>CM041779.1:28059734-28561261 GCA_023374045.1 Limonium bicolor | reverse complement strand
GTTTCTATATATAAAAATTAATCATTAAAAACGTTAAATTTGTAGAAAACCTCATTTCCCATCACAGTGGTAACTGGTAACTCGTATGTGTTTGAGCGCCATTACAATTGTACAGTATGCATAGACAGAATAAGAAGCTGAGCTAGTAAGCAAAGAAAAAGAAGTACTCCCTCCGTCCTGAATTGACCGTCCTGTTTACTACTCCCTCCGTTCAACAATAACTATCATTTTAGAAACTTGCACACTTATTAAGAAAAGTAGGACAATGACGCATGTGCCCCTACTTTTTACTTTTCCATTTAGATAATAATTACTTTTATATTGAATAGTAGGGGTAAAAGTGGAAAGAAGTGTGTCAAAAAGCTAGAATGACAGATATTTTTGAACAAGAATCACATCCTAAAACGACAGATATTAATGAACGGAGGGAGTATTTGGACATGTCGTTTGACTTCAATTTTTAACATATAAGATAAATTAATTTTGAAAATTTAAATTTTGCATATGAATCCTTACATGATAAACTATATGTTACAAAAATTAGTTTTATAAAATTATTTTATCTTATATGCTTAATATTGAAGTGGAAAAACGTACCATAAAGTAAACAGGACGGTCAATTCAGGACGGAGGGAGTAACTAGGAAAAATCCAAAATTGGCGAAGCAAACAGTAGTAAGGTAGAAGAGAAAAGCAACAGGGGAAGACGTGGCTGACGCTATAACCGTCAAACGATAGGTTAAATCAGAGTAACATCTGAATAACATAAATACGAAAAGCCAACAAGAAGAAGAATTAGTTTTTCTTATTTTTCTACGATATTTTCTAGTATATGAATTCATGTTAGTAGTGGTACGCTTTTTTAATTTTGTCTGTTCTCGTGATTGATTTGATGTGGATAGAATGGAAAGACAGGATTGATAAAAAGATAAGAGAGAGAGACGAGGAGGAGACATTAGCATCTGATAGTATCAGAAAATTTAGGTGCTACGTTACCCAGCGAAAACCAGCCAGAGTTCGCCAGAGCAGATGAGATGAGATGGAACAGAAACAAAAAATTGAAAACTAGAGCGACGATGATTAGACCAGATGATATGATGTGAAGAAGACAGAGAGTGAAACAAGACAGATCGGACGGCTGAAAGCGACGCTCCTCTGCCATAACAGACACAGAAACGCGCCTGACGGACGGGGGGTGAGTTACAGTATTCAATTTCGTTGCATGTCAAATGACATATGCAAGGTGGGCCACACCAAACCAATCTCTCTTGGAGCTGGACTACAGGACCACGCGTTTCAAGGTGAAAAGACGGGAGAAAACTTAAAAAAGGGCGGGTACAGAAAACTGGAGTGAAGGAGTGTTAATGGTGTGTTACCTCTCAATCACAACTTCCGAGTTCACTATTTGAAGTTTGGAAACAGCGAACGCAGAGCCAGGATGGGCTTACGAAACCAGTACGTAGTAACATTGAATGTCAAACGTGGTAAACCTGGTTTTCGGTTTTTGTTGTTCTTCTATTAAAAAAAGGCACCAAAAGTCTCAATTTGACAGTTTTATTTTTGTACAGGAGTATGTTTTTACTCATCGCAACATTAAACATATAAAATACAATAATTTAATAATACTAATTAATATAATATATATTTTCTACCTAAAAATACTACTATTTCAATATCAATTATATAAAAATATATCGAATGTTTTTTTGTTTCTCACATCATTTTCAAAATATAAGTTGTTTTAATTTTTGTTATGTATTTTCCAGCTGTATCCTTCTAATTTATTCCAATTTTCAATATAAAAATTAAGAATAAAATGATTATTTTTTCCTCTAAAATCTTAGTATCTTAAATGTTAAATAATACAATAACAATATACCAAATAATAAACCATATGGTCAAATATGAAAGGAATTCAAATTTTTGGATGTTGAAGAGAGACTTATGCTTGTGTCAACTTTTTTTTAGAACAAAGATAATACCATTACCATTACTTAAACAATGTCAATATTACATCAGGAAAATCCTCCACCCATACACTTTCCCCGTTACATCCCCTTGCTATATTTGCCAATAAGTGCGCAATTACATTCACATCTCTTGAAATGTACTTACAATCAAAATAACCCAAGCTTAAAGCGATGTCCTGCACCTCATCCAAGATAACCCAGATTCAAAATTTATCTCACCCTCCTTACATATGTACTCAACATTAGCTAAACTATCAACTTTAGGCAAACCTTCTGTGACCCGCAGTCCTTGCCACACGAAGCCCAAACAAAAGTGCGTGGGCTTCAGCCACCCGTGGGCTACAAAAAGAACACAGCCTCTTAGTACCCACCGCAAGAAACTTCCCATCCTCCGTCATACAAACCGCCCCCACACCGCCACTACCATCTTCTGGCTGCACACTACCATCTACATGAACAAAAACACAATCTGTTACGTAACGACCACTTTCATGATGATGTAGCAAACTTGGCGAACAATCTTTTACCTCAACAACCTCCAAAAAAGCTTAAGCCTCCATCCAAAACCAAACAAAATCCTTTCACGAGTCATGCTTCATTCTGCAGCGAGCATACCAAATCTTCTAAAGATATTTCAAAAGTGCACAAGTGCACCAACTTCATCAGAATATTTAGTTAAGCAATGATCCAAAATCCAATCACACAGAGTTGTGTCTGTCTTACAAACAAGCTGATATAAACAACCATACAAGCCCCATAAAGATTCAACAATTTTACATTCCAAACAAACATGCACAAGATCCTCCTTAAGATCACAGAAAGGACACAAATCATTGGACAAACCACTACAACGGTATTCCAGCAATGCATTGCATGGCAAAATTCCATGTAACAACTTCCAAGCAAACAATTCCACCCTTGGATGTAAGCGGCATTTATGGATCCTCCTCATAGCCCTACCAACAGCACTACCAGCAGACGCAGAGGGTCGATCCCCATCCTTAATAGCCCTCACAAAGTGATAAGCTGATTTAACCGAGAATCACCCATTCTTAGCAAGCCTCCGTGCCCAACCATCAGGGTGAGACTGCTCCGTCAAATAAATTGACAGAATATGATTAGCATCAGCCTCATTAAACATACTCCTAACCATACCCTCATTCCATGACCTAAACCCATCAATCAAGCAACTTACAATACAATTCTCAGCAATGGCAGGTGGTAGATGTGTAAGCTGTATCCTACCATATAGGGCTAGGCCTACTCCCCAACCCTGTAGAAAAGAGAGACGCATTGCTAAAATATCTAGCCTTCAAAACCTACGAAACCAGCAAACCTGGCATGGTAAGAATACGCCAGCATTGTCTTGCTAAAAGCGCTTCATTGAAAGAACCCAACTTCCTAAAACCAAGTCCCCCAACCTCTTTTCTTTACACAGGTCATCCCACTTTTTCCAACTCATTCCTTTAGACATTACATAACCCTTCCACACCAAAACCTTTTTATCATTGTACGGATCTCCTTTAGAAGAGACAAAGGCAGCCTAATAACCCTTACACCAAATATAACACTCTAGCATCGTCCATGTAAAGTTTCATCAATTTTGAACAACATTTAAGCATTTTTCAAGTTAAACAAATAATAGAAAAGTTGCTGGATGTAAAACAGGGGATCCCATATGGGTGAGGAAAATAATTTTTAAAGTCTCGTGGTGGGTTATGTAGTTTCGCCAAAGGATATAATTTTTCCTTTTCTTTTTTATAAAGAGAGCTTTAAAATTAACTTAAAAGGTGTCTAGCAACAGGACCTAAGAGTTTTTTTAAAAAAACAAGGAACATGTATTGATAATTAAGAACAAAGAGTGCGTACAAAGGCAGGGAAGTCACTAGACTTCCAACAACTCAAAGTGAGTTGTGATTTTCTAGCATGATACGCTAGGTTGTGAGCAACAACGTTACATGCACGTTCGACATGAAACCATGCAACGTTGGTAATAGGCGCTAAGTGGGAAAGCATCTGAGTGACTAGCACTACAAGAAAAATCAGATTTAGCTACCACTGTATATCAATAGCTAAATCATCAGTTTTGGTAGCTAAACACAACGGGCTACCGCATTTTATGATTTAGCTACTGATATACAGTGGTAGCGAAGGTCCTAGTGGCTAAATTAAAAATAGCTACCGTTTTGGAATGCGGTAGCTATTTCGCTTTGGCCTCGCTACTACTTTTCCTATAGCTAGATATTGCTACCGTTTTAGAATGTAGTAGCCAAATGGCTACTAGTGTAACAGTAGCAAAATAGCTTCGAGTATAACAGTTGCAAAATCGTTGCTAGTACATCAGTAACAAAATCGATACTAGTGTAGCAGTAACAAAATCGCTACTAAAATATTGGTAGCAAAACGGCTACTAGCAAAGCAGTATCAAAGTTGCTACTAGTATAGCAATAACAAAATCGATACTAGAATGGTATATATATATCATCTAGCTCTCTACACTACCTACTGAACAGTGGGCACCACCACCATTCAATCCCACACGAAGTGGGAGCCATATGTGCCCGCGTAACTTGACTATTCTTTAAATCGAAGACTATGTTATGTGTACACATATAGGATCGAACCTTACAACATATGAGTATAAATAGACCTCCATACCAATGACATATTTAAAATGTGCATAGAGCAGGAATCGATCCCCCGATGTTTGGGATGAATATAGAATGTCTTAACCATTGTGCCATGATAGTTATTAACATCATATATAGAAACTACGTGTATATATTGAATGTTTGATACTGTAAATATAAATGGAAGTTTTTGTCGAGACATGATCAAACCAGAGATATATTAAAATTAATAAATATATATGGCCGATTATATAATATAACAAATTATTTAATGCGACCAAAATAGTAAAACTAATAAAATTTAAGTATTTATTGACTTAAAATTATAAAAAATTAAAAAATATACATATATATCTTTTAAAAATCTTTGAAATGTCAGAAATTATACAAAAAAGATAATATATTATGTAAAGTTACCTATATAATTAAGTCTTATTATATAGTGTTACAAATACTAATATAATATACATCATTACATGAAAATTAAAACTTTTAAATAATTGATTTTGTTTTTGTAAATTTGTATAATATAATATTTTTATGAATTTTAATAGATGTATATTATTGTATAATCTTGACTAATTTAAATTGTTTTAACTTTACTATTTTTCAAAATCCTATTAATTTGTGTGTTGTTTTGTAAATTAAAAACATTAATATATCGTATATTTATGTACATTTTATTATAATTTTGTATACTTTTAACATTTTATAAATTTATACACACACATATATATATTCAACTTCCTTTGCAAATTTTAACCTACACGTCAACTAATTTAAATTGTTATTAGTTTTAGTTTTTTTATGTTTTATTAGTTTATGTGGCTTTTGTAAATAAAAGTATCATATAGTAATAAAAACTGTATTAAATTAAATATATATAAACACACAAACATATATATATACACTTAACTAATTTAAATTATTATTACTACTATTTTTATATTAATTTTGTAAATTTTAATCAACATATGTACTAATTTAAATAATTAATACTTTTACTCTATTTTATAATGTATTAATATGTGTGATACTTTGAGACTTAAAAATATTATAATATCAAAAATATATTATGTTAGGTATATCTTATATGATAAAATAAATTCTAGTAGTAGTATATAGTTTAATTATTTTTCACGAATTAGATAATTTTTATTTAATTATTGTTCTTTTTCAAAATTTTGATAGCTAAAAGCTAACCAATATACTATATTGAAAAAATTAAAAAATTTAAAAGTTTATATAAAAAGATAATATGTCCACTATGACAGTAGCACTATAGGTTAGTATTTCAAACTATGTAGTAATCACAAGTTTAAGTTATAAAAATAATAATTTTGATACCAAATTCATTTGTTGTATTCTAGCATAATATCAACTAAAGTTTATTAGCATTATTAGTTAGTAGCAATTTTGAAATTGAATTATATACGTATCATACATTTAAATTATAAGAGAATTATAATTTTGCTATCACTTAAAAATATTAGCTATCATTTTTTATAATGTAGCACAATATTATCCATAATCTCATTAACATCATTAGTCGGTAGCAATTTCATAATTAAAGATAGTAACAATTTTATGCTTGCTAAAATATTCGCTACTGACGCCCAAACAGTAGCAGAACGGCAACCGTGATGAGTGTTAGTAGCAATTTTATTAACTTAGTTTATCTATTTGATAGTAGCAACTTTTAGTAGCAATTTAGCTACTAGTTATAATATTTTTCGCTACTGCTGCTTTAATAGTGGCACAATAGCTACCATGATTGAATTAGCCACATCTTGCAGTAGCTATTCCGTAATTTAGCTACCAATGTTGGCAGCTAAATTGTTCTTACAAAAAGAACCAAGATGAAATCAAAAATAGCTACTACTAATGGTAGCAGTCTTGTCAGGCGATAGCGATTTGGCTACTGTTTAAAAATCTAGCTACCATTGTCGTTGTCGTAGCAAAATAGACACCACTATGTTAGTACCATTAAAAATCAGTAGCAATTTTTGAGAGTAGCTACCATATATGTGTGGTAGCAAATCATTGGTAGCTAAATCTGTTTTTTCTTGTAGTGTAGGGCCTGAGTGTGTTGATCTAAAGATACACTATTGCTATCCGAGATGTAATCGACAATGCTTTTACAGTCAGATAGATGCGGACAGAAGTAAGGCAGTAGCGTTTGGCTGCATCAATTCCAAAGGCCAGGGCCATGGCCTCCACGTGTGATGGTTCAAAACTTCCTATACCTGCAGTGACACCCGCCCATGTGACTACTCCCGCTTCCATTATAACAAAACCGAGTCCAAACCGCCATACCGATCAAGACTAGCATCAACCAAAATATCAGCCCACTGAGAGTGAGTAGAGCGATGCAAAAGCAACAACCAGAAGCGAGGAAGGTGGAGCAGTGTACATGCTATGGTGAAGGAAACTATCAGCGTGAAACCAACCTGCTTCAAAAGTGGTGACTTTGTGATGAGTCAATTGGCAATGGGTGTACCATAGCCGCCACACGAGGGACATAAGGGTCGACAATGCTGCGAGAGAGTTTAGGGTACAGGATTTCGTATACCAGTCAATAAATTGAGCATTATTGTGTAACGGTGGTGGATGAGGCACTCCAAGCCGGTCCCAGTATTGTGCGATAGAAAGGCATTGGAAGAAAAGATGTGGTAAGTTTTCACAGGCTCCACAAGCCGCGCAAGATGTGATGAGGGGCTGATGCAGTATGGTAGCTAATGTGTCATGGAATGGCGCCGTGGAGCAGCTTCCAACCAAAGCGACGAACACGAGGAGGTAAATTAGATGCACACTTGAGCCTAACATCATAGATCAATCATGTTACTTTTGTGACCAACACTTAAGATTATCGATACTAGCACTTTTTGTGTTCAACCCCACAAATTTTATGGGCCAAGTCGGGTCGGGTGTGAGTTAGTAATGGGTATATTTTTGTAATCTGAATCTTGAATGTGTTTTTTTTTAAATTGTCCTATTTGTATTAAAATTTGAATTTATTTTGGATTATTTGTTGTATTAAATTTAGATTTGAGATTATTTTTCTTATAAATGTAAATGTTAGTTCATAGTTAAAATGTAATTTTTTATTATAACAATATGTAAAATATTATTGCTTTACTTTTGAAAAAAATTATGTTCACATTCTTACATAGTATTTTGTCAATTCTTATTATATCCTCACAATATATACTATATGATAACCTCATGATATACGGTTAAAGATATATATATATGTTTATCAACCTGTCTGAGCTACATCCAAATGTAGCCAGATGGGTACATTTGAGGAGTGAAATTAAAATAAAAAATATCTTTAAGTGGCTATCCGTGGACACAAGGGTAATTTTATAATTAACAAAGTATTGTGGGACAAAACAGAAAATAAAAGAAGAAAATAACACATTGGAGGCGCATTGAGCGAGCCGATTTCTTTTTTTTTTCTATTTCTTTATCTTTATCAAAACAACAATAATTTTAAATTGTTGTAACTTTTAATATAGAAGTCCAAAATGAAAAAGAATTTTATCATTGTTGACCTAATTCAAGCTCTTCAAAACAAGACCACATGGATACATTTGGACAACTTTTAAAATAAATTATTTTTATATATATACGATGATATTTTAATGTGAGAATGTATGTACATATTTTAATGTGAGCATGTACATGTTTTAATGTGATGATGTACATGTTCAAATGTGAGAATGTACATGTTCTTGAACGAACATGTATACATGTTTGTATGGTCATTTGTACAAGTTTTTTCCTTTATATGTACAAGTTTAAGGATGTACATATTTAATGATTCATACAGGATGTGACCATATGTATGTTTTTAATGCGAGGATATACATATTTTTAATGAGATAATGTACATGTTTTTACTTGTGGATGTACATGTTTTAATGAACATTTGTACAGGTTTGTACAACCATCTGTACAAGTTTTTTTTATGTCTTTTACACTATACATGTAAAAATAAATTTTTAAAGTTGTTAAAACATTTTCATGACTGGTCTTGTTTTGAAGAGCTTGAATTTAGGTGAATAATGATATAATTTTTTTTTCATTTTAGACTTATATATTAAAAGTTACAACAGTTTAAATTTTTTATGATAAAGAAAAAAAGAATAAAATAACTTAAAAAAAATAACCAAATCACGCATAGTGTACGCGCGTCGATAGCACTAGAAAATCATATGAATTTAAAAATAATTCCTACAAATGTCTAAAAATTTGGAAAAATTGAAACCATAAAAATGTAAATTGTGACGAAGAACTACATTATTAAAAAGCTATTAAAAGTTAAAGAATTGACAAGATTTGTTCAAAATATTAAAAAAATTCCAAACAATTGTAACAAGTGACTATAAATCATACATGTTTTTATCATAAAATTACAGCAAGATAATAAATCAAAGTATATTTAAGGGAAATTGTAAAAGAGTCAAAAAGTTATTTAATTCTTAGAAAAACATTATTTTAATAATCAGTAATCGTACAATTTTATAAAAATTTATACAAAAAATGAATTCAAAATATATACAGTTTAGTTTAATCGATGACAAAGTAGTTTTATTTTATTTTATTCCTCAGTTTTCATAAAAATAAGAGATTTTGCTATTATTCACCAATAATTTACCTCTTAACAAATACAAGTAACCATATGTAGTTGAAATTTCTAAATGAGCGCACTAAATAATAATAATTCATCACAAACTTGTAATTGCTATTCCAGAATTTTATACGTTCATTATTTTTACGTTTTAAATTTATTAGCTATTTTATTATATATTTTCATTAAATTTAATATAAAAGTTTATATTTTCAATATTTTTAATTTTATAACATTCTTAGTAATTTATGAAGTTATTGATGATATACATATTTCTTGTATTTTTTGACAATTTAGTTCAAATCAGAAAGATTTTTAGTTTTTCATATTATTGTTTTTTGTTTGTTTATGAAACTCATACGATTGGTATTTGCCACAATTCCTTTTTTTTTGTGTGTTTTTAATTTATGATTTTTTCTAATTTATCTTGTTATAACTTTAGTCATTTGACAAATTATTCATAAATTTTTCTGGTTTTAAATTATTTTCTAAAACTTTCACTACATACTATAAAATTATTGTAAGAGAATCTAAAAATGTAAATTTATAAGATTATAATGTAACGACAAATAAGTATAATGACATCTAGTGAGAAGAGCATAAGGTAAAGGTGCTTGGTAAATTTCATCCCAACTTCAACAATATTGATGAAATTTTTTCAATATTTAATTTAATTAGGAATTTATTAATAAATATTGAATCCTATTTTTTATATGACAATTATCTATTATTTTAGTTATAGGCTGATAGATCTAGCTCAAACTGTTTTATTTACAATCTTACCGATACGGGTCATTGTAACCTTTTTGTTGCTATTGATTTATTTGGTATAATGTGTTTTTGAGGAAGAAATATATTATTGGGATAAACTTTTTTAATAAGATTGATAATATGCAACTAAAAAGTTTCACTACTAAAAAATAGCAGTTTAGAGTCGGAATGCGTCTGACTCGGAAAGGCTTGTCGCAAAGATAATAGCGTCAAAAAAAAATCCGACTTTAAGACTTTGTAATAATGCCACAATTTTTATTTTATATTTGCAATAATGTAACTACATTGTGAAATGACCTAGAAAAAAGGACTCTATTTTACCCATAACTTACAAACTATGTTTCGAGTTTAGTAATAGTCTTAAACTTATTTAGGGTAGTTTATAAATTTTTTCTATTTTATCAAAATTGTAGATATTTTTTTATAAATTTATATAACCACAAAAAATAATAATTCTTAAATATTAAACATATAAAAAATGTCAAAAACAACTTTTTTTATTTTATTTATTTTTATTTTACCTTACTCGACTATTCAATATTTTTATTTTCTAGTAGAATATTTACAATTAAGTTAGATAATCATTAATATTGTAAATAAGAATATATATTTATAAATATAACTAATCCAAGATGATGTAATTATATATAATCTTAATTAGAATGTTCGACCTACCATGCAACACATCAATTTTTCGTTAATACTCTAATTTTGTATTACTTATTTAGTTATAACCATAAATATTTTGGTGAAAATAAGACTAGGAGTTAAGGAAAGTAACAAAATCAATTTTTTTATGCTTGAAATTTTGTCTGTAATTATGTTAGTAATCTATAATCTAAAACTTATATGAAAAAATGTGAGGATAAATTAAGGTTTGTAAAGTTATGAGGGACATAGTTATTTTCTTAGATTTGTTGTGGCATATTATGCGACATATTATAAATTTTCCAATTTTTTTGTAAACCATGAAGCCTACGAACCCACTCGAGATCTATCTCTAAAATGCTACTAGAGTCTAG
This sequence comes from Limonium bicolor, assembly GCA_023374045.1. NCBI lineage: Eukaryota > Viridiplantae > Streptophyta > Magnoliopsida > Caryophyllales > Plumbaginaceae > Limonium > Limonium bicolor. The sequence continues at coordinate 28,550,233 of CM041779.1, read as the reverse complement.
TATAGGAAGGCATAGAGAAAGAAACATTTGTATAGTTAAAAGGGAAAAGAGAGAGGGAACCTTTGTAAGAAAACAAGGGAGTGGATCTCCGCGTGATCTGGGGTGTGGTTATCAATCATGATCATCAAAATGTAAGAACAAGTGGAAACTTTTGTTTCGTTTTTGCTAACACGTCGAACTGATACAAGAAAAAAAAAAAGAGATCGTTCTAAACGAGAAAAAAAATCATCCTGAGCCAGCGCCAGGTCCGCCTAGTGTCAGCACCACGCCTTGAAGATCATTACTATTGGCAGATGACGAGACGGTCTGTTTGTCTTTTTCCCCAACAAGGAAGGAAGATGTCGTCGGCTGCAGGATACTACTACTCATCCTAGTCCGGCCAAACCCATTAGAATCCACCGCCAACTTCGGTTGCATTGAATTTAGAGGCTTGTTGATGAGGCCAGGTCCCCTCTCGGCGGCGTATGTAGTATTATGCGGCGGTGGTTGATGAGAGACGGCGGCGGAGACATGATGATGTTGCCTGCTTCCTCCCCCATTGTACGATGATAGGCTTTGCTCCCCTCTTCTATACACCACATTTGGGACCTATACAAATTAATTTACAACAGCAAACAACCATTAATCATAACTTACCACTAAGTCTATACATATATATACACGATTGTAGTTAGTTAAAAGAAAAAAAAAAAGGATCGTCGATCGTTACTGGAGAGAACAGAACACCTCTGAAGATCCTCCCGTTTACCACAGCAGTCATCAGGTAACCTGAATCGAATGCTCCGTCCACTTTCCCCTGCACCTCAGCTCCGATCATATATATAACACCCACGACGCATAAATCTAATAAGTATATCACACTTTAGCAACATTCATTGATTATAATCATGCAAGAGATTCATCAGTATCTACGTACCAGGCTTTGCAGGCGCCTTTCTTCGGTCGCCACCGGCAAGCTGACCTCGTGATGGCAAGGAGGTGATTGTTGCAACTGCGGCAGCGGCCTCATAGAAGTTGAATGGATAGTAGTAGCAGCTACTGTGGTGTTGTTATTCGGTAATACTGCATTTCTTCGGGACGGATGATGATGTTGATTGCTGCTGGATTGGTGGTTCAAGAAAGGGAGAAGGAGAGGAGGAGAGGTTGTAACGGCAGCAGATTGATGAGAGGTTGGCGGTGAGGACTTTGTTATTTTGGTAGAGGTAGTTGATGGCTGCGGCTCCTGATCAGACTGTGACGGGGATGAATGCTGAGATGATAACGAAAGTGAATGAGAATGTTCTTCCGGTTCAGATACCTCCCACGACGTCGTGTAGTTTGAATTACTATTGTTATTGCTATTATTATTGTTGATTGTGGTTCTTTTCCTCTTTTTATGCACCTGCTGCTGCTGCTGCTGCTCATTCATCTTGTTTTCCCTTTTCTGATCTGCGGCTTCAATTTCAATACCCAGTATCATTGTTTTTGGTTTGTGCAAGCTCTTCTCTTCTCCAAGATGGATCCTTCTCCTTCCCACCTGCCGGTGGTGCTGGGATAATTGATGTTGATTCCTTTCAAGGCTTTTGTACGGAGAAGAAACTAGGTTGTTGTAGTTGTTTCCTTCTCCATCTACATGTACGTATGTATTAGCAGCTCCAAGTTGCAATATCAACAGTTCTCTCAGAGGCCGCTCGTCCTCTCCACACCTGCAGCATATAATCAGAAATCAATGAGCTCGTTTCTGGGTTGTTGATACATTTTAAGTTCCAAACAGAAATGAAAATCAAAAGATTGAATTTTGTTTTAGAAAATTTACCCTCCGTAAATAGCGATATCAGAGTTTGCGACCACTGCTGTGTGAGAGAATCGCCCCTGCGGCAGCACTGCATTGCTTCCACTAAACACGTCGAGCTTAAACCATGAGCTTGTTTCAGTGTCCAGGCTCCATGCATCGTTGTAGTATTTCTTGTCACCCACTCCTCCAATCACAAATATCTGTCACTCAAAAACCAATACTACAGTTTAGAATAGTACTATAATTCTTCAGAAAGACCATTCTTCAAAACAGAGGGAAACTTATTTGTTACAAGACTGATTAGTTGTTGTGAGGAGGTCACCTTTGACCCAATACCCACGGCAGCATGACCCGCCCTTGCACCTGGTGAACAACCCTCAATTTCCAACTGTTGCAACAGAAATCAATACCACTTATGAATCTGATATCATTACATTAAATAATTATTATTATTATACACAAGTTGATTTTGCAATGAACCACCTAAATGGAAAGTAGTATAATCCAGTCCAACAGCACAAATAAACATACCTTTGACCAGCTCATGGTGTGCAAATCCAACATTTCCACTCCACCATGATACCTATCACCCGAATCCCCACCAAACAGAAATAGACTGTTCCCAACACCAACACACACATGGCTATCTCTCGGTGCAGGAATATGATCACCTTTCACAACAGGGGAGCTCCATGTCATGGTTTTAAGGTCAAGCATGTACAGATCATTCAAGTAGTTCCCTACTCCTTCACCACTTCCTCCGAACACCACCAGCTTGTCATCCCCCACCAGGGTCGTAGTGTGGCTCTCTCGTGGTGATGGTGGGTCTCCTTTGTACACCGCACGGGTCCACTCATTGGATACAAGGTCCAAGATGTGGAGATCATTCACCTTCTTGAAACCGTTGGTACCTCCGAAGACCACCATCTTGGTGTTCCCCCACATCACCGCAGTGTGGCTGTCCCTTGGACCTGGTCCACATCCTTTGGTCACCAGGGCACTCCAACCCATCGTTTCCAGGTTTAATACCAGCACGTCACTGAAATGGAGACCCCCACAGCATCCCTGAATAAAATTAGCTTCATTAGGAAGACATAATTAGGAATTATCAATATCTTCGTATCTTTAACACTTTGGAATTTTGTATTCAGTCCATTCCATTCCCTGCTTTTTCCAGCTTGCTGTCCTTGAAATATCTGTGGGAGTATTCATACTCAACTATGCAAATCCATGCGAAGGATGGGAGACTAGTACACCGATTGTGTAGGTCAAAGACAGTCCATGCATCATTATCATGTATACAACAAAATCAATCCATGCGTGTAAGGAAAAGAACCAACAAAATAAATTGTCGCAACAAGACAATCAAAATGGGTGAATAGAGTGTCATCTTGACAAGAAACCCCTCCAACACCCCCACCCCTCCCTCCCTTTGTCCCCATCTGTACAGGTTTCATACGAAGATAGACCACTCACTCGACAACATTAAAGCCACCAGGCCCCAGCACGAATCACTTCACAACATAATCACACTACTACAACATTTCTGTCTGCCGTTCCTCTCACCCATGGTAAGAAAATATTTTACTACTTGCATCAAAACTACGACAACAAACCTTCACCCGAATCAAAAGAAAACGGCATCAAAATTATCAGGGAGGGAGAACTTTTATTTGGCCTCAACTCAACTAGCCAGTTTCAGACTAGTTAATCGTTTCAGTTAATGGAGAACTAGCCATATCAGGAAGAAGAGATCATTATACCACCACTTATTTAAAGGGGTGCAAATGTACTCAACGACCACAACTTCGCCCATAAAAAATCCCCGACCGTATAAAAAAAATTAATCCAGGTAGCAACAGAAGCATGACACTAGCAAGTGGGATGAAAGAGGGAGGAACATCAGACCATAAAAGGAACAACAGACGACATATATGGAAACAACGAAAGAACAAGCATCGAAAGCCAATGCCCATGCTTTACCAAAGACAAGCAAAAAACACTACTGCAACAACAGCTATTACTTGATCTCTGACTTCAATGCAGTCCCCAGAAGGACCATTTGAAGAGCGACAAACCCAACCAAGATTGCAGAGCACAATCAAAGTCGGATAGAAAGGGAAAGACGATAAGAGCAGAGCATACCCCAAAGACATATACGAGGCCATTGGAGTAGCAAGCAGAGTGACCCCATCTCTCAGAAGGATTGAAGCCCACCATCTTTGGGTAAACCCACATTGGTTTCCTCGCTACTACTTCTGCTCCAAGAGAACCCATTTCTATCTTCTTGTCTGTCAGTTTTTCTCCCTCGCAGTGAGATGCTGCAGCCTCCTGAGTAAATTTAGGCTCCCAAGCCCCAAGCTAAGTTGGGATAGAAGATGAGGAATAAAAAAAATAAAAGAGCTGGCTGCCTTGACAGAAAGTTTGAAAAAACAGAGAAATATAGAACAGGTGAGGGGTCAAAAGACGACGACATCAACAAGAACAAGGCAAGTGATATCTATCTATCTATCTATCAACAATCAATGTCAACAAGAAATAAAAAAATGTAAAACAAATGTATATATTTGGACATGAAAAGATGGGTGCTTTCAAGTCCAAGTCACTGTCGCAACCAACAACGTAGTGGGGTGAAAGAAAACACCAAAGTAAAAATAACAGGGGGCAAAAACGAAAAAGATGAGTAAAATACAGCAATTACCCTATCCAATCAACCCGGTAGGGAGTTGTTTAGCATATTAGATACAGCGAAAAATACGCATGTGAGGGATAAGAAACATGACAATTAAATGAGTAATGTAAATACATGTTCACCTAGCTTACTTTGAAAATAAAATGTCAAGAGCTATGAATGACTTAAAAGTGATGTAAAATCATCGGTGTGTGACAGATGAGAGAGTATAGAGCTGGCGCTTGTCATATCATCAATGTATCCTGGTCTGGGTTTGCTTTCATTTTTTCAGGAAAAAAAAAGAACAAGAAAAGAAACTAGTCTTGCTGAAAATGATGGACCGTATGCGGAGGCAATATTGGGTTGTGGGAAATGATGTGGTTTTTGAGATTTTTGGCAGTGCAGGTGGGAGGCATATAGAAGAGAGGAAGATGGAGCATCTAATTTATCTTTCCCTTTCCTTTGTTTTAAAAAGTTATTTCCATTTTTTTAATGTCACCATCTTAGGTTTACATCTTTCAAAGTCCAATTTACAAGTTTTTCATTGAAATGGATGATTTTAGGGATTGATGGAGAAGTGAGAGTGGATTAAAATTTCCCCTTTTCTTAAGTGTTTCTTTCATCACAACCGATGCAATCTTGAAGGTGGAGTTTGGAATGGCGCTGGGCAATGGGTCCTTTCTCTCAAAGGATCATCGGAACTCCCTCCTCTTTTAAGCTTCGGAAAATGAAATTTTCTGTGCACTTGAATGGTTTCTAGATAACAGTAACGCTTCCCTCAAGCCATTTTCACGAGGCAGGAATTTCTTGGATGAAACAAACAAAATTAGTAATTAACAATATCACAAGCGATGACTTCCAAATATGTACATATATGCACATCTCCACATAAAACAAAGGATACCCTCACTAGGTTTTTTAAAGTTTAAAAGCGTCACTATATGTATGTATTTAAGTTTTCATAGTATTATGTAGATTTTAATCCCAAAATGTACAGATGCATATGCGATTGGTACAGGAAGGCATGCGTCTACGAGTGTAAGAGAATCGGACAAAGTCTACTGGTAAAAAAGTTCAGAAAATAATTGTTTAATTATTGCTTATAACTGCAGTTGATGGCTTTTTGGGGTAGTTTTTGGCACTAATCTTTTCCACTCAATTGATAGTTCAATTTTCTCTAAACAAATTTCAACCTGATTGCACATTTAACTGATTTGAAGCCTATATAAAAGAATTTCAAACCAGAATTCCATGTATGCCTAATCTAATGAAAAATGAATAATTATTTACCTAGAATTCCATGTTTGATGGATAATAGCAGTGTATAGTTTTTTTCAATCCTTACTGTATATTCTTCTTTTATCAATCATCAATCAATTATTCAAACTTTTTACTCCCTCCGTCCCACCTTGACTGTCTATTTACTATTTGGACATGTCATTTGACTTCAATTTTTAACATATAAGATAAATTAATTTTGAAAATTTAAATTTTGCATATGATTCCTTACATGATAAACTATATAATACAAAATTTAGTTTTTAAAATTATTTACCTTATATGTTTAATATTGAGGGGAAAAAACGTGCCAAAAAGCAAACAGGACACTTATGACGGGACGGAGTAGTACTAGTTATAGAAAGTGTGTTGAAAAGTTAATAAGTCCAACCACTCTCACAACACAAATAACTTGATAAAAATCTAGTCTTTAACACAGAGATAATAATAATAATATAATAAATATAATAATAATAATATACAACATATAATAATAATATAATATAATAATAATAAAAATAATATATAATATAATAATACGTTCAATTTTATGCAAAAATTCATACTCTTTATTTAAACTCGGGAAAATCACTGCCTATCCAAGTTTACGGTTGTAGCTCGAATACGGCAAGTATACAAACTAGGCAAGGCTAAGTTTTATGCGTGTAAACGTAAATGTTATGGAATCCTTATATGGTAGCATATGTATACTGAGACATTTAATTCAATAAATAATATTTTAGGCCAACTATGTACGCACAAATTCAAATGTATCTGTGTTTTAAAACAATTCACTAAAAACGAGTCGAAGCCAGAGCATGCAATATTCAATGACCCAAATCCATTTTTTTAATATTTAATGGCACAAATCAGTCAGTGTCGATAAACTACGGACAACCAAATGAACCTCATGATGCCAGATGACTCGTATAAAGTTTAAAGTAAAAGGGTACCGAAGCAGTAAGACGTGGGATATACAATGTCCAATCAAACTTTAATTGGGACTCAACAAGATTAGTATAGAAACTAATCAGATAAATAAATATACACCAGTAATAGATAGGCTTCTGATGTTCATTGGAAATGATCAAAAGCCAGAAAACTAGAATAGGAGGAATGAAATGAATCCCTTACTTTATTTCATTCAAAAAGTTGGTAAATTACACGCACGAGAAAGGAAGATAAAGTTAGCGTAAAATAATATAATAAGTTATGACAGAATTAAATACTCCGGTGAGGCATTTACTGTCTGGGAATCAAATTGCAATGAGGGTACTCCTACCAAAACTTACATTTTCGTTATTCGATGAAATAAGACAGAAAGAGAGAGCAAAATAACATGGAAGCCACGTCACGCAATTCCTTTTTTTGGAGTCTGAATTTCTTCTCGAATGCAATGCATACGTGACCTTAACTACACGAAAGCCGAGGGTAATACTAGTAGAGAAAAGAACAGTATTCCTATGGCTTCTAAACAGTACAAGTCAAACCTAAAACGTCGCCGTTCTCCCAAGACAGTCAGTAGGAGTTACAGACAGGAGACAACTCTGTACCTAATGTCAGTTTAATACTCAGGGGATCCTCTAATTTAGATGTTGATATTAGCGTCAAGCCGTAGAAGAAGCACTAAGGCGTACTCTGAAAAAGTGTCGGTCACCTTGACCCAGCCTTCACCGGCAATAAAAAAAATGTTTCGCTAGGGGATAACTAAAAACTGGGCAAGTTAAGAGAATGTAGTATTTTTTAGAAATTACTTATCTAGGTCTGCTGCCAATCCCACATGGCATTACCAACAGACATCCCAAAAACAATGGCATTTGGAAAGGTCAGCTTTGTAACAGTGCGGTGCACTATGCTGATTCTTTTTCCGTATCAGTGATGGTTTGGTAAGTTCCATCAGAAATCAATGCAATAGCCAAGACATTTCAATTTCAAGACGTAACTTAGCACAAACATGAGAAAGAGAGAAGAGGATGGAAGGAGTGAGGGGCTCACATAGGCTCAACTTCCTCTTGTGTCCCCAACTGGTCTCTGGGGTACTGAAACGGCCTTTTACAGGCCCGGGGGTTGTGTTTTCACATCATTTCTCAGCAGTCACAATTGTGATAAAAGCACAACCCTTTTCTTCCGCTGCACCAAGCACAACCAGCAATTTGTGTTACCTAAAGTGAAAAATAACAATAAATAAATGAGTACCAGCACAATAAATGAGTACCAGCACATGCAAGTGCCAAGTGCGAACCCACCATGCGTGCTAACTGCTAAGCACCAATCAAGTTAGGCATACACTATTCATAAGATTAAAGCTCAAAAGGTATAGGCATTTCAACAGTACTATAAAGCTATATAAGCTACCTACCTCTCTCTCATACCCGATCAATTCGTGATGCACAGATCATCCTCCTGTTTCTCCTATCCATATAGGGGAATTCTCCTGCTCCTTTAGAGCCAACAATAGAACAATCAGAAGACGTATTATCAATCATACATGACAGACTTACAAGACATTCAGCAAAATGGTTGGCAGCGCATGAGTATATCAACACCATGATGGCATGATGTGAAATGGAGACAATTTCCAGCCTTCAACGTCCAGATACATTCAACTCAGCCACAAAGGGTTGGATGAATTCCTCACTGCTTGAGTGCAACAGATGTCACAGCTACAGATTTAAACACCTAACCACAATTTTCATACACCTTATCTCTAACAAATTCGATGGTTTGACATTTTTTTTCCAATGTTATAAATCGTTCACTGGAGTGGTGCATATATGAACAAGCAAACAGACTGACTTAACAATAGGGTAGAATACAGAAAACTGTTAGCATAGGAGATATCGCAAGGTGTTAGGTTAGGTTGACAGAGAGACAAGGACAGTAGTAAATTAGTCAGAGATAATCAAGCAGCTGACCAGATATGAAAACCAGAAAAGTCATCTGTCAGGGGAATACAAGAAAGCACCAACGGCTAACTATTCGCAGAGCTTTGCTAAAGAAACCAAGGTATGAGAATAGATCAGCTCATTTACAAAAATGGAAGTTCCAGTTCAGGTCAGAAGTAGTTCAAAGCAATCTAGCTAGAGCTGCTTGATCCAATGAAAAGAGAGAAAATAAGGGCAGAAACTTTACTCAGAAGAAGAGAAGCACAAAGACAGAACGATTATCAGCTTTTCTCCTAAAATATATATTAAGGCAAAGAATAGAGACTGTGCAGAGAGTCTAGTGATGTGAATTCTTGTAAAGATGATCTATATTTATTCATACACCATCATCCTTAATTTGTTGGTAGTGTATAGAACACCAGTCAATGAACTTAGCATAATATCATTGAATCCTCAATCCTGTATAGGCTACACTGAAGTACCTGAAAGACAACGGTTGCTGATAATATGTGAAAGTATGCTGCAATGACTTTGGTTCCAAAATACAAACTATATCACCCTTCATTTTGCCGATAAATTTCACAAGCTGAACGACTATTCGTTGAAATCTTGTTCCTCTAGCTACACCTCTACCTGATTGTTAATGTTTAAAAGAAGAAAAAAATAAAGACACTAGTACTAGCAGCATCCAGAAATTTTTTCTTGTATGAGAATAAAATACAACAACAATTGGAACGTAAACGCAGACAAGTAGCTCTTCAACTTACAGTAAATGTAATAAGGTAACCAGAGGAGAAAAGCCTCCTAAGCACATCCACTGGATGCAACCACTGGCAGAAAAACAAAGGCTGCGCCGAAAACCCATGTAAGGGGACAATGTAGCCAAACTGGCAGCAGCAACATTGCAATTTCAATCTGAAGGATCAAAACCCCGACAACATCATATGACATACGCTCCAGCTTAGAAATGCCTGCAAAATTCAGCAGGTAAAAGGTAAGAATTCAGTAATAATTCCAATAGCTAAAGCCTCTTGTAAACCAAGAAAGGTCAACAATTTAGCAAATACTTATTGGAAGATGATGCATTGAAAACCCATTAACTATATAACGATTAAAAAAGTTGTGTAGCTTGACGCTACTGAGGCTGGACCAAGAGCATGAAGACACCATGAGCAAATAAATCAATTCCAATATGGCAATGTAAAAAAAAAATGTTATTTCTTGATTGCCAGCATTTATAATAGTCAGTCTTCCTTCTGTCAAATTAAAGTCACAGACGCAAAATGTTTACTTTTAAGATTATTGAAGAAAAATCTTCTGATCAGCGTGTTCTCTATATTTAGCCACAAAATGAACCTCTTGATATTGTGCAAGGGTAACCACACTTGTTGTGGTTTCTCCAGATAAAAGAAAAAGTCTTGCACTTGTAAGATCAATAAGTAGGCTTTAATCGTCAGAACAGTATATTTCTATACAAGACTAACAATGTAAACCACTTCTAAAGATATATCATCAACAGGCTGGGCAGGTGTAGCAGTGATTGTAATCTGTTCATCGTCAGACTGAGAGACTGGGTATAAAGGTTGAGAATGCGAGCAGCTATATGAAAGATCATCCAAATAAACAAAACTGTAAATATGCTAAGAACAATGATGTATGAAAAGAGCCTTGCCATTGCTCATAAGGCATAATGGTAATGAGCTCCAGAGGGTGCCTGTGAAGCTCCTTTTTGATTTCAACACAAGAGTCTCAGATTGGTCATTGATATTTGCACGAGGACATCAGGATACCTGAATGATGGAAAATTCTCCCGATCTGTCATATTTTTAGTTCGGGTAATCAAGCTACTTATGAATTAATCAATATTGGAACTATACAGAAATATCTTGTCCAGTGAGCATATACAAAAACAGAAGCAGAAGATACATCTCACTCAATATTCGTCACTCTATCCACCTAAAATCAGAGATGCACAAAAGGGGGACAAATACTACTATATCAACTACATACCCATGGATAGAAGATATTATCCAGAATATACTTAGATTTACGGACCTTCATTCATTTTGGAGGACTCGTACATAGTGCTACCGTCAAATCTCAGACACTAAAGTGGTTGAAACCTAGCAATTTCTGTGGTTGTATGAGATCTTTGAGATCCATGCTTTAGCACTCAGTTGAATTCACATTTAGTCAGCTGACTGTGCAACATAAGTGCGATGTACATCAAAATTGGTTATGAACATTGTTATGAACACCTTGTTCATACACCCCTAGGCCTGTGGTAGAGATTATCAGTAAAACTTTACATTAGGACCAGATCTACAGTGTGCTAGAACGCACACAAAATTATAGGAATATAGTTACTCTTGAGGGATCGTACCCTTATATATCAACGGTGTAACGATCAAATAGTTCATCATATCAACACTCTTTCTTGGTTGACTGATCAGTGACCAGAGCCTGACTTATGAAGTCTAGAAATCCATGTCCTAGTTGAGATTGGCCCGAACATATCAGTTTGGTTTCAAATTTTCCGCTAAAGTATGCACGCAAGAAAAATGATCCCAAAACATTTGAATGATACCAGTTCATTCCGTGTTGAAAATCTAGAGCCAAAGGAGCACGAAGAGAACCAGGCAAATGTTCAGTAGCTACTCATTAGAGACCCAGATTTCCAACATACTGTTCTCACCCGCTTAAGTGAAAAATCCTGTCCATGCAACTGTTCAGACAAAGTTACAGAATACTTCTTCACTCTCGGGCCGGCCATCTACACTGCTGGTCCAAGGGACTTCGAGTTACGCGCGTAATAAAATTGAGGCGAAATTAATATTGTCATGTATGAAGAACAATGGCACTGTCATCACTCATCGTAGAGTTCCAAAATGGTAGTACTAAACACTTGGCATCACGTGATGCTTCCCACTTGTACCCGAACCAAAACTTGGCAACGGGCGTCAGATGCAAAAATCAACCAAGACGATTGCGTTTCCGCCGCTGGAAGACCATAGCCGATAACTTAGGTCCAGTAGCGGGACTCAGGAATTTTGTTTGCCCCCTCTAGGTCCGCCACTGCTTAGGTCTGTAGACGGTGTCAATGGTGGTGCCGGAGGATCCGTATCGCACAGAAGAGGGAGCCAGATGATCCGGATGACTGGAAAATGTAAACCCGGCCAACAGCACCAGCTACCAACGCACGAATAATTCTTCTTCTACAAACTTGACCAAGTATTTTGATTCGAGGAACTGATAGGGGCGGTGGTACGTAACAGGACTCTACTTGCCAGCCGCCACTCACCTCCCAACATTTCTTTGCTTTCCTCAGTCATTAACTAGAAACTGAAATTCTCAATCCGCGGGCGAGGTTTTATTCTATTTCGGTGGATCAACGGCCATTCGTCTTGAAGCCATCGCAGAAAAGAACTGATCAAACTTTGTATTTCCTTTTACTATCCGGTTTATTATTTGGACATGTCTGACTTCAATTTTAACATATAAGATAAATTAATTTTAAAAATTTAAGTTTTACATATAAACTATATGTTATAAATTTTAGTTTTATAAAATATTTTATCTTATATACCTAATATTGAAGGGAAAACGTTCCATAAAGCAAACAGGACGGTCAATTCAGACGGAGGGAGTAACTGTGAGGCCGAGGATTCACCATGGGGCTATAGAGAATTTCAGTTTCTTGATCGTGGATGACTGTCTCTTTTCTGATGAATCTGCCGGGCTGCGGTGGCGGGGCTGTTCTGACACTTGGTCAGCCGGTGTGCTTGGAACTTTGATCACTCCTGATAAACTCGTTTGTTGTTCAGTCATGAGTTAATCATGGACGGGTTCGAGGCCCGCAAACTTGAAAACTCCAACTTACTCAGATTTAATTTTCGTATGTGGCCCAGTCCATGTTTCCTTTAACTTTACACCAGTCCAGCTCAGTCGGGCTGGATCTCATCACATTTTATTAAAATAAAATCATTTTTTCAATTTTATTACTTTCTCCGTTCCGCTTTGACTGTCTCGTTTACTATTTGGACATGTCGTTTGACTTCAATATTTAACATATAAGATAGCATAATTTTACAAATCTAAGTTTTACAATAGAAAGCTTATATGAAAAACTATATGTTGTAGAAATTTATTTTATAAAATTATTTTATCTTACATGTTTAATATTGAAGTGGAAAAACGTGTCAAAAAGCAAACAGGACACTCAAACTGGGACGGAGGTAGGTAGTAAGTACCAGACTTTATAATCATATATTTTAAATCAATATGTATTCCCATCAAATGAATTTGTCTAGGCAAAAATATTCTCTACATAATATACAAAAATAACCGGGATTCAATTCAGGTAAGATGGAAGCAGGTGAAACTTTTATCAAAAAAAGGAGGTGAAATTTTTTATAAGCTTTATACACGTTTACCATGTTTGCTATTGAAGGGAGATTTGAGACTATATATATATTACCTGATGCTTATCTCAATCTTTAATTTTATCTTCATTGTCAATAAAAAAATATTTTGCGTTTTGGCATTTTAAGTTTTTATGTTTAAAAAACGTTAATACTTTGGAATGACTTAAGCTTCAATAATCAAAATGTAAAACAAATAAAATATTAAGAGGAAATTTACTGTACAAGAAATATAATGAAATCGAGAAAAAAAATGTTGGAAAATGAAAAAATATTTCCATATGTTTTTTTGTTGTTTCATGTACAGAAAAGGGAAAAAATATCAGTTTACTGGTATATGTCATTAATTGTATCAACTGTCACTAGTCAATGATTATTAGTTTTTCGTTGTCAACAGATACTCATAAAATGATAAAATGAAATGTAACACCTCGGTTTCTAACAATATATAATAGCGATATACTAGCAACATAATTAATAGGCCGCAACGGAAATATAATAAAAAAAAACGTAACCGGGATGTTATCGCCACACTCAGCCTATGAGTGCTAAGGCTTAGACAATACTAATCGTTATGCGCCCCTCATCCCAGCAATTGTTATCATTCATACCTGCGGTCAGAAAATAAAACAACGCACAAGAAGGGACCACACAAATCAGAGAAACCGGGTAAACCCCATAACACCTTGTCAAATACATTTTGAAAATCCATTTGAGTATAATAGACATCAGTAGGCACATAACTAATCAAATAATAGCATCAGAACAATTCCAATCACCAACCACCAATATCACAATCCAATTCCGGGGATGATGAGAGTCACCAAAGTTCCACAATTCACAAAGTCCAATAATTGGTACCACAACAAACACTAGTACAAAAAAGACCTATTTCGGCGCCCCTATCTCACCGGTTGTTCTTACAACCGGTGAAATAGATAAAATAAGACACCTATTTTAGCGGTTGTAAACAATAACCGATGAAATAGATACCCGGAAATAACAACTACTATCTGTTTTGTCGGTTCTAAACAACAACCGGTGAAATAAATAGATGTATTACGTCGGTTGTTTATAAGAACCGGTGAAATACTTTCATAAACAATAAAAATTGCTCTCTCTCTCGCGAATAACACTCTCATCCTCCCCTCCCCTCACGGGCTCGACTCTCTGAGTGAGAAACCCCAAAATCGGCGCCTCCATATACCCAGCCCGAATCTCTTCTCCAAAAATCGATCCTCTTCAACGCAAATCCCTAATTGTTACTCATGCAACCCTCTCGTCATGAGCGTCCAATCTCACCGGCGCCTTTCACTTCGAAGATAAACTACCAGCTGCTCTGATGGCAGCTACGTTCCTTTTCCGAGTTCTCCCGCTTCGAACTCGTCTACAGCACCATCGCCTCGCAGCTTGGTTGCTCGACTTGCATCGGCGACCTGCGTGCACCGTCTCCGCGGAGTCCACTCGTTCGGAGGAACTCGCGGCTACGCGTCCTACAAGAGAGGTTGGGGGAAACGTATTGAGAGTTAATGAACCTCGTCAGCTTCGCAGCATAGATAACCGCGGTTATCGTGCTTGGAAGCATACAGAGGAGGCAATATTGCGCGACATTGAGCCTATTACTAGTCTCACTAAGGAAATTCTGCATTCAAATAGGTTACCCTCTCTATATCTGTATCTATCTATTTACTTATCTTTCTATCTCGTGGTTTCATTTATGTTATCTTACTTATCCGCGCAAAATGCAGCTGCTGATCTACTTGTTGCAGATATATGAACTGTTCATCCTTTGTCTCCTTTTTGCCTTCTACTTTTCATGTAAATTCTCAATCCCATCTCAACATCTCTTAAGTGATGGTTTCTTGCATTCATTTTACTTGAAGGTTATCGACGAAAATACCGAGAGCGGCTATATGGTCTCTGGGGAACCGTTGATGTTGATTGTTGTAGCTGTGCTAAATTTCTGGTGATCAGTTTTAATTAGAGTCTTGTGTTATCTTACTATCAGATTTTTTTCCCTTAGTTTGAGAGTGCTATATATGATATTTGTTTCTCTTTAGGTGGATGCTGATAAGGTAGATGTAAATAGACTTTTCATTACAGGTGCCTCCGTTGGTAGATATACAACTCTAGCTCATCAGCCACATCTCTAGCAAGCACAGCAGATTGAAGATGGGACGATTCCAGAGCCAGTAAGAATCAAACTTATCTTCTCTTTTGTTCTATTTGATTTCTTCAGTTGCACCATGTGAAGCACTGCACCTCTCTTCATGTAGTAGTAGTAGCACATTACTGAAGAGCTAATTGTGACATGAATGCAACAAAGAGGATAGCTGTGAAGAAAATTGTGTGTTGCTTTTCAGCAATTCGTAAGCCACTTGCCCATTTCCTTAAATATCCCACATTAGAATGACTCTGAAACAAACTTTAACTGATGTTGTGGGTATCTAGTTTTCTGCTTATCATTGATTGTGATGCCAATGTATGTGCCTCATCATATATAGAAAGGACATGCAGTAGATGGATTTTAACTACTGCTACTGCTTAAATGACATCAATTGCCAATACTAGTAGCAAAGCTGTTGTAATCAGCTGCATATAGGTTTACTTAACAACCAGATTCATTATATTTGTTTGGGAACTTTTGTCATTCTTAATTTAATTAATATATAGGCTGGTGTAACTTCATCTCCCTTTTTTATATTTAACATATAGAACCTTTTCTAGTTGTTCAGTTTAAAGCTTCATAATATATAGGGTAGTGTAATTAAATTCAACATAAGCTATACTTTAATTAATCATACAATAACAGAAAATGAACAAACATATGACAGAGATCATTAGCAAGAGAATACAATATCGGAACTGGTGTTGATATTCAAGCGCACTTGACAAACTACAAAAATTAGTTGGTGCTGCTTAATTTGTTCAATAATTTTTATAACAAAGCTGCCTATCTAGTCCAGTTTGTTATTGATGATATCACATTTTGGGAATCACCTAAAACTGTCCATTCTGTATATTGCAAAGGGAGGGAGAGGGGAGAGGGGTTGAGAGGGAAGAGTTTTTCTGTACAATGCTGTTACTTCCTTGAGCTTTCTTCGCATGTTACTCCTCTGTTAGATTTATTCTTTTCTTCTTTTTTTTTTCCTTCCTTGCTGCTAGCACCTTTGTATCATTTCCACAACCCTGAATTCTAAAATAAAAATCTCCTCCTAATAAATATGAACCCTAGGTTTTAGAATGATGCAAACTATGTCTCTAACTTCTATTCGGTTGCCACTGGATGTTTGTTTTTTTTTGTAGTGCAGGATGGTGTGAATTTCATGGAAACCTAAGTCTCTATCTCGTTATTTAGTTGTTATTTAGTTGCAGTTGCAATCAGTGAAAGTGCAGAGACATGAGGGTTCTTTACTATTAAATCGATTTTTTGTTATGGTTTGAGGTTAGAATTTAATTGCCTTGTTATTCATGTTCTAAGGTAGCATTCATGACTGGTTTTTCACCCCTAGTTAATCATTCATCTACAAACATCTGTGCCATCAGTGCCGACACATTACAAATCCAGATATGCATCCCCATCTGGTAGAAAATCCAAGTCTTTGGTCTGGTGTTGAAACAGTTCGTGTGCCAAGACGCTTACAACAAGGGCTTGAAAAGCTCAACCAAGTAATGTTCTTCTTCTTTCTTCCTAAATTTCTATGTATATGTTTTGTTTCAGTTTTTGTTCCAATCAATACTTAGCCATGAGATTGTCCTTCTTTACTATAAACTTTAAGACAACAAAGTTGCTGCATTAAAGCTCTGAAATAGTTTCTGATTTATCTGCTACTATATTGTCAAGGTAAGCAAGAAGTATCTTATGTAGGATGTTAGTTTGTTTCAGGTGTTGTGGATGACTGGTGGACAATTAGTCCAAATTGCACATTAATGGTGGTTTTTAAGTATTTATCTCCGATGGAGATGAAGGAAATGCAAAATTACTCCGAGGTTCCACATTTATCTTTTGATTGAATGCTAGTATAGCTTATTTGCCACTCGATCAAGTTGTCTTCTTTGGCGCTGAAAGTAAAGATCTTTGATAAATGAATGGTTGTTTGTTGAGTTTTATTCTATTTTCTCTTCATCTTTACATCGCTATGTATGGTTACTGGTGTGTACTATCATCTATTAAGTACTTGATTTTGTTTCTAGCTTTTGTGGTAGCTTAGGGTAGACAGTTGGTGGGTGGTATGATGTTTTCGCAGATAACTTATCATATGTATGTTGGATTGTTAGATCGGATGGAATTGGTAGTGATGTCGTGAAATCTAGAAGCATGTGATGGGGATGGTCTTGATCTTGATGGCGAGATGATACCTTGCCGCTGATGATGAAATCTTGTGTTATTTTGTATATGGTACTGATATTCGCACCCAGGATGGTTTCAAACTCTACTAGCTGGCTAACAACATCAAACTCCTTTGTGGAATGGAAACGCGTAAGACTAATTGTTTTACATTTTCTTACTACTTGATATAATAATTTACTTGAGTTATTTCTATTAGTGGATAGTCTTCCTTTGTCGTTGCAATTTTGAATATAGCTTGCAATATCTTTGGTTTAAATTAATGTGAATCTGATGACAGATGCGGATAAAGTATCATCTCATTTTTCCATTGTGGCTGGTGAGACGTTTTTCGTTTTTATGCCATCTCATGTGAAAGACTAACCATTAATGGGATTCCTTTTTTTTTTTGTTATAAACAGAGCATAAGATTTCTTAATTTGCACCTCAGTTAATCTACATTGTGCTTGTTGTGTTGCTAAACAGAAACTGCCACACGCATGAGTGATGCTAGTCGGAAGAATTAATATGGCTTCTACTCAGACACTAAGTACTTCGGGCGATTTCAAATTGTGTTGTACTACGATGATAGAAGTTCGAACAAGTATGTTCATTCTTGGATTCATTCAAACTGTGATAAGCTGCTCGTCATGGTCTGGTAAGATGCTAAGGAGGAGATTGTTGTAATAGCAATTAAAATTCTAGGTTTTGTTGTAGTTCTTTTAACGTTGATGGCCTCTCTTTCTGACTTTGTGGCGGTAGTACATTAGTTACTTCAGTATTTTTGCAGCTTCCATTCATATTGTTACTGTTGTACTGTTAAACCTTTTGTACTAATTATAAAATTTAGTTTCCACGAGTTTCCCATTTACACTTTAATTTCACGTAATTGTTTAAGTTAAGAGTTTCTTTTTTTCACGTGAATCATTAGCAGATTGTAGTTACACTTAACACAATATTGTGTCATTTGGAATCAAAATGGTTTCTACAATATATAATATAAAAGACAACCGTTAAGTGTAGTTGTCATTGGGTATTAAAATTGAGTAAAACAATTTTGTTTTTTAAAAAAACTTAACTATTTCACCGGTTGTCAAAATAGGTGTTCTTTTTTTTTCTTCAAACACATCTATTTTGACGGTTATACAGTACAACCGGTGAAATAGCCATATCTATTTCACCGGTTGTTCCGTACAACAGGTGAAATAGTCATAGCTATTTCACCGGTTTTTCCATACAACCGGTGAAATAGACATATCTATTTCACCAGTTGTTCCGTACAACCGCCAAAATAGGTGCCTTGTTTTTTTTCTCTAAACGTATCTATTTTGGCGGTTGTACGAAACAACCGGTGAAATAAATATGTCTATTTCACCGGTTGTAGAACCGGTGAAATCTATTTCGTCGGCCTTTATTTCACCGGTTCTAACCGGTGAAATAGGCCTCTAACAACCGGTGAAATAGGCCTTTTTTACTAGTGAAAGTTGGGACCGATCTAGTTCCCTCACTCTTAGTGTTTAAGTGTGCACACCCCCAAAACTTTTTCTGACTAATGGGGTAGATCATAGAGCTTAGCTGTGGTCTGAGAGTCAATAGAGCCAAATATTATATATATAAAAATTAGTCAGATGTCTTTTCCAATTCCAAGTCAATCTCTCATCATTTCCAGAATAAAATAGCATATATGTAATATCAAAGTCTCAAACCATTCCAAAAACTTCTATACCATAAATATCGTATAAGCATAATTTTACAATCACAACCAATATGACCAATTTTCAAAATACCACACACATCAACAAAGTAAAAATAGGTGAACACAAGGTTTACCTTGAATTCACGCTCAAAACAAAAGGATCAGCAACAACTAATTACAATCCGACAGCTAGCAAGCCCCGTCGAGTGCTTAAAGTCTAACAATTTATTATAATATTACTATCAGAGATTCAACAATTTCTATTTCGTACAATAAGAAGTTAACGACAATATATACTATTAGTTCATCCCTATAATTGTAATATTATTTCACAAACCATAATCATAATACGCAATTTCTTACCTACATCCGCTTGATAGCTACATCTGTGGTAAATTTTGTAATTTAGAAAAATGGTGAGAGAGATATGGGAGGGATGCGCTGTGCGCGATTTATTTTATTTTTTCTTTTAAATTGTTGTAACTTTTAATATATAAGTCCAAAACGGAAAAAAATTATATTAATGTTTATCTAAATTCAAGCTCTTCAAAACAAGACCAGACATAGATATGTTTTGACAACCTTTAAAAAAATTATTTTTACATGTATAGTGCATAGAACATAAAAGAAACTTGTATAGATGGTCATGCAAACCTGTACAAATGTTCATTAAAACATGTACATCCACACGTAAAAACATGTACATCATCGTATTAAAAACATACAGATTGTCACATAAACCTGTACGAATCATTAAATATGTACATCCTTAGATTAAAATCTGTACATATAAGAGAGAAAACTTTTACATATGGTCATACAAACATGTACACATGTTCATTAAAGAACATGTACATTCTCACATTTAAACATGTACATCGTCACATTAAAACATATACATTGTCACATTAAAATATGTACATACATCATAACATTAAAATGTCATCGTATATATGTAAAAATAATTTTTTAACAAATTTATCAAAACATATCCATTTTTGAAGAGCTTGAATTTAGATGAATAATGATATTTTTTTTTATTTTGAACTTATATATTAAAAGTTATAATAATTAAAAGTTATTGTTATTATGATATAGATGAAGAAAAAAAATCTTTACACACAAAAAAAAGAAAAAAAATCCACGCCCGCTTCCTCTCTTATCACCCGTGTTGCTGCTGCGCACTCCCTGTCCTCCCATCTTATTTGTTTTAAAAGATATTTTTTATTTTAATTTGACTAAAATGTCCTCAAATGTAATCATCTAACTACATTCGGATGTAGCTCAGACTGATTGATCATAATATTCATATCCAAATTCAAACTATGGCTCCGTTTGTTCACCACCTTAACTAACAATGTGCAGCTTTATGGAAAAAGTAAGTACATATGTCAGTGTATAATTGGGCTATTTAAAAATTTGGGTCCACCTTAATCCACATATCATAACTACTATGGTTAGCTAGGGTCAGCTTTGACTTAAAGGTTACTTTAGCTACTTTTGAGGTAGAAATCGAACGCCTATATATATTCGGATTTAACAAAAGCCTTCCAATTGTCAATAACGAAGCTAATTAACTTAATTATTCTCTTGGCAAAATATACAACGGTATTAGCCATAAAAAACCGTTACACTTAACTTTCTATAACAATATAAAATATACTCATAAATGCGTAAAGATCAAAATAAATTTTGCCAGCAATACTTTATTAAATTAATACTAGTATAGAACCACAATCATTCATAAGCAAAATGAAACGTTAGGATTTGACAATATTAAATGCATAGGAGATAGCAGTAAGTTGAAACTTATATATAAAATACATACACAAATACATATAGATCACGGCTAGCTTTCAAAGCCTGCAGTACATAAATATATATATATAGAAATGAGAACTATGGAGGAAAAATCGAGACTAGACAAAAAATGAAAACAACTATTTACGAATAAAATATACCCAAATTCACCAACATATGCTGAAATTACTATAGAAATCTCAAATCTAAGTCGTATGCCGCACGGCAGATACAAGTATGCAGCTTTAATTAGAAGGTGAAAGGAAATTTGATCTAGCCTTTAGATCAACATTAGTGCCGCATAATTACGTACTCTATCAATCTGCTATACAGAAAACATCTTAGGTTAACAAATTATGTTTGAAGAGATCATTTGTGACCACAGAGCTAGCTTCCGGGAGAGGACCCAAGAGTCTAAGACAACGGTTGAGATGGATGAAGATAAATGCTCGCAATCCGCATCTAAGTGTAGCTCTAGAAGGGGAGTAGGGTCTAAGAAAGGTCTAGTGGGATTTAGTAAGTTATCTCGTGTGAGTAAGGCTGTAAATAGAAATAAGAGAAGGGTTAAAGCAAGGTAGTAAGGAATGTGGTAGCCCCGTGCAGGATTGAGTTGGTAGGATGGAGAGGTATGTTCGTGTTTTTGTTTGGCTTTCTGTGTCGTGTGCTGTTGGCTGCCTTTGCGGCTCATTAGGCTTTATGCCTCTATCTAGGCCTTGTGCCTCTAACTATCAAAAAAATGTTTGTTCGTCACTTACCTTTGTATAGCAGTCACACAGTAGTTGTCAAACTCAAAATTTTCCACCGCATGCAGAAGATTAGTAGGAAGAATGATTTGAAAAAAAAAAAAACTGTGAGAAAGAGACGGTGATTTCATGGGGTTTTAAGAAATATGGTTAATAGGGTTGTAAAGATGTCACCGTAATATAATGCTAAAGTAGAGGAAATATTTGTTTATACAACGCTAATAGTTGGGAAGATAATTTTTCTTTCTTTTTCTGGAAACTTCTAGAATATAGATTGTAGTAGGATTGAGTAAAAATGTATAAGATAAAAATAAGGAGGATGATATATATATATATATCACGTAAAACACTTATTCTAGATTCATTAATTAAATTACCGTAATATAAAGTCGACAAGTAGTATTTTTCTTTACGAAGAAGTTATATATAATATGTAATTTTTATGTATAAATCAAATAATCATTACTCTATGAAATATACTCAATAAACTAAATAAACTTATCAAAATAAGTAGTAATAAATCATCTAAATTCTTGATACTCTTGCCAAAATAAATAGTAATGATTAATATACTCAATAAAATAAATAAACTTATCAAAATAAGTGGTAATAAATCATCTAAATTCTTGATAAACTTACCAAAATTAATAGTAATAAATCATCTAATTTCATGTTATGTCATGAAATCTCATTCATCGGTGAGAGGATGAGAGACAAGGGTCATGGGGACGTATTTGTTATGGATCTCGAGTGTCATCAATATCTTGAGTTCCCACCATGGCAATCGTTTGGATAGCATTCGATTTGGAATGGCCTGATAACTGTGGAGCATTCTTCTCGATTGGTGGGGAGTGGTTTTTGTTCCCACAATCTGTGGTTGCGCTCTACAAAGCATGGCAAGGCTCTCGAACGGACAACGAATACTGTGGTCATCTTCTTTGCTTCACGCCAATTGGGTTTTTCGGAATCAACGCAACAAAACAGTTTTCAATGGTTCAGTTCCTGACTGGGCAGTAGTTGCTGACTTTTTTTAGAGGGTCGGTTTAGAGTGGTGCAGACATCACATGACGATGCCTCCGCATGCAGTTCTGTCACCGAAGTCTCTTGATAACTAAGTTTACTTCTTGTTTCTTTTCTTTACATTTTGCACTGTGCGGGAAGGGCTTTTAGCCGTAGCACTGCCTTTATGTAAATGGTTTTCACCAGCAAATTATCAAAAAAAAGGATGAAGAATGTTTTTCCCTTATCTAAATCTAATTATCGTAGGAAATAAGTAGAATATTGTGGGGCGAGAAATATATCCAACGAAGGGAATTATTTAAAATTCTCATATAAACTAGTATGACCCAATAACCCATAGGGTTCTATCCTAAACCAATTGGCATTAGGTGAAGTAGCTCATAGACTATATAAACTACTTACTAGTTATTTAATTTTTCAATATGGGACTCACACTTGTTCTCCAACAATTTTTCATCTCAATATATCTCATCCTTCCTTGTCATGTATAAGGTTGCCAAACTTCTAAGGTATGTTCTTCCATCGTCTCGCTTGATCTAAGTTCAATATTTTATCATCGATAAATATGTTATTGCAATCTTTTGATTTTGAAGCCACACCATCT
Source organism: Limonium bicolor (assembly GCA_023374045.1). Classification (NCBI taxonomy): domain Eukaryota; kingdom Viridiplantae; phylum Streptophyta; class Magnoliopsida; order Caryophyllales; family Plumbaginaceae; genus Limonium; species Limonium bicolor. The sequence goes on along the minus strand of CM041779.1, from coordinate 28,527,014 downwards.
ACAACATCCATTTTAGTGGATTACTACAAAAAAATTGCCATTTACCCACGAAAGCCAATCCCAATAGACTGAATTCTCCATTAGTATAGCCTATTTATAAGAATGGGCCGGAGACCTATACTGACGGGCTGATATTATTGTTGGCATAGCAGATACGCACTAGGTGCTGTATTGACGGAAGTATTATTCCGTTGCCAATGCTTCAGGCGCGCGCAATTGAAAAAAAAGGCTCGCTTAGAAAAAGAAGGGTTTATCGTTCGCGTTCGCATAACCCTTCCCACCGTTGTTGAAGGAAGAACCCGTGAGGGTAACCGAGAGAGGAAGATCTGCCGTGGCGGTGCTCAACTGGCGCGTCAGCTCCGCCGGTGAGGGTAACCGAGAGAAGGAAGAACCGCAGTAGGTAGACGACACAATTTCTTCAGCCTTGCCAGGTATGTAATCTCCTCCTTCTATCTTCCGCCGGTAGGTAATTTAGGGTATACGTTCCTTGTTCCTTTTTCTTCTGCTTTTTCAGACTATTAGGTGCTTGTATATTCAGCAGTGTAACTAAGATTGTACTAGCAATTAAACCATCCAATTAGTTCCTTCTTTTCCCTCTGTTTTGATTAGTACTGCAATTTGATAATTGCTGCAAATGTGCAGACGAGTATAGGTGACAGCGAGTGCCTTGATAACAGTGGGAAGCCAGTTGCAAATGAACTTCCTTAAGTTCGCTTTTGCTGCAAATGAGCTTGTTCAAGTTCGCTGTTGCTACCTTGTTTGATATTCTACCCTTAAGCTCCAAAGTCTTATGTTAGAAATCTAATTACGGACTGCTGCAATATGAAATTAGATTTGATCATCCGTTCAAGTTCTTAAAATTTCAGCTAATTGATGCTGCTAAATAATTGCTAAATAATAATTAGTAATATGTGATGATGGATGATTAACTAAAGTAGAAAGAAGATGCAGTCATATCATTGTTTTATAATCACATATAGACAATTACATATGTTAATCGATCTTATATACATACAATTACTAAAATAATTAGAAAAAAGCAAGGTAGCGCTTTTGCTACTCTTCTTTACCGTGGTTTCAGTAATTGCAATGCTTGATCGTGGCATAGGTACTACTTTGAAGTCCCTAGTATTTTCACAGGATAATCAACATAAACAAGGTGTACAAGGAGAAGAATACAAAGTTTTCCTGAGTTGGCTTCGTTTGAGGTTTGGGATCACTTTGTTTGCAATGTAAATTTCTCAGCATCCTGATCATTAAAAGGTGTATGGGTTTTGAGATTGAGCCTTGTTTATGCTACAAATTTGATGTGATCAAGATGTAACTTGATCACGATAGAAGTTTTGATGTTGGAGTTTTTCTTGATTCCATATACAAGTAACAAAGTAGATTTTTTTGTCCTTATTATTATTTTCCCTCCTTGTCGTTGCTTCCACTGCTGTCTTGTAATCCTTTATGTACATTTCTAGTGCAGTTTGTTATGTTTAGGACCAGATAAGGAACTAGCTGGCAGGTCTGACCATGATGTAGTTGCGATTTACACGTACTGTATGCTCTTGTTTAAGTTTGTGTTTTTAGTTTGTAATCTTGCAGGCAAGCTCTAGGGGTTGTCAGAATTTTTTTACTTGAGGTTCTTGTAACCCCAAATTATTAATGACAGTTGAGTTGACGAGGCACCTGCCGCCCACCACCACTTTTTTCAGTTTGAATTGATACATTTCTAAAATGGATCTGAATGTTGAGGTGGAAAAACATAATACTATTAAATTCACAATGAAACCAACACCTTATTAATTAAAAACCCAACTCATCTAATCTCTCTCAACTTGTGATGTGAATGTGGTGAGTTAGTTGTTCAACACGAGCTAGAAATTAAGGAGGATATATACTCAAACTCAATGGCCACATCTTCTCTGTTTTGCTTTTGAAACATTAGTTAAGATTTCGGTTTATAATCATTTCTACGTTCTTCCCAAAATTTACAACTTCTTCTAATATTTCTAATTGATATTCTTCAACAATACTAGAACACAAAATTTTGACATTATTGACTAGTCTTCCTCATGTACATTCAGTCCATTTATGTCAATAGTTTTGTCAACAGTTTTGACATTATTGACTACCGATCTTCCTCATGTACATTCAGACCTTCCACATAAGGTACTTTCAACATCTTGTCCTGCTATGAAATTGTGAATTGAAAGGAAGGTGTAGCTTTGGAGTCATATTACCGGTTGTTATTTTGCTTTGCTTTGTCTTCCCTCAACTATTGGATATGGTTAAATGCTATGACAGTAGGTGTAGCTTTGGAAATTTAGTCTCTGATGTTTTCTAAATCAATCACATGAGGCACCTTATTAAACATCCATTTAGAACTTGCCTTGCCTCGCCTCATTTACAATGAACAAGGGTCCATGCCGTTAAGAATGGTGGCATCGTGTAGATGCAGAATGTACTTCAATTACTTTTTCCTTGTCTTATTCTAGTAATGAATCTTATTCCAGTAAATCAGCACCATATCTAATTGACAACATTCACTGGCCGCTAATTGTTGAAACCAAAAATTTTCACGGACCCTTCTTTGAATGGTTTCAGCTTTCTTTTTCGGTGTCTTATTCCAGTAATGATTCTTATTCCAGTAAATGAACAAGGGGTCCATGAAAAAAGTCACACTTCATGAAATGAGCACCATTTACTGGAACAACAACGCAACAACAACTCGAAAAATTTAATCCCCTTCAGATCTCTAGTGAAATGTTGTCAATTAGCAGCCACGCAATGGAATTTGGATTTCATAGTGTCTTTCTGACAATTTATTGAGTTTGAATCTTATTCTTTTGTAATAGCCATCAAGTTTACATTTCTCATTCAATGTAATGAAGTTATCGTAATGAATTTGCTGTTTATATTGGAATTGGTGTGCTCACATGTGAAAGAAGTTCTATATTGGAATTGCTTAAGTTACTCATATGCTAGTGTATGTCCTAACTAAAATTACTTGTTTCTATCAGGTTTTGACGGGTGTTAATGGCAATGAACAATCCCCATTCCCAAGTACTCCAGATAGTGTAACACGTTGAAAGGAAGATAGTGTCATGGCTGCAATGAAGACTTTTTGGATGAAGTGGAAACTTCAAAATGAAACAGTGTATTGGATAAAAACTTTATCTTTTGGATTGAAAGCTGAAACCAAATTTTTTTGTTCAGCTTGTTGTTGCGTTGTAAACAATTAGATTTTTCAATGTAGAGTGACTTTTTCATCTTGTTAGGTTGTATCAACTCTTTGAAGGTATGTTATGTGATTGAACTTGATATATAGTATTTTGGTACATCTATTTTTGAAGGTTGTGTACAACCAAGTCTACAAAGGCGGTACATGTTGCTAAACTTTGAAAAACAGATTGGAAAAGGAAAAAATAGGTAAGATTATATCAAACTTCAAACATCCGTTACCCACGGAAAAATCTGTGAGTATATGTATAACTTTACCCCATGGTTTTGTCCGTAATAATAGGGTGCACTTTTACCCACGGATAGATCCGTTACTATAGGTGTGTTCAATTCATTATAAATAACAGTTTTACAATGGTCTTTAGTGACGGACAAACCGTTGGTATAGGATTAAACCCCTACTCCAACGGATGTGTTATCCGTTGGTATAGGATTAAACCCCTACTCCAACGGATGTGTTATCCGTTGGTATAAGGATATACCCACGGTATCTATGCCAACGGATTTTTGTCTGTTGGAGTAGCCTTTTCATACCTATACTAACGGATTTTTAGACTATGCTAACAGAAATTTTCCGTTGGTAAATGACAGTTTTTTTTTGTCGGATGTTGATAAGAGGTTAAAGTGATAGGATTATAGCCCCCTATTCTTCCATATTTCATAGTTAAATCTCACTTAAATCACTCTTTTCCCTTTTATTCTTGTTAAGTTATTATTTACCCTGTACACTTGATGTTTTAGGTACAAAAGGAGAAGACAAGCTTTGACAAATGAATGAAAAACCAAAAGCAAAATAAATATCTAGGAGTAACAAAGTCTCACCCAAGCTCCGTATCAAGACGGTTGATTGTCTAGTAGAGTGAAAATAAGAGTGCATAAACTGAAAATGAAATATTCAAATGTGTGCACTAACTCAACCACAGCTTCCCTTAACCAAGCTCTGTTGACATCCAGTTGCTGCCCAGGATTGTATCATAGCAGCCACTTAGCACCCGAGGGTTGGTGATGCCACATTTCAGGGAACGACCAGAAATGACCCACAACTATGCTTAATTGTGAGTCAGTGATTTGTCGAGAACAGCCAAATTGAGAAGTTGGCATGCTCCGGTTCGTCACATGGTAGTTCGGATTTATTAGATGTTGGAGGTACGGATTGAGGCCAAAACCGACCCTCGGTACGTATTAATTTTTCCACCAATATATAGAAGATACAACTATAGTAATGAAGTATAAATAATATACCGGTTAGTCCATTCAGCAGAGTTTGGAATGACCCAAGGAAAGACTACATGACACATGTGTTTCACCTAAAGAGAATATTGTTGAAGTCACACGCCATGATCCAAGGATCTAGGATTTCGAGGCTAAGGTCAACCATCTCTTTCTAAGGCTGGAGTCTGTCGTTGGTAGCACTAAGACCATATAGGTACTAAAAAGATTAAATGACCTTGCTATGTGGAGATTAGCATCATTGGAAATTATGCGTGAGAACAAATGGAGAAGAGAGGGTGTGATTTTCGGATATAGGAGAACATAGATATGACCGTTGTGGTGAAAGAAGTAGATATAAAAAACATTCAATGCCAAACCCTCTTGGTTTGGTCGGTAGAAGAGTAGTACTCCCTCCGTCCTGAATTGACGTCTTGTTTGCTTTATGACACGTTTTTCACTTCAATATTAAGCATATAAGATAAATAATTTTATAAAACTAAAATTTGTAACATATAGTTTATCATGTAAGGATTCATATGCAAAAACTTAAATTTTCAAAATTAATTTATCTTATATGTTAAAAATTGAAGTCAAACGAAATGTCCAAATAGTAAACAGGACGGTCAATTCAGGACGGAGGAAGTATCCTAAGATAAATGTCTTGAGTTCAAAATCTACCATTACCGTATTGCGAGAAAGGTTAAATCGCACGGAGAGCATATCATTGCAGAACTTAATTACATATAAAAATAGTAATGGCTGTAATGGTAACTTTTTTGAAAAAAAGAAAAGAATGTTGTAATGGTAATTAGTGGTAACTTAACTCATCTTAATTTGCATTTACATGCATGCGATCGAGAGAACTAGAAAGTAGTAGAGAAAAAAAAAGATCAATTAGGTTGGTCGGCGATCCACCCCTCCTGGTCAACAAATTCTCCCTGTATATTGTTTCAAATCATTGTTCTCCAGCTTCTTCTTCTCCCACTCGACTCGCTGAGACCGATCAGCCCCAGGCCCTCTGCAGTTCACTTCAGCGAATGTAAACTTGTCTCTGCGTCAGCAGTAAAGTATACAGAACAAGAACAAAGATTCAATTTCCAGGACAAAAAAAAGGATTTAAATACTTGTAATATTGTAATAATAATATATTACTCGTCCTCCAGGAAGAGCCTAGGGTCCCATCCTTGTGGAGCTATAACATCATCAAAATCTGATGTTTCATAGATGACTCTAGCGTACGGACGGTAGGCTCTTCCCAGGTATGTGGGGCCTTTCCCTGTCACTCGACAATCTGAGAAAACGAACCCATTTGTGTCGGTTGATTTCTCTCGACCTTGTGCTGTGATAAATCCCGGATCTGTCGAGTTTATAAGGCAGCTCTGTGGGTGGGGATGAAATGAAATTAGTTATAATTATATAGTAGGGTATAGGGTTATAGCTGAAGAATTATATATATATATATATATACCTGGTAAAACGATTGGCCAGCTCCCCATATGAAATCAACGGCTCCTTCAATGTAGCAGGAGTTGAAGTAATGTCGACCTCGTGCGTCAATATAGTATCCTGATACCCTAAGAATCCACACGAATGAAAGGAGCATCTATCCCCGTATATTGCCACTGCTAATCCTTGACTATGTTTCCCCATATTGTTCTGCAGTTGTCCAGATTATTTAAATTACAATCTAATAGTACTAAAACGTACGTACTAGCTATACTTCAAATTAAAATGATCATCATAGTTAGTATTCTATACATTAAGTAAGCGTATGATTATATATATATAGTATATGTTTAGTGACAAATGTGACCAAGTAAGTTAATTACATGGAAAGTGATTTCCCTAGCAATAAATTGGATGCACCAACCACAACAGTTGCATCAATCCGATCACTTTCCTGGGCGCCGGAGGTGATCACCGTTGTGTCTCTACTCTCACCTTCAAGAACTATACACTCCTTATGTGACGGTATCTCCACTTGTTCTCTGCCCGTATTGACGTAATTAATTAACATGCATCAAATTAGCTTAAACCAAAAACAAGCATTAATATTAGGTCATCAAACGTACTGATTTTAGTCAACGTACGTACATGTAGACTCCTGATTTGACGAGGATCTTAGTCCAATGCTCATTGTTCCTGGGTATGGAATCAACAGCTTCCTGAATTGTGTTGAATTCCTAATATCACCACCACCTTTGGAGACTGTGATTATTCTGTACGACGAATTCTCCTCGCCGTTGATTTTGCATTCTAGTCCAGCTTCATTCGTTGAAGCTAAAAGAAACCAGCAATTTGATTAGTAGTAGTAGTAGTAGTAAGAGTAAAAGTAAACAACCCCCCCCGTGCATTTGTCTATAATTTCCCCCCTCCTCCGAACTGAACTAGTTAGGTGGTGTGGGCCAGTGGCCTGGTGGGTATTATATATACCCAATCTCACCATTATAAAAAAAAACAATACCCAATCTTACAGTAACAAAAAGTCTTAATTCGTTCTAAAAAGGTATGAAAATGTTGACATCCATATGTGCATGCACTTACACGTCCACAACATATTACGTATACACACACCCTAAATCAAACATAATTCCATATACATGCAAGATTGCGCAGACGGTAGGTGAAGTTATAAAAATTGAAGAAGATGAGAATCACTTTGTGGAAAATGCTGAGATTTGTCTCCAGATCAAAACCACTATACTACAATTGATCAACTGGAAAATAATGGTTAAAGTTGATGGTGTTAACTTTCCAGTGAGCATAGTAGAGGTCAGTATGATGGCCAGAGATAACAACACCGATTGTGCTGATAGTATTATCCAAATGGCAGTCTCTGAAGCAAATAATGTTAAAATCAACAAAATAATATTGTTGACCAAACCGCAAGGGATTTGGGAGGAGGAATTTTCCAAGGTGGAGGAGATTCGTTGTTCAGTCTAGGACATTCACAAGGTAGTGTGCTACCCAATCAGTGGCTGGTAATCATTGTGTCTCTCAGGAAGAGTCAAATTTCGGTGGTAGGCAACCGATTGTGCATGTCTCGACATAAGTGTGTGTCCATACAATTCCTCAAAACACAATGATGATGCACTGTTCCCAAGGGACTACAATCTAAAGGGAGAGGCGGGGTCCGAGTCAACACCAGACATTGTGCTCTGTGTAGAGGAAATAATGAATCACGTGGAGCATGGGGATATGGGCGCACTCCACTCGCGTTCAGTTTTTCCCTCTAACCAAATCGACAGTTCAGGGCCGCCCCTCTACGGCCAGATGGGAGATGCGGTAGAAGACAAAAGCAATGATGGTGTAGGTATTTGTTTTACTCAGGCGCGTCAGTCACATGAAGAGAATGAGGAGGAATTTGTTATTATTCCAGATCCATTTTTCCAAGAGTCTCCACGCTAGGCGATGAACAATAGCACTGGGAATGACAATAGTGCAGCAGAAATATTAGATAGGGACGCAAACTTCGAGACTCGACAAAACCAGACAATACTTGAAGAGACACAAAAAGCCCGACAACGTCTGGGTTGCCCCAGCATAATTCTGACGTGGTGAATTTAATCTCCACCGATACAGAGATTGAGAATCGGGCGATTGTTAGTAACGGTATTAATGGGATGGGTCTCGAGGTGACTCGTAACCCCAGGCAGAGGGGCGCTGAGTTGTCGGGGTAGAAGACAGACGGTAATTCTGGGTGTAGTAGGCAATTGACTATGAATACCCCTGAGAAGTGCTCGCTAGAACAAGAAGTATAAGTTTATGTGTAGACTCGCCCCCAACACACCCCGCCATCGTCGATACAATGAAAAAGAGCACCGGCAAGGAACGAGATGGGGAAAATCATAAACGTTGAATCGGAGGCAGAATAGTGCATTGATTTACTACTGAAGCTGGGATGCCAAGTTCCAAATCCAAGTCTCACCAATAGGGTTGTCCATTCGGTTCGGTTAATTTGGTTATAACCAAAAACCGATTTTTTTTTCTTCAGTTTTTTTAACCGTTTTTCATAACCATTTTTAAAAATTTTGGTTTTCGGTTAACCAATAAATTTTATTTCGGTTCAGTTTTCGGTTATTGAATAATATTCGGTTAACTGAATAACCGAAATATTTTTTAAAATTAAATTTAATATATAAATATTAATGAAAATTGTAAGCTTTCTTTTAAAAATTTCGGTTACCCGAATTTATTACGGTTAACCGCAACTAATTCGGTTTTCGGTTCGGTTTTTGGTTATTAGGTAGAAAAAATTCAGTTTTCGGTTATTTCGGTTTCGGTTAATTCAGTTATAACCGAAATAACCAAAAACTGATTTTTTTTTTGAAATTCGGTTTTCGGTTAACCGAATTAACCGAATGGACACCTCCACTCACCAAGGTAAACATCATCGACCAAATCCAATCTCAATTTAGTAGCTGAGTAAAGGTAGATGGTGTCAGGTTCCAGGATTAATCTAAGGAGACGAGGGAAGATATGCAAAATTCGTAGCAATCAGTGCTAGGGGTCGTGGATCATAAACAATGGGTCTGCATTCATGAATGTCCCGTGTTTCTTGGGTTAAGCTAGCCAATTTTTGTCACGGTAGAGATTTGCGAAAGAAGATGTAGAAGGTCTGGAGTGTCACTTTTTGGCTCACCAATCGGCACATGAGATGTAGCATGGATGAGTGGAAGGGCATTGTTCAAATTATGGGGGTTTGGGATACTTTGTTATAATAGTTTTTTTTTGGAATCGGCGACATGTTTAGGAGTGATGTGTTTGTCTGATTTAGTCTTTATGTTTAGGATTTTGCACTCTGGTGTTTAGTGCATCGTCTAGAGCCTGGGTGTTGGATTTGTAACATCGTTTCATATATAACATGGGGGTTGGGTTGGATACTCTTTTTTCCTCCTTGGGCTTTTTCCCACTGGTTTTTACCTAAGGAGGTTTTAATGAGGCCCGTTCTTGCTCACCCGACTGACTTTTGTCAGGTCCCGTGTTTTCCATTAATAAATTGGCGAAAGCCTCAATTATCTAAAAAAAAACCTTGTATATAATAAGCATACCATGGTTATGGTTGGGTTACGTACATTTGAGCTGAATGATATATAGATACCAGTAAGTCGTCGATCAGTTTGGTGGAGAGACAATTTAAGTTTCCAAATAAGGTAAAAATTAAGACTAGCTCTACACTCACAAGTGAGGTGATCCGTGAAGAAAACAGATACTATCGATCCCTTTTCTCTTTTATCAATGACACTAAATCGGCATTTTGTAGTCTGGTAGTAATGCATTAATGAAAAGATTTTCCATATGTGTATGGTTGGAGAGAGTTTAAAAGATATAGATCTTATGCTCTACGTATTCTCCATATTCAGGATGAATTTGATGTGTGGCTTTTTACTGCTTATATAGTTGGTAATAAGTCGGCATCAAATTACAGCTGGTTTAACCCGTCGGCCCACTCCCCGGCCGTATGATTACCGCTTTCACCATGTTAACTAACTACTACTCTTATGTTTACAAAATGGAAGTGCATGGTGTCGGTGTGTTTAGAAAGACTCATTCAGTGCATGCATCAGTGACGACTACTCTACTCTCTCCCACTACATCCCTGCATACATCGTCAACATTCTAGAAGATAAGGAAAGTGGGCTAGCTTGATGTCGTTCAGTTTGCTTCCAATACTGCTTTGGGCCCTATTAATCGGCACTAGCTTAACTGACAGGCCCATTTCCCACAGTTTCTGGGCAAAAGCCAAGAAAATTGCTAGGGTCGGATCGAACCCCCAACGAGTCAAATTGACCTAACCTGAATTGAAGTATTGAACCTTCAACCCAAACCCCATTTTATGCCCGTCAGTTTCGTGTCGGGTCTTGGGTCCAAGTCGACATTGACACCTCTATAAGCCATCACAAGAGAAGATATTAATTTTCAAATGAAAGTGGGCTCATTTGTCTTATTATATTAATTTTGAATAAAAATCTTAAAAAGGTAGTAAGAAACTCTTATAAGATAGAGATCCTTAGCTTAAAACTCCTCTCCTTACCAACATTTCCTTTTTCTCTTTAATCATGTGTCAGTAAGAAACTGAAAAAAAAAAAAAAAACACTAAGCTAATGAAAAGCCTGCCCAACGTAACTCTCACTCGGATTCTCATGTATAAGTGTCGCTTTGTATTTCTCTATTGTGATATTTGGACATAGTGGGCTTTTGAATTGCCCCTGGGCCCCAAATTCAAACAAATGGAGGCGCATTGCTCGGTTCCGAGAGTTGGGCCCATTTGTGTCCCGTCGCAACTCAATGACGAGGCCGACATACTAAATCTAGTAGACAGATTGACATATATATATATTCAAGCTTGTTAGTCACTTTTTAAGTAAATACAAATACACATGGGTTTCGTTTTCGTCGCCCATTCCATGCCAAATAATTTGACATGTCGACTATATACTATATAATGCGCATATAGTTTTGTGCCTGGAGGGACGAGCAGAAAAAAACAAAAACTTAAAAGAAGAAATGTTTCTGATAACGACACTACTTAATTGGCATGGAATGGAATGGGCATCAACCGGCCAAGCGGCATGAGATGGGCCTGACCTGAGAGAGGCATGCAGGGAAACTGGCAATGACTGTCATTGAAAAAAGCCAGTCCTGATATATTCTTGTTACTCTACTTTGCACTTTCGGAGGACACGCTGGACTATATATACATATGTTATGTAGGCATACTTTCAATCTAACAAAGGTAGGTAGCGTGCATGCCAATAGCATTGTGAATTTGTCATTGCCATGCCATATGATGACTAATGAGCTGTGGCTGTACAGAACAAGAAAGGAAGATTTAAGAAGCGTGCTTCCGTGGTTGTTTTTTTCTTTCACTTTTCCCCCGGCCCGCGTTACTTAGTGTGTCAGTACTTGCAAGACACTAGTTACTACAACCATGGATGGTAGTGGCAGAGTCTGTTGTTGTTGGGATCTGTAAAATGAAACAATGCTAGTTGAAGAAGTAGTGTCACTGTTTCAATTCAGGGATACGTTTCTGCTTTATTCTTTTCTTTTTTTTGTTGTGAGAAACATCTCACATGCTTGTCATGCGTGGCAGGCTCGTGGTCTGTTTCTTGTTGTCTCTGGTGGAGCTGCTGTGTCACTATCATTATTTATCAGTTCTAGTTGTAGATGTAGATTGTAGTGTAATACTATATTATAATACTCACGTATCAGAGAGATACGATGACATTTCTCTATTTAATAACGGCAAAACAATCAAGAAGCTGCTAATTAACTCGTTCGATAGCAGCTCGGCATGCATGATATTTACTTCTCGTGTGTTCTCAGCATTTTTTTATGCTAGGATTAGGTTACATTTGTTGAATTATTATAATCAGTTATTTAGTATATGAATTGTCGAATAAAAGAGTTTGATTGAAGTTGAATATTTATGGGTGAATCGTGTAGATTTGTAATATATCTCATTAATAATATAATTTTCTTTTATCTTTAAATCCATTAAAAGCTAAATTAAGTCATCAAGATAGGTAGGTTGCGCGGGAAAGAAGAAGAGTAAATACGAAAAGTAAAAGAATAAAAGCGTATCCACTTTTCTTTATTATTAATTTGGCAGTTAACATGGTTACACCATACTCTACTGTAGAGGTTCTTTAGGTAGGGACAGGGACATACAGTACGTACTCTATCTTTATTGTTTTGTGCCTTTTTGTTATCCTTGTTATTCTGCCTTTTTGCTTATCTCCAGGTTGAAAGTGCACATGGCTTCCATGTGATCATATTTAAATGCATTCATTCATTCCCACAAACAACACCAGCATTATACTACAGCTACAGAGACTTGTATATTGCTGTCCTCGACTGCGAACTAGCACATGGTGTACAACCCAGAAATAAAACTATCCAGGCAGGACAAACAGCACCCTTTTTTTTTTTTTAAAAAAAAAAAGTATGTTCATATAATTTCCTTTATTTGCGTTTCGCGATTGGAGAGAGTGAGAATTCCACACACTACAAAAATAACCACCCCCCTTAATCAAACACACACTTTCGTCAATTTTGAAGGTGGTCCCCAGTCCAGTCCAGTCCTTACTCACACGGGTGATAATATCGAAAAACAAAAGAAATGAGAAATCAATCGATTGGGCAATTAATTAATATATAGGCCCACAACCAAAGTTAACTGGGCCTACCACCATCACCCCCTCTAACATGAATATCAATCATGACAACTAGGCTGGAGGGGAGGGGAGGTATATACGTCTACGTGGCGCATTTGATAGCCCTGGAACTGCAAAAAGTTTGTAGTCAAGGAAAGAAACAAAGCTAAAGAAGATGAAGGAGGATAAGCATCACGGCATCATGGCATGGCATATTGGGGAGTGACTAGAGAACGAGTGCTTTAAGATGATGATGATACCCTATTCGCTATTCCTTCGTGAGAGCATGTTTGGCTTGTTTAGAGACAGACACTCTCCTACAGTATGACCGTACGTACGTTATTCTAACTTATAATACTAGTATGAGAAGTAGTAGTAGTAGTATATATTTACTGGGCTAGCTAGCTACTCTCCTCTCGAATAATTGTAACTAGCTACTACACTCCTATAAATAGTAGTAGTACTATAATGGAGTGAGACGTGCTGCTCTATACAAAATACGCACACCGATTTACCTTGGATCCTGAATATATAAGCTATAGTAATTCCGGTCTGGAGACAATTATTGAGTGCAGAATTGGGAAAGAAGGTGGATAAATGATCAGGAGATTCATGTGAGTCTGTGTGTACATGTATCCTGACATCACATGCAAGCTAGACTACAGACTACCTCGCTCTTTTCTTTCATAAACATTCTTGTTCGTCTCAGTCTCAATCTCAGAGAGAGAGAGAGGGAGACCAGTAGCAGCAAACTTGGCCGTTTTTCCTGGCTTCACATTCACGTTCAGCTTCCTTTATCACATGAAGAAAAGATGGATGCTTTATTTTATTTTATCTTTAAAGAAGCAGCGAGATGAAGTAGCTATATGCTTGGGTCCGGCACGGCCGACCATTTCATAATACTGTTACTATTGTGCTATTCTATTCTAAATGTGTGTTTAAGGCAGACGCCCTTATAAGAGATTAAGACTTTTGTACTTATTTTCTATTTTACTTTACTTTCTACTTTTTAAGGATTCATCATGCACTCTACTTTTTATATAGATACTTACTTTTTTTATTTCATAGTAGGGTATCTGTATTTTTACTATTGTGACGATTATGAACAAGGTAGTATAATATAAGTGTTGTTTATGTAGATGGATGTGTGGTAGTGGGTGGTTTCCCCGGCTGCAACACGCACATGGGAAGATATATGACCTAGCTACCTAGCTACCTAGCTATAGCTATATGCTTTGTTTTGTAATTTATACCCTCATGATTATTACCGTTGGTCTCACTCGATCGGTATAATTGGTACTGATTAATTTTCTCTCTGTTACGCGATACCTAACTTTTTTTTATCTAGGGATGTCCACAAATTGTATATATTAATTATATGAGTTCCTTAATTTTACTTCTTCTATCTACCACGTGAACAGATTGCTTTTTTTTTTTTGAATTTGTGGTCAATTCTTTTTTTTTTTTGATCGAAAAATGGGAGCATCCTAGCCCTCTTCTCTTATCGAGAACAAAGAGGATTTATCCTCTAATAACTGGTTTATAATACAATCAGGCGGAACAGTAATATAGTTGTACCCAACTGGATGGGCTAAGCCCGACTTTGATAAGATATCGGCTACCCTATTAAACTTGCAAGTTATGTGTGAGATTTTTATATTCCTCACAGCCATGAAGTTGGAAATGGATTCCACAATCAGAGGCTTCAAGACATGGAGATCTGGGCAATGATCCACCAGCTTGACCAGCTGGGCTGAGTCAGACAAGATTTGCACATTGCTTATGCCTCTATCCTTCACGAGTCTGCTGGCATACATGAGGGCCATGGCTCTGATGAAGGGCACTCCTGAATCCAAATGCAGCTACAAAACCTCCCAGCCAGACTCCACCGGAATTTCTCAATGCACCTCCAGCTGCAGCTGTACCTGAAGAGACACAATTTGCACCGTCAATGTTTAGCACGGTAAAATCAGGGTCGCGGAAAAGAAAGAGAGACTCCCTGTTTCTGTGTTCCTTCTCCTTTGTCCAGACAGAGGAGAGGTTCTTTACATAAGCTTGCGCTCTTTTATTCTGTTGGCATTGCAGTAGAACATTACAAAAAGGAAGGAACAGCCTATCTTCTTTACCAAACATTTTACTATTTCTCCAATTCCATAACATAAAACACACAATGGTAAAAACCATCCTCCATTTAGTGTTGATAGGCGACTGAATCTCGAATTTAAGTCCCCCGAAACCCTAGCTACTCGAATCGGTTGTACTCTTCCAACATCTTGATTAATCCCACTCTGGATGGGCACTGAAGGAGAAAATTCAGTGTTTTCCCCCTTGTGCGTTAACCTGAGGAGCTGGGATCGAACCCATCTGATGTTGGTTATCTCGTTCTTCCTCACCTTCAAGATCGCAAACTTCGATTCAGAATTTCTGCCTTTTGGAACTACATCCGCGGGCGCCTGTTTGGAGTTCTGAGACTTCTTGACCGTGTTTTTCTTTTTCGGCACCATCCAGTCGCCATAGTCGTCAACGATGTGTGAGACTTGCTGGATATTGCCCTCGCTCTGATCGAAAGGACAAACTGAGTCTTTGTGCCCATAGCACCCACACTTGAAACAGACCAAGTGTAACACCCCCAAACACTGGCCTAGGAGTTAGGGGTGTCACACGCCGCGTATTATTACTTAATGACGCAAGGCTCTAATAATCAAACGCAAATAAACAGATAAGGCCCAAAACAGAATACTTAAATAAAGTATAAGCAAAGAGATGTTGGACATCCCCAAAAGTCATTACAAAAACCACCAAACTGAGGTCAAAAGCGGAAGCTTAACAAAATATGCCCAAAGGCTCAAATCCAATACAAAGGTCTCAAAAGAAGCTAAATACGAAGCAACTAAACTCCAGAAGCTGAGGAGACGATCCTCGCTAATCAATCTGCAAAAGCGTTAGAAGTAGGGAATGAGCACACAACTATGCCCAGTAGATGACCAACTTCATCAACCAGCATGCTCAAAACATTTACAGAATATTGACAAATCAGAAGGAGTCAAAGAATCCATAAACGTGTCAGAAACCAGAACTGAAGTCCATTCATCAAGGAACTAAACTGAGCAGAGGGCAGACAGAAGCAGAAAACAGAGTGGGACACTAGCGATCACAGCATACAGACAGAACGAGCAACCAGCTCGTGAACAGAACGAGGAAACCTCCCTCGTAAACAGAACAGGTGTAAACACCCGTGAACAGAACGGGGAACATCACCCGTGAACAGAAGGATCCTACATAGCGCGCGCGTACGAGACGCGTAACCAGCCATCCAAAGGCTCAGACACAGAGATAACTAGGTCCCAAAACAGAAGCTCAAATACAAATAAGCATATGTGCACTAAAGGCACCAGAAAGCCCATAGATAGCTTGGAAATCAGAAGGGGAATCCCACCCCCAAACGGAAGTCAAAAGGAGCTCAAACGAGCAAGTTATTGTCAAACAGAGGCATGTCCGAACTTGTGTCCGGACATCAATGTTCGGACACAAGTCGAGACTCAGAAGGCGAAATCAGACAGATGTCCGAACTTGTGTCTGGACATCAAAGTTCGGACACAAGTCGAACCTTAAAACAGAAGAAGAGCCAGAGGTGTCCGAACATCCAAGTTCGGACGGATGTTCGGACATTCTTCGGAAAACAGAACGTGGAGAGTCCGAACTTGTGTCCGGACATCCGATGTTCGGACACAAGTCGAAGCAAAATCAGAAGGAAACAGAAGGCTGTGTCCGAACTTCAAAGCTCGGACAGAAGTTCGGACACAGCGAAAACTTCAGAAAGTAAAAGCGCAACAGGGTGTGTCCGAACGTCAAAGCTCGGACAGACGTTCGGACACACCGAAAAACTCAGCAAACAGAAGCGATTTAACAAGGACAGAGGCACAAAAACCAATCTAAAACAACACACACATTTGCAAAAACACCTTGGGGGTTTAATCCATTGAAATGGCATTAAACGGACATAAATCGCACACAAACACAAGATCAAATCATTGAGTTAATTTGCAGAACCCAAACTCCCCAAGGCTGAACACACGGATCGAATCCGAAAGCCACCTACCTCGGATTAACAGCAGACGAAACCCGATCTGAAGCAGCAGAATCCAGACAATGCAGACCCTCAAACGCAGACCGAACGCAACCAATTCACTGAACAAAACACAGTTGCAAACTCCCAATTCAGAAAACGGAACCCCAAACTCTGAAACTAGAATTACAATCCAAACTGTGATGAAACCCTCACCTGAATCCTGATACGTGACACAGCAGCAATCCACAGCAGAGGAGAGATCGACGCAGACGTCGGAGAATCCATTGATTACAATCAGATTGCAGAGAAAAGAAGTTAGGGATTGGAGAAGTTCTCCAAAACTGATTGCAAACTAATCGACGCAACACAAACCTGAATGCGGAGATGACAGCAAGACGATGAGGAATCCACAGCACTCGAATCTCCAACCAGTAGCACAACGGATCGATCAACGGAGGAGAAAATTGAGAGAGAGAGAAGGGAGAACAAGAGAGGTTTAACGTCTTGAGAACTGATAAGGAATAAGGGTTGTGAATTAGATCGTGGTGAGGAACGTGATTAGAGAGAGGATAATTAATGAGGGAAAAAGAAAATGAATTAAGTATTATCCTCACCTGATAATCTGATATAGAAAACAAAAAAGACCTCCTCACCCCCGGTTCTTTAATAAGGACCTCCGTGTCCTAAATTCAGAATACACCAACTTAATGAACCATAGAAACGAAACAAAATATAACCAAATCTTGGGTTATAACATCACCTCCCCCTTAAATAATTTCGTCCTCGAATTTAAAACATACCTACTGCTCGAAGAGGGCGGGAAACTTAGAACGAACTTCGCTTTCAACCTCCCAGGTCGCCTCTTCCTCGGACTGACCCGACCACTGCACCTTCACCAAGGGCATGGTCTTACTCCTGAGCTTGCGGACATCCCGCGCTAGAATCCTCGAAGGAACTGCCTCAAACGTGAAGTCCTCCCTCAACTGAAGCGGACTGAAGTCGTTCACATGAGATGGGTCCGAAAATATACTTCCTCAGCATAGAAACGTGGAACACATTGTGCACTGCTGCTAAAGACGGAGGCAAAGCCAGACGATAGGCAACCGGTCCGATCCTCTCTAGGATCTCAAAAGGACCCACAAAACGAGGGCTAAGCTTGCCTCTCTCCCAAAACGAACGACTCCTCGAACTGGGGAAACCTTCAAATACACATGGTCGCCCACCTCAAACTCTAGAGGTCGTCTCCTCTGATCGGCGTAGCTCTTCTGACGACTCTGTGCCACAAGCAAGCGCTCTCTAATCGACTGAATCTTGCCCACGGCATCCTGAACCAAGTCTGGACCAATCACAGCTCTCTCCTTCAGATCATCCCAACAGATGGGTGATCTGCACCTCCTGCCATACAAGGCCTCGAACGGTGCCATCCCAATACTGGTCTGAAAGCTATTATTGATACGCGAACTCTATCAGTGCCACGTGCTGATCCCAGCTGCCCCGAAGTCGAGTACCATGCCCTGAGCATGTCCTCTAGACCGGATTCTCCCCTCCTTCTCTCAGTCATGCGTATGTCTGATGAGGATGGAAGCTGAGCTGAAAAGACAACTTCGTCCCAAAGCCTGATGCAACTCTGCCAAAATCTGGACACAAACCTCGGATCTCTGTCAGACACAATCGAAGCCGGAACCCCATGCAGACGTACTATCTCATCAATGTACAACTGAAGCCAAGCGGTTGCAAACTGAAAGTCTTCTGACAGTAGGAAGTGAGCGCTCTTCGTGAGCCGGTCCACTATGACCCAAACCGCATCAAAACCCCGCGGAGTCTTAGGCAGTCCCATGACAAAATCCATCCCGACGCTCTCCCACACTTCCACTCCGGAACGGGAAGAGGCTGAAGCAAACCAGCTGGTTCTCTGATGCTCGGCTTTGACCTGCTGACAGGTCCGACATCTGGATACAAAGTCTGAAATGTCTCTTTCATGTTGCTCCACCAGAAATGTCTCACGTAGGTCCCGGTACATCTTCACCCCTCCTGGTGTGTACCGAATACGGAGCTCCATGAGCCTCCTGCATGATCTCACGCCTCAACGCGTCGTCTGCCGGCACACAAACACGCCCTGAACCTCAGCAGCCATCCTCTGAAACCCGGAACTCGGACTCCTGACCAGCAGACAAACTCCTCTCTGATCTTACTCAGACTGACATCAAGCTCCTGACTGGCCTTGATTCGGTCGATCAAGGTAGGCTGAACTGCAGTGCTGCTAACATCCCAGACCTCTCTGGACGGACAACCCAGATACCCATGCGCTGCAACTCTGAGCAGACCTCTCCACACAGGACAAAGCACAAACAGTCCCAGACGGACCCCTCCTACTGAGCGCATCAGCAACCACATTCGCCCTACCCGGATGGTAGAGGATCTCTAAATCATAATCGTGCAACAGCTCCAGCCATCTCTCTGCCTCAAGTTCAACTCCTTCTGAGTGAACAGATACTGAGGCTTTTATGGTCCGTATACACCTTGCACGCTGCCCCATACAATAGTGCCTCCAAATCTTAACGCAAGACCACCGCAGCCAGCTCCAGATCGTGGGTCGGATAGTTCTTCTCATATGGCTTCAACTGACGAGAGCCATATGCTACTACCTTCCCTGCTGCATCAGAACACACCCAAGTCCCCTATGGGACGCATCACAGAAAACCTCAAGACCCTCGGTCCCCTCCGGAAGAGTCAAGATCGGCGCAGTAGTCAACCTCTTCTTCAGCTCCAGAAAACACTGCTCACAGGCATCGCTCCACTCGAACTTCACATCCTTCTGAAGCAGACGAGTCAACGGAATCACCAACTTGGAGAAGCCCTCCACAAACTTGCGATAATAGCCCGCCAATCCAAGGAAGCTCCGAATATCCCCAACATTAGTAGGCCTGGCCCACTCAGTAATAGCTCGAATTCTCCGGATCCACGGAGATACCATCCTTAGAGACCACATGTCCCCAAGAATACCACCTGATCTAGCCAGAACTCGCACTCTTCAGCTTCGCATACAACTCGTTCTCCCTCAGAGTCTGGAGAACGGTCCTCAAATGCTCCTCGTGCTCCTCAGCACTCTTGGAATACACCAAGATGTCATCGATAAATACTACCACGAACTGGTCCAAAAACGGCTTGAACACCGGTTCATCATATCATAAATACTGACGGCGCATTCGTCACACCCGAATGGCATCACTAGGAACTCGTAGTGTCATACAGAGTCCTGAAAGCGGACTTAGGCACGTCGTCTGCCTTAATCCTCAGCTGATGATATCCCGACCTCAGATCGATCTTCGAGAACACCTTAGCTCCTGCTAACTGGTCGAACAAGTCGTCTATACGCGGGAGAGGATCCTATTCTTAATGGTAACCTTGTTGAGCTCCCTGTAGTCAATGCACAACCGCATGCTACCGTCCTTCTTCTTAACGAACAACACTGGCGCTCCCCAAGGCGACACGCTCGGGCGAATGAAGCCCTTATCCAGCAGCTCCTGCAACTGGACCTTCAACTCCTTAAGCTCAGCAGGCGCCATCCGGTATGGGGCCTTCGAAATCGGCTGAGTCTCAGGTGCGAGCTCAATCGAAACTCCACCTCTCTAACAGGGGGAAGCCCAGGTAATCGTCCTGGAACACATCGGGAAAGTCTCTGACTACTGGAATCTCCTCAACTTCGCATCTTGCGAACCTCGGGATGTAGCACAGATATCCCTGGCATCCTTTCCTCAGAAAACGGAACGCCCGCATAGCTGATATGACTGGCGGCGAGCACGGGAGTCCATTCCCTGCTACAATCAAACGGGGCTGACCCGGCTTCTCAAACGTGACTCTCGAAGCAGCACAATCGATGTGGGCATGGTGCGCAGCAAGCCAATCCATGCCCAGAATCACATCAAAAGAGGTCATCTCCATAGGGATGAGGTCAGCACACAGAGTCCTATCTCTGACTAACACAGGACTATCTTTGCAAACAGAATTCAACAGCATAGAAGAGTCCCTAACTAATGGACTATGCACACACAGCTCAACACCCAGAGGCACAACAGGCAACCCGAGCTCACCCACCAACTCAGCAGAAATAAAAGAGTGGGTGGCTCCAGAGTCAAACAAACAGAAAACAGAACGAGAAGACAGCTGGAGAATACCTGTGACAACTCTGTCAGTCGATCGGTCTCTCTTCCAGCCATCGCGTACACTCTGGCTGGCCTGGGGCTTCTTCTGCTCAGCCCCGGTCTCGATCCCTGGACCCTGAAGCAGACTCAACGGCTCTACCTCCAGAACTACCCCTGCTCCTCTCAGCCTGAGGGCAATCAGCAATCCTGTGCTCCAAGGACCCACACTTGAAGCAGGCTCCAGACTTCTGTAGCAGTCATGGCCTCTATGAAACTTGCCGCAGACCCGGCACTTCGGAGCGGAAGCTGATGAAGACGAACCACCTCTGTCTCCGAACGGTCCCCCGAGCGGTTCCAGCTCGGTCTCCAGTAGACTGCTTCTTCTGAGAAGCAGACTGATCCCTCCTATCACTGTCATCGACCTCTGCTTCCTCTTCTGGTCCTTCCCTCCAGACTGACGACCTCTCAAGTCAGCCTCTACCAACAGGGCGACATCAGCTACGTCCCTGAAGGTCTTGTGACGCAGGGGCGTCACAGCAGAACGGATGTCTGGCCTCAAGCCACTCTCAAACTTCCTGGCCCTTCCTATGCTCGCTCAGGCTCAGGTGCAAACTTAGATAGGCTGATGAATTTACGGACGTACTCCTCAACGCTCATGTCCCGACCCTGGCGTAGTCGGTTATACTCCAGAATGCGCTGATCCTTATACACGTGGGGGGGGGTAGAACTGTTGTTGTGAACTCCCCAGTGAACTGCTCCCACGTCCAAGGCTGTGGAAACTTTCCCATAACTGACCTCCACCACTCCTTGGCTTCGGCCTTGAACAGAAAGGTGGCGAAGTCCACCTTCTGCTCCTCCTCTGAGCCCATGACTCGCAGCAAATCCTCGACCTCAGTCAACCATGACTGGCCTCCTGGGGGTCTCCTGCCCCATCGAACGTCGGCGGCTTCAATTTCATGAACTCCTGAAGCGCCTTCACGTTCCTCCCTCCAGCATCTGCCCCAGCTGGCCTGCTCCGCCAGCTGGTCCTCCTCCAGCTGGTCCGCCTCCTGCAGCCATGGTCTGCATGAGCTGCGTCATAAACTGCTGAACAGCATCAGCCACATTCCCTGGAGGGTTATTTGCTCTCCTGGCGGCATTCTGAAAGTCCAACAGCAAGCAGTTAAACTCAGACACTAACACTGACGTTTCTGACTGACTGGCTAACTTAAAATCCCAGCAGATTAGAACCCGGAGCTCTGATACCACTAAATGTAACACCCCCAAACACTGGCCTAGGAGTTAGGGGTGTCACACGCCGCGTATTATTACTTAATGACGCAAGGCTCTAATAATCAAACGCAAATAAACAGATAAAGGCCAAAAACAGAATACTTAATAAAGTATAAGCAAAGAGATGTTGGACACCCCAAAAGTCATTAACAACCACCAAACTGAGGTCAAAAGCGGAAGCTTAACAAAATATGCCCAAAGGCTCAAATCCAATACAAAGGTCTCAAAAGAAGCTAAATACGAAGCAACTAAACTCTAGAAGCTGAGGGGAGACGATCCTCGCTAATCAATCTGCAAAATTGTTAGTTAGAAGTAGGGGAATGAGCACACAACTATGCCCAGTAGATGACCAACTTCATCAACCAGCATGCTCAAAACATTTACAGAATATTGACAAATCAGAAGGAGTCAAAGAATCCATAAACGTGTCAGAAACCAGAACTGAAGTCCATTCATCAAGGAAACTAAACTGAGCAGAGGCAGACAGAAGCAGAAAACAGAGTGGGACACTAGCGATCACAGCGTACAGACAGAACGAGCAACCAGCTCGTGAACAGAACGAGGAAACCTCCCTCGTAAACAGAACAGGTGTAAACACCCGTGAACAGAACGGGAACATCACCCGTGAACAGAAGGATCCTACATAGCGCGCTACGAGACAGCGTAACCAGCCATCCAAAGGCTCAGACACAGAGATAACTAGGTCCCAAAACAGAAGCTCAAATACAAATAAGCATATGTGCACTAAAGGCACCAGAAAGCCCATAGATAGCTTGGAAATCAGAAGGGGAATCCCACCCCGCAAACGGAAGTCAAAACGGAGCTCAAACGAGCAAGTTATTGTCAAAACAGAGGCATGTCCGAACTTGTGTCCGGACATCAATGTTCGGACACAAGTCGAGACTCAGAAGGCGAAATCAGACAGATGTCCGAACTTGTGTCTGGACATCAAAGTTCGGACACAAGTCGAACCTTAAAACAGAAGAAGAGCCAGAGGTGTCCGAACATCCAAGTTCGGACGGATGTTCGGACATTCTTCGGAAAACAGAACGTGGAGAGTCCGAACTTGTGTCCGGACATCCGATGTTCGGACACAAGTCGAAGCAAAATCAGAAGGAAACAGAAGGCTTGTCCGAACTTCAAAGCTCGGACAAAAGTTCGGACACAGCGAAAACTTCAGAAAGTAAAAGCGCAACAGGGTGTGTCGAACGTCAAAGCTCAGACAGACGTTCGGACACACCGAAAACTCAGCAAACAGAAGCGATTTTAACAAGGACAGAGGCACAAAAACCAATCTAAAACAACACACACATTTGCAAAACAACCTTGGGGGTTTAATCCATTGAAATGGCATTAAACGGACATAAATCGCACACAAACACAAGATCAAATCATTGAGTTAATTTGCAGAACCCAAACTCCCCAAGGCTGAACACGGATCGAATCCGAAAGCCACCTACCTCGGATTAACAGCAGAGACGAAACCCGATCTGAAGCAGCAGAATCCAGACAATGCAGACCCTCAAACGCAGACCGAACGCAACCAATTCACTGAACAAAACACAGTTGCAAACTCCCAATTCAGAAAACGGAACCCCAAACTCTGAAACTAGAATTACAATCCAAAACTGTGACGAAACCCTCACCTGAATCCTGATACGTGACACAGCAGCAATCCACAGCAGAGTAGAGATCGACGCAGACGTCGGAGAATCACTGATTACAATCAGATTGCAGAGAAAAGAAGTTAGGGATGGAGAAGTTCTCCAAACTGATTGCAAACTAATCGACGCAACACAAACCTGAATGCGGAGATGACAGCAAGACGATGAAGAATCCACAGCACTCGAATCTCCAACCAGTAGCACAACGGATCGATCAACGGAGGAGAAAATTGAGAGAGAGAGAAGGGAGAAGAGAGGTTTAACGTCTTGAGAACTGATAAGGAATAAGGGTTGTGAATTAGATCGTGGTGAGGAACGTGATTAGAGAGAGGATAATTAATGAGGGAAAAAGAAAATGAATTAAGTATTATCCTCACCTGATTAATCTGATAGAAAACAAAAGACCTCCTCGCCCCGGCTTCTTTAATAAGGACCTCCGTGTCCTAAATTCAGAATACACCAACTTAATGAACCATAGCAACGAAACAAAATATAACCAAATCTTGGGTTATAACACCAAGTGTAAACCTCATACTCTATCTTCATCACTCTACGACGGAATTTGTATTTTGCAAGCAACGGCTTCATAAGGTCAACTTCGATTGCTACTCTTGCCAGACGGGATTTACCGAAGATGGCCGGAGATAAATCAACACGTTTGACCTTTCCCACCCTTGCTCCAACGAGAGAAAGGAATTCCTCATTGTAGTATTCACTTGGCAATCTGGAAATCTCACCAGCACTTCAAGTGAGGACAGCGCTTCCGTATTCGGGTTAAAGTTGGGACGCCACCTTCTTATTGTGAGATAGTGGTCCAAAATTGGCCACGGACCTTCTGCTAGCACAAAGAGTAGATCCTCCTTGTTCGAAAACGTAATCTTGAAAAAACCGTTTGTTAAATCGTCCATGGTGAAGTCACTCTGAAGCTTCCATCTATCTTCGTGTCAGCCTATCGAACAGCACATTCATCGGGAGGGTTTTGCCCAGAAGTTTGACGATAATCGCCTGCCCCATGGACGCCGGAACCTCAATTTTTGTTCTTAGTAATCGAAATGGTGGGACACTTCGCATCCTCGTCGTCCATCGAGTCTGACTCATCATCCGAAGCATCATCCAGACCCTCAAAAGGGTCATCTACTTCCTTCTGAAAATTACCTTGGATAACATCACGAAACGAACTTCGTTGCAAATTTTGACTCTCCGCGTTACGATCCGACAAATCCCTTTCTTGAGTATCCATTCTCAAATCGGTCTCCGAAGCAAAAGAGCCGTGGCTCCGTTTCTTTTTACGATCTGTTCAACAATGGCTCCATCATCCATGTTTGCGCCTTTCTCCAGATTTGTAAACGAATTAGAAACAAACAGAAGAAAGTAGTGGGCACGAGAGATGGCCACTACTGGACGGGATATCGGGGATTCAAGAAGACCTAATTTCGACTCTCATTTCTTGGAGAAAAAACTATTGATTTTGCTGGTCGTCTTGTGGTCAATTCTGCTCAGCTCTATAATCCATATATACTTTGACGGAGAATATTCAGTAAAGATTAAAACTCACTATTCCCTTCGTCCTCGATTGATGACTCTGGTTGTTTTATGACACATTTTTCTATTTGAATATTAAATATATAAATAAATTAATTTTATAAAATTAAATTTTATAATATAATTTATTGAATCATATGTAATATCTAAATTTAAAAATTTATTTTATTTATATTAAATACTCCCTCCGTCCTGAACTGACTGTCCTGTTTACTATTTGGACATGTCGTTTGACTTCAATTTTTAACATATAAGATAAATTAATTTTGAAAATTTAAGTTTTACATATGATTCCTTACATGATAAATATGTTACAAAATTTAGTTTTATAAAATTATTTTATCTTATATGTTTAATATTGAAGTGGAAAAAACGTGTCATAAAGCAAACAGGACGGTGTCAATTTAGGACGGGGAAGTATTAAAAACTAAATAACATTTCCAATTAGTAAAAATCAATGGAGAAAATAGTATAATGTCTACGTGTATTCCTGAGACACCACTACTGGCCTGCCGCCCATGTCTATCCATCCACGTCAACTTGGTGTTATTACGGAGGCGCCGGCCCCCACCTCCACCATTCATATATATTTAGTAGTTGTTTTTTTTAGTACAAAACTCATTTGCTCGGCCTCACATGTAGTTGGAAATAACATGGGTAAATCGACGGGCCGGGTTCAGTTCACGGTGAAAATTAAAATTGTTCAGAAAAAAACAAAAAAAAAAGTTTAATTAATTAACCACATTACATGGAATAGAATGTTAATTGGAGTAAATTGTTGAGTGGTAATGCACGCACGTACTACACAAGAAAAGAAACACGTGCAGGATGTTGACAACGACAGTGCCGCGGGATCGATCTCGACGACTTCCCTTCCTCACCTCACCACCTGTATCTCTGTCTCCTCTTAGCTTTTGGTGTCAAGTGCTCGCTCAAGATCGAGGACCACCCCCCACCTGCCTCCAGCTACCACCTCCCGCCTGAGTTTTTATTTTTAAAACACTAAGAATTAATACAGTACATATATATAATACGTATATCTACGTTACGTGCGAGGTTCTGTATCGTACCATGCATAATGTCATGTGCACGCACATGTGGGTATGCGAGGCGGGGGTCCTTCTGCGCATTTATGACTTGTGTCATCATCTTCATCTTGTCACATGGTATACTGTGCAGTGCTATTTCACTCAGTCTATATAGTTCAACCTAATGACATCCATTTTCAGGAAGGTCCTGGAGGATATCATTATCATATGCGCGCAGCTCAGCAGCTTCGATTCGATCGTGATAGGTTTGCATTAACACTATCCGTAAATTCAACCAATTTATATATAATTCCATCAATATCAAATGATCAATTAATTAATCACCATCTAACCCATCAACTAACTAAATAAAACCATATGTATCATCCATTAGTATATACTCCATTTTATTAAAATATCTATAAATTTAAAAAGTACTCCCTCCGTTCATTAATATCTGTCGTTTTAGGATGTGATTCTTGTTTAAAAATATCTGTCATTCTAGCTTTTTGACACACTTCTTTCACTTTTACCCCTACTATTCAATATAAAAGTAATTATTATCTAAATGGAAAAGGAAAAAGTAGGGGCACATGCGTCATTGTTCTACTTTTCTTAATAAGTGTGCAAGTTTCTAAAATGACAGTTATTGTTGAACGGAGGGAGTATATAATAAATCAAATAAAAATTTGAGTGAGAAATATAAATGAGGGGAACGTACAATTCAATTTTTCTGGGTTATGGATAACGACACTGCAACGGAAACGGATGATTACTGATTACACAACAATACACTGTTTGTTTTGATGCAGTGCCTCAAAATCGATGTTGGTTAATAAATGACAATACTACGTACACTTACCCGTCAGAAACAAAGATAAGGTTTCCCAAACAACATCAATTATCTGTGACAGTTATTGCAGCAGCACCTCTTTTCAAAAAATAATATGTGACAGTTATTACTACATATATACTATGTACAATAGTATTTTATTCATTCAATTCTGTGTTGTAACGACAACGAGAGTATTCAATATAGCATGAGCTTGTTCCATGAAGAGTGGCTAATTATTTTTTTTTTATAACATTGGAGCTACTCCTTCATTGAAAAGGTGGATCATCCACATCAAAAGTACAAGCCTTAGAGATTTTAAGGGGAATGTTTTCTCCAATCCAAGTTTTAAACTTAACTAAGCTAAGATATTACATACAGAGAGGTTAATAAAACAGGGAAATTACAACCTGAGTTATCAAGATTGACCTTACTAATATTACAGAGATTGGATAAACATACGAGTTGCTCCCAGTAGCCGATATTAGTATTCAAAATCCCAAGATAGCTCTTGTTCTTCAGAAAATTAAATATGTCTAAGTTGCAAACGTCAATCTCAAACTTGTTGAAACCTTGCTCAACACTCCATTTCAGGGCTAAACTATTCCTTGAATCTCAGCTCCAAGTAAACTACAAGAAGCATTATCTTTTTTGTTGAAAGCATCAGTATTTATATTCCATTCTTATTCCATCATAAGATCATAAGATCATAACTTACCACGGTTAGATTGACACCACAATTGATTTTAACAAAATCCTGCAAGGAGGACACCAAACATACTTAGTAGATGTAACAGCAATAGATTTATCGGTCAAAATCTTATGGGCTGCAACTATGGCGTGATTAGCTTCAATCAAAGCCATCCAGGAGGAGAGAGGATTGTGTCTTGCTGTGTTTTTAGCATCATACACTATCCACATGGTGTTAATAACTTTTTCCAATTATCAATGGACCAGTTCTTGACGTCTGAAAAGATGAACTCCTGAACATCATTCTCATCTGGAATCTGATTAGTAGGAAGAGTTAAGATTCCATCCCACTGATGTTTACCCATGATACAGTCGAAGAAAGAATGGTACATGTTATCGATCATGCCACAGAAGCAGCAGATGAAGAACCTCCTATTCTTCTGGCAATATTCGCAACACAAGCAACGATGTTGTGTTTAAATTCCAAAAAAGAAGCTTGGCTCTTGGACCACACTGGGTTTTCTTGATTCTGTCATCTAAGTCCCGAAAAGCCGAACTAGAGGAGGGTCTGTTGGAGTGTTTGACAGAGATAGCAGTGTAGTAAGCAGATTTGACAGAAAAGTTACTGTCTTTAGTATGATGCCATATCCACTTATCTTTGCTCTGAGAATTAACCTTGACTTTACCAACTTCTTCTAAGTCGATATCCCACAAGTGCTGCCGAAGAAGGGTCCAATTCCAATTCTGACTATTGGGAACAATATAGTGACTGATAGTGAGATTAACATTGTCTTCTGGAACAGGAGAGAGAGTAAAATTGAAAGAAAAGGGTCTAGGAATCCAAGGGTCTTTCCAAAAAAGAGTGTCATTCCCATTCCCAATCTCCTTTCTAGTCCCAGATCTCAACAAACAGAGAGCAGACGTTAAAGATTTCCATATAGGACTATCAGAACTTCTTTTCTTCACCTGAAGCAAATTGAAAGAAGGAAAATAGATGCCCTTGACAATCTTAGCAACAAGAGAATTAGGCTCAGTGAGGATAAGCCAAAGCTGCTTAGCTAACAAGGCTAAATTGAAATCTTTCGAGGATCTAAAACCAACCCCACCTGAATCTTTACTTCTGCACAGATCTTGCCACTTCATCCAATGGATACTCTTTGTTCAATTCTCCTCCCCACCAAAAGGAAGCAAGAAGAGAGTTAATCTATCATTTATAGCCTTGGGAAGAAGGAATATTGACATTGAATAAGCTGGAATAGCCTGAAGAACACTAGAAGAAACCAAAAAGTCCTCCCAGCTTGAGACAAAGGGTGGCCCCAGCTGGTGATTTTCCTTTGAATAGTTTCAACAAGATAATTAAAAATCTGCTTCTTATTTCTCCCTGAACCAGAAGGTAATCCCAAATAACTCTCGAAAGTATTGGTTTCTCCATACCCCAACATGTTACATAGCTGAGACTTAGATTGAGAGCTAGCTTTGCGACTGAAGAGGATCTCAGACTTGCGACTGTTGATTTCATGCCCAGAAGAGGCTAAGAAAGAATTAAGATTATCTCGAAGGAAAAGAGCATTCTCAACTGTGATTTTCCCACAAACAAGCAGATCATCTGCGAAAGCCAAGTGATTAATACTGGGACCATATCTGGAAAGTTTAATCCCTTTGAAGTCTCCCTTATTTTCTGCATTATTCAAGACACTGGAGAAAGCTTCTTGGGCAAGGATAAACAGGAAGGAAGAAAGGGGGTCTCCCTGGCGAATACCTCTAGACGTGAGAAAAAAGGGCCAGGCACTCCGTTAATAAGGACTGAACATCTGGTGGAGGAGATACAATTGATGACTGGCCTAATCCACATCTCAGGAAACCCATAGCAAAAAGAATATCCTCTATGAATTTCCACTCCAATCTATCGTAAGCTTTACTCAAATCCATTTTGAGTGCAAAATATCCATGTTTCACAGCCTTACTTTTAGAGAGAAAATGCATGATTTCACCAGAAATGATTATATTATCAGTGATCTGTCTGTTCTTAACGAAACCAGATTGGTTAGGGGAGATGATCTCAGGAAGAAAGCTTTTGACCCGTTAGCCAAGACTTTAGCTACTATTTTATATGTAAAATTACATAAAGCTATAGGTCTAAAGTTCTTCATATCCACAGCGCCCTTAATTTTAGGAATCAGTGTAATGTAAAACTGATTAGTAAAACCAGAGATAGGATTACCTTGGAGGATTGAGATTGCTGTTGAAGTAACTTGAGATCCCACCACATGCCAAAAAGTCTTGAAGAAGTTGCGTTGAAGCCATCGGGTCCTGGGGACTTGTCTCCACTAAGGTCTTTCATAGCTTGAAAGATTTCTGAATCTGAATAAGGACTTTGAAAGAGAGGTAACATGACGAGGAGATAACCTGTTTCTAACTGCATCCACAAATCTGAGATCTGTGACTGAAGAAGTGCTCTTAAATAAGTTTTGGAAATACTGTCTGGCTGTAAACTCGATACTGCTCCAGTCATAGGACATAGCTCCTGATTGAGAAACCATACCGAAAATGGTGTTTCTTCTCTTTCTAGCTGAGGCTTTAGAATGGAAAAAACCAGTGTTTCTATCTCCCTCAGAAATCCATTGTTGTCTTGATCTTTGTTTCCACCAGGAGAACTTCTTTCTTTCAGTATTGAAGTTCCTGATATCCCACCAGTTTTTGAGACTTTCAATGAGAGCTTTCTGAGGTAAGACTTCAGTAGACACTTGATCTGTCGAAACTTTCTCTAAAAATTGATTTCTTCATTAGGAGATTCATCAGCAGAACTAGTCCGGATGCTCCAGCTGGGATCTTTTTCTGCTGAAGCTGGGGAAACTGTTTTATCTGATAAAGGGAGATTCTCTGATCTGAAAAGGACTAGCCGACTCAGAGAAGGAGGGATATTCTCTGAATCAGAAAGACTAGAATCTTGTCGAAGCAGACCTGTTTGAGATATGGAGTGGGTGATTTCTTTACCTTTGACCATTCTAGCATCTTCTTTAAAATGAGGACTTTAACCCCTTTCTCAGCATCTGCTTCCATCATCAGTTTGAGATTCTGATTAATAAGAAAATCTTCTGATAAAGCTGCAATAGAACCTGAGTACTCAGAACGCAACCAGGCTCCATATCGAAGAGGTTCCTCTTTGAAAGCGTCCTTCATACTGCACTCAACTAGCATATGATCCATACGACCACATCTAAAGCGGAAGTTGGGTAAATTATCGTACGAAAGCCTGCAACCTCTCTCTGGGACCATCTTTTATAATCAGAATCCTACATAAGGGGTCTTGGATATCAACTTCAACTCTGACTTTCAGCACTTTATTAGTCAGAGGGTTTGAGTCTATCAGCACAGCTTACAAAAACTCCTATCTTATTACCTAAGATAATAGCTGAGGCTCTGTTAAAATACATCATCGGCAGGTTATGAATTCCTACCCATATTTTGATCTTACTGGGATCATGCTCTGAATATGGGATCGTAGGATCAATAGGCATAGTGGCTAAGAGTCTGTTGTGAAAATGCCATGGTCCTGAGCTAATATGTTCCTCATATCACTAGCAGAGTTAAAGAAAAACGTGTAGGTTGTGCATGTCGTTAACCCGAAAAGGAGCTTTAGGTTCCACAAGTGAACCAGAAAACTCTCTAAAGCTTTAGCTGGAATTCTAGAGGGATGCCAGATCTTACCACCCTTACCAAA
Source organism: Limonium bicolor (assembly GCA_023374045.1). Lineage (NCBI taxonomy): Eukaryota > Viridiplantae > Streptophyta > Magnoliopsida > Caryophyllales > Plumbaginaceae > Limonium > Limonium bicolor. Next base: position 28,495,455 of record CM041779.1, on the reverse strand, counting down.
AAAGGGCGTAGTGGCTAATTATTAATTAGTTACGTTCCATGATCTTCTTCTTCTTAGGCTCTACTCTTTTGTAAAGTTGATTGTCTAGTTGCCGTTGGTTATGAGCTGAAGTTAGATAAATAGTGAGAAAAAAATAGATAATGCAAAAAAAAATGAAATAACAATTGATATATAATTATAGAGAAAAAAATAAACTAATAAATAAACTCATTTTTATAATAAAAAAAATGAGACCTGAATATACGATTGCACTGTGATATTACTAAAATTATTGAGGTAATACAGTAAACGAACAAATTAATCAACTTATCGAGGATTGATTGATAAGGTGTTTTTGCACGTTGGAGTCGGTTGAGGTGTCTATTCTTTCACGTCAGACATTGATAGTCACCACACCATTACCTATAGCTATACCAAGCCAGGCATGGATGATTTATTATTAGCTTTGATGTTGGTTAATTAAGTTACGCATGCGCATGTGCACCCACCTACGTCATAATAGTCTTCCATTAACTCGTTGATCAATCATGTAATTAGAATGATTTTTGTTTGATCAAAATTTTCATTTATTCTTCGGAAGTTTATATATATATACTATATTATTTGCACATTGAGCCAACTAATTGACCATTGTCCGGTCATTGATTTATCGGTGAACAGAATGGAACTCTGACGAAAGCGTCAGCTTATAATATGGAGATAGCAACTTGTCACAATGTAATTGGAGGGAATAAATGAGAAAAAAAAAATAAAAGGAAAAATAAGTAGATTAGGCGTGAATACTGGAGTTATGTGGGGGGTTGATTGTGGTAGGAGAGAGAAATTGTATTTTCTTCAAATGTTATAACTTATAAAATAAAAATAAAAAAATTATACCATTGTTCTTCATTTTTCATACTCTTCAAAACAAGATGTATCATGGATATGTTTTGGTAAACATAAAATTTTATATTTTTAGAATGAGTATATATTTGGTATTTTAAAAGTGAATCTTATTCATTAACAAAATGAATCTTCTTTAATAATAAAACGAACCTTATTCATTACCAAAATGAATCTTACCCCAAACACTCTAAGGGCTGTTCACTTTGGGCTGAGAAGGAAACGGAAACGGTATCATTCCGTTTGATATTGTTTGTTTAGACATTTTAGTAATTTGTTTCCCCAAATTCCATTTTAAAAAACCCAAAACCCCTCTTCCCTATTCCCCCATATTCCCGTGGAAAACTTTTTCGTTTCCTCCTGCTTTCTCTCTTTCATCTATGTAAATAATTTGTTTGCCTAAAAAGTGAGTTACAATTATAAATAATTATTTTTCCTTTCTTTCCTCTCTCCCCTTCAAATAATTATTTTTCCTCACAAAAATCAGAGTCACCATTTCTATTTCTATTATGGTGAAAATTTTCTGGAAAAAAAGTTTCTCTGACCACAAAACCATCAAATAATAATATTTCATTAAGAATCTTTATTTTTGCAACAAAAATATTTTGTAAATCTAATAAATAATTTATTTTACTATTTAAACTAATATTAGATTTCCAACTTATCATATTATTTTTAACATTAGATTTCCAACACCTTTTTGGTTTTGGTGTTGTATGTTACAGTGGTGATGGAGTAGCTCAGGGTGCGGCTGTTGATGGTGGTGTGGGGATGGTGGTGCTGAGTGTGGATGAGGCAAAAGGTGTATTGTTGGATTTACGTCTTGCTATACGGCTAGGGGTGAGGGTGAGGAAAGCTTGTATTTCTTCTTATTGTCATGTGCTGATTGAGATAATGAATAGGGGTGTACAGACTGATGTTATGATACAGCGAGTTATTGGGGATATCTTGATGTGGCGTCGTTTGTTTGATGATGTTCAATGGGAGTTTTTGTTTAGACAATATAATATATTTGTCATGCAATGGTTGAGGTAGGTATCAGAAGTTGGTTTTTGCACAACCTAAGTTGGTTAATGTTACCAGTTATGCTAATGTTAACTAGGTGGTTGTAAGAAGGGGTATTATTGCTGAAGCCTATATTTTAGATGTTGTATGTAATGATTTAAGAGTTGTATGGTGTTGGGCTAATAACTTTCAAGTTTGTAATTTTGGAAGCTCGTGAATGTAGTTGCTATGTTTGTATAAAGAAAAAAAGGCAAATTCTTGCCTATAGGTGACTGTAGCCAAGTTGGCTACATCCAAGGACATTTTAGTCAAGTTAAAACAAAAGAATGGAAGGGGAGCACGCAGCCACGTAGTGAACACGGGATTTACTATTTCTTTTGTATTTTTTAAAAATAAAATTTCTATTCTTTTTCTTTATATTTATCAAAAACAACAACTTTAAATAGTTGTAACTTTTAATATATAAGTCCAAAATGAAAAAAAGTATATCATTGTTCATCTAAATTCAAGCTCTTCAAAATAAGACCAGTCACTAGTAGAAAAAACATTATATACCACGGTTATTTTGCTTATATACCACGGTTAAAAACCGTGGTATTTGCGGCCGTCGTAAATGCCAAAATATTATATACCACGGTTCAAAACCGTGGTTTTAAATGAAGATAAAAACCACGGTTCTATAAACCGTCATTTATAGTGAGTAATATATGACGGTTATTCTAAAAACCGTGGTATATAATGTAAAAAAAAAACACGGTTATAAACCACGGTTTGTAGGGCAACCGTCATTTATAGTACATGCCGGAGAGAATAAACCACGGTTATTCTAAAAACCGTGGTATATAAGGTGAAAAAAACAACGAATAAACCACGGTTATACATGAAACCGTGGTTTATAGTCCATGAATTTTTCAAATCTTCGCCTTCAATCTGGAAATCTCAACAGAGCGCATATACAAGACAATGAAGATGCCAGATTATGTATGTTCCTTGTTTGCGAATTAAGGTTGCGAAATCGTGAGTGAAGAATGGAGGCGCAGTATGCTCCTTGTTCTCCGGTGGGTTCCAAAATTACTGTGAGGTGAAGAAAAATGGATGCGGCGTAAAGCATGTTCGTTGTTCGCCGGCTGGGGTTGCAAAAATTACAATGAGTGAACATGAGGATGAGACGCAGAGCACGTTCCTTGTTCGCCGGTGTGGGTTGCAAAAATTACCATGAAAACAAGATAATGAGAGAGGTAGGAGCATGTTTCTTGTTCGCCAGTATGGGTAGCAAATTTACAGTGCGGTTGATATGGCATAGAGTATGTTCCTTATTCACTAGTATGGTTTGCGAAATTAGGGAGGGGTGAAGAGATGGCGTAGAGCATGTTCCATGTTCGCCGGCGTGGGTTGTAAAAATTACCGGGAGGTGAAGAGAATGAGGAAGAGGCGCGTTCAATCCTTGTTCGCCAGTGTGGGTTGCAATTACAGTAAGAGAAATATAAGAGAACAAGAGAGCCGCGTTAATTTGGGCCGAAAATTAAAATTCCCGCTCAGACTATATACCATGGTTCTCCAAAAACCGTGGTTTATTCTCTTGAGAGTGACGGTTATATACCACGGTTCTTTAAAAACCGTGGTTTATTCTCTCCGGTGCGACGGTTATATACCACGGTTCTATAAAAACCGTGGTATATAGTCTGAGCGGGAATTTTAATTTTTGGCCCAAATTAACGCGGCTCTCTTTGTTTACTTATAAACCACGGTTTGTAGGGCAACCGTCATTTATAGTACATTCCGAAGAGAAGAGCCGCGTTAATTTGGGCCAAAAATTAAAATTCCCGCTCAGAGTATATACCACGGTTCTCCAAAAACCGTGGTTTATTCTCTCCGGTGTGACGGTTATATACCACGGTTCTTAAAGAACCGTGGTTTATTCTCTCCGGCGTGACGGTTATATACCACGGTTCTCCAAAAACTGTGGTTTATTCTCTCCGGCGTGATGGTTATATACCACGGTTCTCCAAAAACCGTGGTTTGTTCTCTCCGGCATGTACTATAAATGACGGTTGCCCTACAAACCGTGGTTTATAAATAAACTATATACCACGGTTCTCCAAAAACCGTGGTTTATTCTCTTCGGCGTGTACTATAAATGACGGTTTCCCTAGAAACCGTGGTTTATAAACTTTAAACCACGGTTTTTCATTTAACCGTGGTTTAAGTGTCGTCATTTAAAATGTTTTTTCTACTAGTGAGTCATGGATATGTTTTGACAACTTTGAAAAAAAATTATTTTTACATGTATAAGTCGTTCTATACTTTAATGTGAGGATGTATGTACATATTTAATGTACGAAGGTATATGTTTTAATGTGACGATGTAAATGTTCAAATGTGAGAATGTACATGTTCTTTAATGAACATCTGTACATGTTTGTATGACCATCTGTATAAGTTTTCTTCCTTTTATGTACAAATTTTAATCTAAGAATGTACATATTTTAATGATTTGATCAGATTTATGTGACCATCTGTATATTTTTAATGTAAGGAAGTACATGTGTTTAAGCGTAGATGTACATGTTTTAATGAACATTTGTATAGGTTTGTATGACCATATGTACAAGTTTCTTTTACATTATGTACACTATACATATAAAAATAATTTTTTAAAAACGTTGTCAAAATATATCTATGATTGTTCTTGTTTTGAAGAGCTTAGATTTAGATGAACAATGATATAATTTTTTTTCATTTTGGACTTTGCAAACAGGAAAATTGATCTACTAAAAACTAAACAAATTAATCTAGAAAATAAAAATCAATAAGTTTGTCGGGTTGCAAAAATCCCAGTCGCAATAGTATAGCTAACAGAAGCAACCGGGTATCAATCCACGGGACTTGAAGAAATAAGCCTAATCCTAAGAAAACTAGAAGTTCAGGGGGTTGTGAATTGTTTTTGTAACTGAATTTAGTAAATGCAAATCAAAAACTAAATGAACGATTAATGAAAGTAACTTGATGAGTTCAGTAAAATGAATGGTACTCCGGGTTCGGGTTGTTCTTTACTGGATAAATCTAGCCAAACCTACAGTTTAATTATGAGAAACGGACAGGCCAATTCTTTTTATCTCTTCAATGCTAAATCCTAGTTCATTGAAGAGCTCACCTATCAGAACATGTCAACTCTAATCTAGCAGTTGGCAAAACACATATAGGTGGAATAAGTGCGAAGAACTGTTAGCGTTTACAGAAGAGATTATCTATCCGACTAATCTTTCCCCAAATCTCCAGGTTAATTCGAACTCCCTATTAATCACCTTGTCTGATCCTAATAGGTTTCGCAGAACAACTCTATAAACTCGCGAAATTGATAGAGAAGATGAATGATAATAATTAACCTGGAAACAATCCGTTACAGTCTCATAACCAAATTACAGAAATTCTAACTATCTTGTATCCATTGCGAACAACCCTTCCCCAGAGTTATCCATACTAGCCAAACATATTCACAAAACAGACAAAGAAAAGAGATTGAGAAATCATCTGGAATAGAAAACTTCTAAATTCGCTCCGCTGTCCAGATCTGGAGTTCGCCGGGCTAGAGGTTGAAGATGATGGTGGTGATGGTGATGATCGATGATGATGGTGATGGAGCGAGGGGAGGCGTGATGTGAGAGCCTCTCTGAGGCATCTGGTGTGAATCCCTCTGTTCCCCCAACCCTCAGTGACTTTTTATAACAAAAATAGGCATTTTTAACTCTTAAAAATGCATATTTTCGAATTCTGTACGCGGCGTCCGAACTTGGAAGTTCGGACACATGTTAGGACAAATTTTCGGAAAGTTTCGACCTCCGTCCGAACATCAAAGTTCGGACATAAGTTCGGACATGCCAGTATCTTGACGAGTGAAACTTGTTTCGGGCGTATATTCTTCGTTTGGACTCCGTTTTGCTCCCCGTTTATTGCGTTGCGAAGCTTGTGAAGTGAAGAATGCAATTATATGACTTTTACCTGCATTTGATACATAAAATGCATCAATTCTTATCTAAACATAAATCAATTGGAAAAACACATGATAAGTGAGAAATATTGGCCAAACCACTACACAAAATAACCAAATTAAACCCTTCAAATGCTCTATATTTCACACTTATCAGACTTATATATAAAAGTTATAACAATTTAAAGTTTTGTGATAAAGAAAGAAAAAGAATAAAAATCTTTAAAAAATAGAAAAAAAACTAATTACACACAATTCCGCGAGTCCCTCCTATATCTCCTCCTCATCCATCCTATATATCCTTCCAATCCCTCCTATATCTCCTCCAAATTTTTCTTAATTACAAAACTTACCACATATGTAGCCAAGATAGCTACAGGCGCATGTAGCTTAGACAAGCTAAAAAAGAAGAAGATGGGTATGCCCTTGTTGTTCTAGAGAAGATTGAAATTGGAGAGGATAACTAACAAATTAAATAGAAGTATTAATATTACCATCATCAGTCTTGGCTACATCTCGCTGCTTCGGTGTTTTTTTTTTCTAACACTCCCGCCTGGCGGCTTTTGTTTTGTTTTGTTTTATTTTTTTCCTTTTTTATCATAAAAACTTTAAATTATTATAACTTTTAATATATATAAGTCCAAAATGAAAAAAATTATACCGTTGTTCATCTAAATTCAAGCTCTTTAAAACAAGACTAGTCATAGATATATTTTGACAACTTAAAAAAATATTTTTACATGTATGAAACACAAAACGTAAAAGAAAACTTGTACAGATTGTCATACAAACATGTACAAATGTTCACTAAAATATGTACATCCTCACGTAAAAACATGTACATCCTCGCATTAAAAGCATATAGATAGTCATATAAACATGTATGAATCATTAAATATGCACATCCTTAAATTAAAACCTGTACATATAAGGAAGAACACTTGTACAGACGGTCATACAAACATGTACATATGACCATACAAACATGTACAGATGTTCATTGAAGACAACATGTACATTCTCCATTTAAACATTGTACATCGTCACATTAAAACATGTACATTCTCACATTAAAATATGTACATACATCCTCACATTAAAATATCATGGTATACTTGTAAAAATAATTTTTTAAAAAGTTGTCAAAACATATTCATGACTGGTCTTATTTGAAGAACTCGAATTTAGATGAACAATGATATAATTTTTTTTCATTTGGACTTATATTTTAAAAGTTATAACAATTTAAAGTTTTTATGATTAAATAAGAAAAATAAAAAATAAAAATAAAAAAAAAACAGCTCCACGCGTATGAAAGTTTAAAAGAAAAAAGAAAAAAGAGAAAGCATACCGTCACGCGCCCGCTGCTCCCTCCTCCTCATGTAGCTATCTAGCTACAGTAACCTGTAGCTAAGAAAATGTGTTACCTACATCAAGATGCTTACATACGTAAATTTTTTGTATTGAGATATCATTATCTTTTCGTTTTAAATAAATATATATATTTTAAAAATGTATGCATATAGTAAAAACTAATGCATGTAAAAAACCTGTCTATACGAGGATGTAGGCAATAAGGCAATTGATGTATACTATATCAAATTATTGGTACTTAGTTATAAATAGTCATTGTCATTTGAATAACATCATAAGTTATTTGGTGTATTGGCTCTTCTGTTTGGGAGGGTTGTGAAAGGTATCTCTTAGTAAAAGAAAAGTAATGATAGGTATCTATCAAAATCAAACTCTAGGATCGGGGAAACTTTACCAAATATAGTGCATCCACACCACATGAGAACATGCCAAAAACAAAAAAGGTAAACAATGGAATGTAGATAAATTGCAATATTAGTTGTCTTGTCCCCATTCAATGAACATCGCTGAAGTCTAAAATTTAACCATGTGGTGACATATGATTCCCTTCCCATCTCTTCCCCGCACGTCCCCTTCAAATCTAGCAGCTAAAATATGAACCGGAAACTAACTAATACTCATTTAACCAGTCCTTGGCTTTGAGTACAATGGGTGGAGATACTGAGGCGAGAAAACGAAAAATACAATTGTACAGTAATAAAAAAAGGTTTCAATATATGCCTGAACTTAGAGAAGATACAGGAAATACGAAAAAAGCTATGGCATTAACATGATACGGATACCTATTCAATTATCAACTATTAACTACCCTCACGTCGGCCCGATGTCCCGGCTTGAGCGCCGGTGAGAAGCTCGGCGAGCTCCGCCATAGCTCGGACTTGCATTTCCAAAGCCGCGATGTAATCAGTCGCTTCTTCTAGTAGATTTGGAAACGACAATTTCCTGCAACCTGGAACAAGCCGGCCAAGCACTTGCACACGCCTGAGCAGAGGAGGCACTGTCTTCGGTTGCGTCGCGCTAGCTTTTTCCGCGGACCTTTTACTGCTACTAACCGCCGCTGTCAGCCTTGACTTGGCCGATTTAGCCTTCTTGTGATTCTTAAGCCGAAGCTTGAGCCGATTCTTGAGGATCGCGCGGCTCCACCTGGTACGGCCTCGGGCGGCGATGGCTAAGATTCTATCGGCAGTGTCTCGGATGGCTCGGCTACGAGCAACGGAAGGAGGAACCGAGGCGGATGAGCTGCTGTTACGGCGGACTTGGCGTAGCGCCTGGGCGAGCTTTGATGAGTAGGTCTGTTGCGCGACCGGCGATCTCCACTTGATCTGGTGGTTGGCGGGGGCAGATGACGAGGATGAGGAGGCGGTGTTGGGGATTCATTCGTTACACTGGTATCGAGCTTTCTCCTCTTTTTCCGCTGAGATTCTTGCGATGATTGGTCGGATTGGTGTTCTAGATCAGAGATTCTCGAAGCCATTGCGTCAGATTGGATTTCACAAGATCGTGTGCCTGTCGAATAAAAAGGATCGAACTCGCAGGAAGCTGGAAACTAGAGATTTGAAGTGACAGATAATTAGGAGAGGATAGACGCAGTGAGGCGATTTAGATCCACTTCTTTATTTCCTTCCTTGCTCTTCGTATATTGTCCAATTGCATCAACTGTAGCAGGTAGAGGGAAGAAAAAATTTCCTGCGAAATCCAGAGGAGAGAGAATGGAGAAAGAAGATGTTACATTTTAAATCCAAACAGCCACGGGGAGGAATCTAAATCCAAGGCGAACGGAACAGTCAAATGAATCTAATTGGAGAGATTCCATAGCAGACAAACTAACGCACCGCGAAAGTCAAAGCCAAACCAGAACAATATAAGAAATTTTACAAATTGATCAATTTCGTCAACCAATCCAACTTGCCCTGTGTATTGGTACTAGAAGCAGACTAGCATCCAAAGTGAAAAGTATGCATACAGAATTCAACGATTCACGGAGGAAAAGAAAAATTAGTCACACAAGCACATCAAATCCACAAGGAACAACGGAAAAAAGAACTGCAAAATAACAACACAATTACCTTCGTAATCTCTTCGGCGAGAGCGATAGGTAGATCGAGGTGAAGGCGAGGAAGCGTATGTAAGGCTAAAAGGATGTAGCTTTAGCAGTAGAACTGTGGCTGCTATCTCTAGCTCCCTCTATATTTAGCTAATCGGAGAAGACAGATGAAAGATAGACCGAGAGAGAGGGAAGAAGATGCAGAGAGGACTGAGAGGAGGGGGAGGAGCTGGAGAGGCTTTAAATACAAAGAGAAGAGAAGGAGAAAATTGGAAATACATGGGAGAAGGGTCAGCCAGGAGAGGGGAGGGGAGCGACCTGCTAGAGACTCGGAGGGGGGCTGGGTGGGCAGGGGTCACCCACGCGGCCTTTCTTTGATCACATTAAATGCTGTTGTCTTGCTTGGTGTTTTCTCTCTATTCTTTTTTTTTTTAACTCAACAATCATATTTGTCATTAACCATTACAGAGCTTGGAGATACAACTTGGAATAGTTCCGATCCAAAAGAATTCTATCAGGACCACCTCTGCTAAATTTGTTATGAAATGGGCTCCCTCCTACTAATGTGATCAAAATACAAGATTTCTAAAGCTCTTCTCAATTTGAGAGGATGTTGAAGCAGTACACTAACATACAAAATCTATATTCTCTTTATCATTATAATTGTTAACATAATTTACAACAGAGAGACGGTCAGACAACAACATAATCTTAGTTATCCCATTCTAATAGCTAACTTAAGCCAAAAAGGAGGGTTGAACTTCAGCTGCTATTGGCGTGAGTTCAGCCTCATGACCCTTGACTCCAACAGCTAGTGAATCTCCCTTCATATTTCTGCACACTGCTCCCAGTCATGCACTTCCTTCTACAGTGCTTCCATCAACATGAATGACAACCATATCAAGGTGAAGATGTGAAGATACTGGTTTAACAAATTGTGATACAGATAGAGAAGAGCATTTGCGAGCTGAAACTAAAGCGCAAGCTACATCCAAAAAATATTGGGCCAACTCGTAACCCCATTCCATATTGTTCACTTTCCCATGTCGATATAAGCACTTGGAGTACCAAATCTTCCCAACAACGAGATAGTAGTAAGAAAATGAAGATCTTCACACAAGCAGAGTTTGAAGAACCAATCCTCAATCTCTGCATCAGTTCGAATATTCATAGGACATTCTCTATCATTTATTTCCCACAAGAGAGAAACATTGTTGCAACTGAAGAAAACATGAGGCATGTTCTCAATCTGGCCACACATATCACAGCTCAAAATCAAACCCATTCCCAAACCTATGAGATAGGACTATTTTGCAAGGGAGAGACCCATGTAAAAATATCCAAGCAAACAGATTCACCCTTAGGGGTGAGTTACATTTTTTTTAATTCTACTCGTCACAAATCCCAATGCATTACAACTTGAAGATGAAGTAGTACCTCAATTTTCATCAATAGCCAAGTGGTAAGCATACTTCACACTAAAATGGTTGTTTTTAGTTAATCCCCAATCCTTTGAGATCTCTCCCCTAACGACATTGCTAAGATCAAATTAGCATCTCTTCGGTAGTGAAGCGACTATGTATACATTTCCTTATCCATTGTCTTGAACTTTGGTCAATTAGACAAGACACCCTTCTATAGGATCGATGGGGCTGAAAGAGTCTGTCTGGGTAGTTAGACTCGGACAGACTCTCTTGATCAAAAGGTGACGAACAGAGTCAATCTTATGGGATAGATGGGGCTGATGTAGTCTTTCTGGGTTATTAGACCCACACAGACTAGCTCGGGAAGCAGAAGCAGCCAATTGATGGTCTAACTTCAAAGTGTTTCAAGATGTAAGTCCTTGAAACACATTGACTCTTTCAGTGAATTGACAGAGTCTGTCAACAAAAAACCAATACAAAAATGAGAAACTTTATTGATAGACTTTTTAGGGTTACAAGAAAGTATCTCACACTTGGGGTTAGGCAGAGAGAATCTGCCTAACTCCAACACTCACTTCTCAACGAATAAATCAAAAACTTATGGATAAATAATTGTAAAAACTTTAGATAGCTAGATATATGAATTGTAGCTTGTAATTTGAGACATGTCTCTTGTTTCTGGTGACTTTTCCTTGATATAGGAAGTATTGGGGTGGAAAAGCACACATTGCAACTGATAATCCAGCTCTTTATATAGCACAACCTCTGGAGCCGTTGAGGGAGTCCTGATAAGTGGTGAAATAGTGCTCTCTCAAGGTCTTTACTCACCGTCATTTTACTTGGCGCATGACTTATTTCACCACTTTATGGAGTATTTTTGTGTTTATTATTGATCTTATACTTTTGGCATTTTCAAATAGGTAAATACTCATTTGAGTACATTTTGAGAGCTTAATATGAGAATGCATCAATGTTCGAGCACCTCGGGAAGGATGTCAAGCCAACGGGAAGCATCGGGAGAATTCCGGCACAGAAGAAGGACATTCTGGGGCCGACCGACCTTGGGACCGACCTTACAAGGTCGGTCCGACTTTGTCCAAGCCGTCCCAAACACACTGGAATCGACCGACCTTGCGACCGGACTTGCAAGGTCGGTCGAGCTTTAAAACCTGTCACGTGCTTCCGTCTAAAAAAGTCCGACCGACCTTGGGACCGACCTTGCAAGGTCGGTCGGATGGGATTTTTGCCCAAAATTTTCTGTTAAAAGACTACATTTTAGGGCTTCCTTCCCCATAATCCAACACACACGACTTCAGCCCTAAACAGACGAGAGAGAGGCGAAAATAGAGGAGAAAAGAAGAGGAGAAAATAAGAGAAGAAAGCAGGAAGAAGAAAGTGAAGATTTCTACCTCCATTGAAGCTTGGAAGCTCCTCTAATGGCTACTTCTCCCTTCTCCTTGCTCTGTCCTTTAACTATGGTTGAGTAGTTCCATTTGTATCCTAAGATGAGGGTTTGAACGCATTTTACTCATTGAATGCTAGAAACCTAACTCATTTATTACTCTCGTTTTATTCCCCTCAATATCAATTAATGCACTAAATTGATCTCTTATTGCATTTATGGTGGTTCCATTCAATATTTGAGCTTGAGTTTGGAATTAGACCAAGGAGGGAGTAAACCCTAACTTTTGCTTTCTTGATTTTGGAAGTGAATGCTTAGGGCTATTGATTCAGAGTACTTGCTTAATGCTATTTGATGACTTGAACCTCCTTTAATTAAGGGGTCTGATTATTTAGGTAAGAATTGGATTTCCCATGATTTGGGGATTCATGAGCTAATCTCTAATAGGCCTTGAGAAGATGAGTTATGGTTTTGAAGTTCTTTGAGTGAATTAGGTGATTCCCACTATCCTAGGGTACTCTCCCCATCCATTCCATACACAAACACTCTATTGTTTTTATTGCATTTCAATTAACAAACAACCAAGCTTGCCTCTGGCTAAACCCCCATTTTACTGTTTATTCGCACTTAACTATTATACCGAAGCTTGGGATTTAGAAACCAATTTCCTTGTGGATACGACACTTATTTTATTGCAACGAATTGGGTGCACTTGCCCATTTTAGCTAGGTTTAATTACTATGGTTGTAATTTTCCCAACAAGTCCGTTTCTGAAAATTCACTGATTTGACAGATTTTCACCACAAATTTTGGACCTGACTTGTCTTCAAGTTGTGGCTCTGAGTATTTAGGCTAGTGGAAGTTGAACGTTGGCAAACAACCGTTGTGGATATCTGGGAGCGTTCGTTGGCCACAAATCTTGCAAGTTGTTATACCTGACAGCGTGCTCAGCCATAAAGCATCGGACGGACTCTCTTGGCATCAGACGGACTGTCTTGGCATTGGACGGACTCTCTTGGTTAGATAGACTCTTTCACCATCTTCTGTGTTTGTTGAAGCAGGTTTTGTCATTCTGCTTGAGGGACTCCGTGCACATGGAAGGACTCCCATCTTCACCAACACTCAAAGTTCCAAGCAACCTCTTATGCCGCACCTTTTATTTATAAAGGTAAACTTTCCTCCAACGAAGCCTAAATCTTGAAGATTATAAAATTCCACACATCTTCTAAAAGCCTCTATTCGACCTCTATTTATTGTCCCTCCACCTGATTGTTCATGGCTGTAAAAAACTTCGCTGAAGTCTCCTCCAACAAGCCAAGGACCATCCCAAAAAACCTTTAAGTCTCACATTAATTGCCATGTCCGCCACCTATCTGCATGATGAGACCACCCATACAACCCTATAAATCTCCATCCTCCCCTCAGGCCATGCTCAATTAGAATATCAATGTGGCAGAGAGAAGGTTAGCACCTTGACAGTTCGATAATTTCTCCAGAACATAGCTACTCCCTCACTTTTGTCAATACTATCGACTCCCATCCCATCATATCCAGAAATACGCTTTCCAATCCTCTCTGCATCAAATCTAGATAGCTTAGCCTGTGATAAAAAGACTAAGCAGGGTGACTCCGCCTTGAGCAAACTCATGAGCCAACGAATTGCACGGGGGTTACCCAAGCCCTGACTGTTCAACACCATGTAACTCATGATTGTAGGAGGCCCTGAGCTTCCCCCAGGGTTGCCTCTGTTGTAGGAATAAGACTCAACATACTCACTTTCAGAACCTTTCCTTTTCTTATCTTCCTTCAAACTCAATATCTGAGGAGAATTCTCTACTATATTCTCATCCTCAATATTCCCTAACTTTCACTTTTTACCATTTAGAATAGTCTTTGAAGCTTCATTGTGAGTAGAATTTGGCATCTCAATAACTTTCAGATAACCGACATTTGATGGGGTAACCGAGGTAGATAAAACAATTTCTTGCGTAGCTCCATCCTCTTTACCATCAATATATTACCCCCTTAACCGCTATATGTATCAACTAATCTCCTTTGTCAGTTTAACCTCTGTCACTATGGCCATTAGTCTTTGTTTTGAAACTCCCTCTCACCAGAGCTACCAGCTGTAAGCCATGGCCCATAAACATAGCCGCACTTAGATTTTTTGTCAAGACAATCACGAGAGCTATGTAGCAGTAAACCGTAATGGAAACATATCACAGGTAATCTTTCATAGGTGATTTGTAACACCCGATCTACTCCTTCTACCGATATTGTAACATACCTTAGCATTGGCTTCAAAATATCCATACTGAATGAATTTCTACCCCTTCTGTTGTACAGAACGAATTCCTGCCCCCTCTTTGTACATAACGAATTCATGCCCCCTCTGTTGTACAGAACGAATTCCTCCACGGAGATTGCAAAAGTAGACCAAAGATAATCCATCAATCTTCGTGTGAATGTGGCCCTTTAGGCAACACTATCATTATCGAACTAATATCAAAAGAGACGTGTCAAGCGAGCTATCAACCTATATCATCAGAATAATGTTTCCCTAAACTCAAAGAAGCATGATCAGTAAAACACCAATAATACGACAGACATCAGGAATAATAACTTTCACCCATGCTCAAAATTCAAAAATCTATAACAACTTACCATCCCAGCACTTTCGCAAACTTGCACCATAAAACCCATAATGCATTTACAAGCAAATAGAAAGTCTAGCACTGTCCTTCTATATAATGCCCAAAACCAACGAGCTGCATGGCCAATGCCCTAAATCATGCAGTTTGCACATATCCTATAATCATTTGCGTTGGCAACTCCAAGCTCCCCTTAGAGATGTCGCTGAATCGCATCGGGGTAAGCCATCCTTGCCAGCTTCCAGAATGAGAGGACCATGAGTAGGGGAAGGTACCACCACTTTGCCTTTCTTTGAGTGAGACTTTGGTAGTCGTAAATCCTAAACTCTTCCATAGAAGCATCACCAAGCATCTTATCAAACAAACATTTATGCCCTCCAAGTGAAGACTCAGGAGCATCGATCCGCATAGGATCTGAAACCATCCTAGCAACACCCCTCGCATCTGCCAAGGTATCCACATACATTGCCTTCCACACTCCCGCCCTCTTCATATACCGGCCAATTTCACCTACCTTATACCGTATTTTAGCATTTCTGATATCAGTGCACACATATAACCCTGAGCATCAACCTCATCATTAACTCCCCTATAAGATGATTGGGCGGGGAATGCATTGGTGCTTAACCATGAACCATAATGACAATCCTCCTTCTCATAGTCTTCATCAATAGAGAAATCATGAGAAGTAAGCAAGACAATCCACATTAAGAACAAATAAGTGGCATATTGTCATAAGAGATCTGCAATATCGTATCCTTCCCTTCCAAAGAGATAAGAATGCACCACATTACAGGTTTCTAAATGTTCAGGAGCACTTTGAGCCACAAATATTAAACACAAAGGTAGCACTGTCCTCCTTGACTCCTGGAAATTGTCAATTCTTCTCACCTAATTTTCTCGCAAAATCCATATGACAAAAACTAAACGGGACACCATAAACACGGACCGAGATATATAGGCACCCACCAGAATACATGATCCTCTAGAAGCGTATTTGGATCAAGCGTTGCATAGCATTAAGAGAACTATTCAATAGCCATAGTCCTTTGGAAAGAACCACATGCAGCGCCTTCACCTCCTCAAACTAAAAAAACAAACAAATATGTACCAACTCAGCAAACCTGGAAAACTCCCACCAGTTTTGCTAAAACGTGAGCCAAAACACAAACACCAAATTGTTGTTCCGAAAACAGTTTACCTAGTACACATCGGTCATACAACAGTATTGCCCCATTGACTTCCAACACCTTCATGGTTAAAGATGGGCTAAAAAACCAACATGCAATGTGAACGTTGTATGGTTGAAAAAAAGGGTACCCAAAGAAGGAAATGATACTAAAAGAGATAATTAAGACAAACAAAGAAAACAAACCGAGGACAGAGTGTAGAGGAGAGACACATAACGAAGAGCAACAAGTGGGATAGAGAAGAGAGAAGATAGAAATACACCCTACCAGAACAATACAGAAGATAGAAATACACCCTACTAGAACAATACAGAAGAAAGAAACTAAGTAGATGATTACCTCACCGCCTTGACCCACGGAAAGTACCAACATCAGCTCATCCCAAGACAATAAGTGCTAGAAAGTTCGGAAGAGAAAACATAAAAGAGAAGAAGACACTAACAATAAGGAGAAGAAAAGGAAAATCCTCCTCCGGACAAGAGAAGCAATTGGATCCAATAACTACAAGAATAAAAAACTAAAACAATCTATTTTTGTGAAGTGCTAATTTGTCTAGCAAACAGAACTGTTTCACAATTTTGGGATGGAACTCTATGCTAAATGAAAAATGAGATACATTTACCTTAATACTTACTATCGTATGTATGTAATGATAACACTCTTATTATTATTATTATTATTATTATTATTATTATTATTATTATTATTATTGAAATATATAAATATTGTGGATCTATTCAAAGTTATAAATTTTAATAAAAGTGTTAATTTACAATAAGGTTATAAACGCTTATAAATTTTGTTCTAAGGCAAGTTATTTCTATTTGAAATGACTTTTATGTTTACATGTCACTCAGGTAAACAATTTCTATCATTTCCTTTTTCTTATACATCAATTTACCTTCTTTATTAAAATTAATTATCAGTAATATGTCTTCTAACATGATAAATAACAAAATATTTAGAATGTAACTCAAGTTTATACGTACGTTTCTCTCAAGGACCATATGTCTTTTGTTATGTGAAACAAGACCATATATGTCTTCATTTGAATATGACGTCTTTTGGTGAGTAATCAGTCGGCTTACAGTGGGATTACACCGACCCGCCCCGCCCCCTTCCTATGAATCTTTTCTTTCTTTATTATATAGTTAGTAGCCGTAAGCTATAATCACAATGATAATCTTTGTTAACCAAAACTCATAGAAAAAGCAATTCTTTTCTTTTTCTTTTTCCTGAACCTGAAGATCGATGTCATTGGCTGCGCCTACGCTGGCGATATAGTATACAATCTTATTCGAATTAAAATTCAGCAACTTCTGACTTGAATTAAATAGAGGAGAAAGGACCAATCAATCCCGATATTTACTCGGCCTCCAAAACTTACAACTGCAATTGCATGTACATCCCTAATTAAACCCCACCATTTTTTCGCAAAACTGAAATTGCAGCTTGTCCCCCCCATCTGCATGTGCTGCTGATGAAGTGCAAATATATTACTACCATTTTCCTCACATATCTACTCAAATAAATGCGTCGTACGCATGTGCAGTTTGATATACTATATTCGTCAAATTTCATCGATTCATTGCTATGCTAGTAGTACTAGCGCACACCTTGCTGATCGTATTGTACATCATACTAACATACATTATAAACAAAACTTGGCATAATGTAAAGTCAATTTATAGGCATGGGCAGAAGTATTATTGTCCACCCATTTGAAGAAACATGCATATGGGTTGTTTAAAATAAATGGTAGTAGACATGATTATATGGGAACGTGCACCGTACACCTGGCTACTTGGGTTATTCTGGTACTCTTCTCGAGCAGTGTAATATTAATTATACGAAAGATTAAAGACATCAATCTTTATATACTTTTTATGAAAATAAAAGTGCATGTGGTGGTCATGCTAGGTATTTAGGTACGTATGATCATCCCTAAACCCTAGTAATAACCGTGTTTAATAGTAACTACGCACGTACTTGGAGAGCGTAGATTAGACCCCTAATCGATAGCGTGGCGGCTACCCACATGTGAGAACACGTATTTATGCCTCCTAATATATGATTTAGTAGTAATAATTATTGCATACTATGAAATACTAAGTAATTAATCAATATGAAGATTAAGTACATTGCCTTTTTCAATTCCGGCAGATATGGATTACTTTATAATACACGAATTTGTATCATTTTGTACACGTACTTATATATCTCTTCAAATGTAAACTGTATGATATGGGTATACATGTGCAATGCATAAAGTAACACGTACATTTTCTTCTATTCGTAGTGCTCGAAAAGAAAGAAAAAAACACCCAAGTCCGTCCGTCATAAGACATGCTACCTCTAGCTTGCACATGCATGCGCAGACCTCAAATATATACATAATTGCGAATGCAACTGGGAGTACAGGTACTTTAATTCTTTTATTTATTGAGAATTTCATACTGAATTAAATATATTGCTTTTATTGATAGGTATGATTTTGTTTTCATTTGTCTTATTATTTTTATATTATGTTTAACGATAAAATTAAATAATATATCATTATATATAAGTATAAAAATAAAAAATAATTGTAAATAAAGCTAGACGATTGTAAGTCCAAAATTAGTGACGGAAGATGATAATATACGGTGACGATGATGAATGGTGGAAGATATGAGATATGATGGGAAGTAGAACGACATACGGATAGTCTCATGATGTAAGGAAGCTGAGTTGGATGCGATATTTCTACTACTACATAAACCAACCTCTCACGCTAAACACCAACTCAAATCCAACCATAGATATGTGGGATGAGTCAATGATGAATAAAAAAGGAGTTTCTAACTTTGGGCGGCAAGGATGCATTCCACAACCTATGCCTCCGATATAAGGTAAGAGATGAGAAGCCGCATAGATATTCAGGTTTGAGGTTTAACACCATAATCGGTTAGGTTTTTGGTTTTCTAAAATTTAATTTAATTATTAATTTATTCAAATCAGTTAATCATGTGATTTGATTTTCTAAATTTGATTACATTATTGCTGTATAAACCTTCCATTCGATTTTCTTAGGTAATCTTATAATTGGATATTAATATATTGATAATACACCCATACTCTTAATATTCCACTCAATCATGATTCAAGCCTATGTGAAAAACACATGCTACAATTTCAGAAAATTTTGGACAACCTACCTCCTATAATAATGAACGATTTGCTGACAGATCCACAGGTGGGCTAGGCATCTTCGAGAATGAGACGAACATTGTGTGAAGTATTGATGATAGTCAGCAATTGGTTTACAATCAATCTCCCCTATTATGAAATCCATATATACTCACTAAAAAAAAAAAGCTACACGTATCTACTCATAAAATTGATGGTTTTCAACATATTTTAGTGTAAAAACAGTAAATTAACATATACAAAAATATCAGTAAGACACCGTTCAAAATATTTAATCAATACCAAATAACTTTTCAGCGCAACTATCTACCATGTTTATATACGACACAACATTACAGCTAACTAACTAGATTTCTTCCGTCGCATCTTAAGCAAACAAACAAGCAGGTGATACCATACTGTTGAACCATTCCAACTATACTAACAACACGTGAACAAAAAAACAAAAACATTATCAGAAATAGGCAATACCATTACTCTTTGGATACTGTTAATACTTGAGCCTCTTGCACAACTTGTCAAAACAGGAAGAGAAAAAAAATGATAAAATCAATAAAGGCTGTGTTTGAAATATATAGTAGGGTACCTCTCTCGAGCGCAGCGGAATTATATGGATCGTTCTTTCTGTTCGTTGTCAACCGGATCGTCTTCCTTTGACAGCAACTGTTGAATCCTTCGCGTCTACCAGGTGGAGGAGGCCACAGCAGCACTTCCCACACTATCCACGACCTAAGAGCCCTAACACTGCTCTCTCTGTGTATTATGTGGGAACTAGGGTTTCTGTATATGTGTGTCTATGGAAACTAATTCCATAGTCTCTTTATATAATAATAACAGAAAGAGATAAGAATAACAAATATTCTTATCAATATTATTTGACGTTGGTTGTAACTAATATTTAACAAATAAATATTATCTTTTATTTATTACTTAAATAAATATAACCAACATATAAAACCACATCTCCCACCAACCAAGGTCAAATACTCGAGAGCTTTTCGTTGTTTCATCACAGGCAATAGGCCGTGCGACCTGGCAACACACCTGCAATGTGGATAACTCCAAACCAAACTCTCAGGCCAGAATGAAGCATCCAAAAAAAAAAGTTGCCTGCACCTCAAGTCCAATTTCTGTTCGACAATCCAAACTCAACCCAGATCCTTCAACATATGGATGAGCAGGATACTGTGACCAATCACTATAACTACTAAAGTTACTGGCGTCAGCAATTGTCACTTCAGTCTGAACTACTCTTGTAAACTTTTCCTTTTACTTGGCATCGTATCTTATGGTAATAACCGCTTTCCCAGAAGGTTACACTAAAACCGTAAAAATCATGGAATCTGGTAATCCTTCCAAAGTAGCAGCATCATTACCACTACAACCCAAGTCAAAAGGTGCAAATAACAAACATTGACTCACACAGCGAAGGAGCAAGGATCAATCCATACGCTTCAATGAGGTCGCTAGCACGCACCGTATGAAAGTACGTTGTGGGGAGTTCTCTTACATAGAGGATGTCAACTCTCACCCACACGAGTCTAAAAGGTTCACATAGACACCTCCCACTCGGCTAAAATGAACTTACATGGGTATAGGAACCTTTATTAAATATCCCATGTGGATTAACCAATAACCCTTTTAACATAGACTACAAAAGTCTCGCACTAACTTTGAGTCACTTAGACAAAGTTAGCATTACTTCATGATAACATATATCCAATGAAGCTGGCTACTTGTGTGAGAGAAAGTATGCCTTATAGTTCATTGACATCAATACAACATGATATTTTGACAAACAAAATATTGAAGAGAATAAGCATTCTTATATCCAACAAGGTTAAAATTACCGTGGCCATAGCATAACTCATAGTTTGCTGTGCTCTAAAAGAAAAACTCTTGACAACTTCCAGTGTTCAGGACCTGGATTGGTATGGAAATGACTAACAATTCCAACTACATAACAAATATCCAGCCTGGTGTACAACATAGCATACATTAAGCTACCCAACATCACTGAAATATGATACATTATTCATATAGGCTACTTCTTTTGAGTTAGGTCCATACCGCACTAAGCATATAATCTTTTTGGTTAGGAGAGTCATTGGGTATACAATCACTAAGATGGTATATTTTCAAAATATTATTAAGGTAAGGTAGTTTTCTTGAGACAAACCCAAGATCTTTATCTTCCTATTTCTTAATATTTTGACTTCCAGTACATAACTGGCTTCACCCTTATCCTTCATGTCAAACTTGGATATCAAACTAGCTTTCGTAGTAGAAACTAGATCCAAGTTGTCACTGGCTATTAGGATGTCATCTACATACAAAGTTAGAAAGACAAATCCTTTGTAAGTATAACTTATATACATACAATGGTCTTCACTTATAATGGAAAACTTGTCCTTGACCATTGCCTCATGGAATCTAATATTCCACTTTCTGGATGCCTGCTTAAGACCATAGATGGATCTACGAAGACGACATACCTTCTTCTCTTGACCCTTAACCTCAAACCCATGAGGCTGGTCCATATATATCTCCTCCTCAAGATTTCCATTGAGGAAAGCAGTCTTTACATCCATCTGTGATGTATTCTAAGTCTAGACGGGCAACAATAGCCAAAAATAGTCGGATGGCCCCAAATCTCACTGCAAGGGAGAATGTCTCATCATTATCGACTCATTCCTTTCGAGTATAGTATCTTACAAAATAAAGATCACCCAAGTTCCAAACTTGGTTATTGTTCTTGGACACTAACTCTTCTTCCATTGCTTTTATCCATTCAGATCCATAAAACCTGAGACAGCGTCTCTAGAAGTCATAGGTTCACGTCAGTTGCATTCCTCCTCCTAAACTTGAGGATTCAAAAGAACATCTTCAACAACCATATCATTCTGATTACTTAAATCTGGTTGTTGATTAGGATCATCTAGTTCATAGAACTCTTGATCCCTAGTTGCTCCATAAATGGATGAATAATCATTTACCAAGAATGTGGCATCACGAGAATCAGTCTCAGTTGTTCTCCCAATTAACTTTGAGAGTTAATTTATTCTCTACTTCATTCACGTAACAAATTGTGTGAAGTTACCAATGAATGTGATAAACATCAAGCACCAAGCCTGACAATCAAACTCATTAGGCCACAAATATTTGAATGAATTAGCTGCAATGGTTGAGTAGTCCTTTCCTCTATAGAAAATGGGTTCCTAGTAGATTTTTCAGATAAACAGGGCTCACACTAAGCGAGTTATAGCTTCTTGAGTTCCACCAAGGAGCTCTTCTCTTGCTAGTCTATTCATCTGATCAATACCAATATGACCAAGTCTAGCATGCCAAAGTTCTGAATCATCAGAATTAATAACATAATTGAATGAATATGATTACTTAAACCAAATTTGGCATTAAATACTATACGAAACCATTCAATAAAGAGTTATTACTGAAAAATGTACCAACATCAAACAACTCTAAAGTCGATCCTTCAAAACAAATTTGAAGCCTAACCTAAGAAGAGATGAAAAAGAGACTAAATTTCGCCTTATTTCAGGGGCATACAAGTCATTATGTAAATACAAAGATTGACCACTATGCAAAACTAATCTACAGGTTCCAATCTTGTGCACATCAATGCTGGTATCCTTCCCCATGTAAATATTTTGGCTTCCTCTTCTAGGAATCCGGCGAAATTCTACAAAAGATGTTCGATCCCAAGTCACGTGCTCTGTTGTTGCTGTGTGTACAAGTCCACATAGAACATGTATTAGTTAACACATAACATGAAGCAACAAAACAAGAGGAAAGGTATGAACACCAAGTAAATACCTCAAGCTCTAAGCAATCTTTAATAAAGTGCCCTGATTTCCTACAATTGTAGCAAACACCTTTAGACTTGCCACTAGCACCACCAGCTTTTGGCTGGTTCTTTGATCTTTACCACCATTGGTCTTGCCTCCCTTCCTTTTCTTCCACTGCCCTTTCTTGAAGTCACTGTTACCATTATTTCCTCTTTTATGCCTATGATTCTTATGACCTCTATTGTCAGAATCAATAGCATACACCTTATTAGCTGGTTTTTACAGAGTAACCTATCCTCTTCCAACTCAAGATGACGAGCAACATCATCAAAGGTGCGGATGTTATCATCATGGGTTAAAGTCTGCTTCAGAGAATCCCACTCAACACTCCGAGGGAGAGATCTGATCAAAGCTTGAACTTGCTGCTCATTAGACAACTCATGTCCTGCAGCCTTAAGCTCATTAACCATATTAGACATGGCAGTAATATGTTCAGCCATAGTCTTATCAGACCTCTTTTTGTAGCTATCAAGATGCATTTGCAGTTGTCTTCTACGAGTAACAGTGCTTCCTCCAAAGTTCCGCTTGACTGCTTCCCATACTCCATTAGCAGTTTGATGGGTTTCGAAGCGCAACATCAAGTCACTTCTCATACTACTTAAAAAGTATGATCCGGGCAGTGCGACTCTTCTTCTTCCAGACATTATAGGTTTCTAGCTCCCTACGTGCCTGGGCGGAGTGTCCCTCAGCAGACGGAGCCTCCATGACTTGTAGAGTTGCATCCAAAAGTTCTTAGTCTTCCAAGACGTACTGAACTTTATGACTCCACGTATCGTAATTTCGTTCAGTTAGTTTTTTCACCCTTGTTAAGATCTGCTACTATACTCTTTGATACAACATCCATCTTACAAAAAACTGATGTCACTAGTTGTTGTGTCTTACATGTGTACATAACACTAATTGTTTATAGTATTATTAAAATATTTATCTAAGTATAAGAAACAAAAATATGCTCCACGCATACAATCAATTTCAGTACTCAGACTTACAAATTAACGTACTAAACACGCAACAAATGCATTTATAATTTCAAAACAAATTTGAAATTATGACGGTTCCCATTATCAATGAAAAACAAATTTCCAGTATTATTGTTCCATTAATAAATTCCTACGAAAAGAATTATTTAATTAATTAGTGTCTACTAAAGACAATCTAGACAAACTAGATTAATTTAAATTATTTTGAACAACTTATGTTCAATTCTAATTAATAAAATTATTATTCATATCATAATAGAATAACAATTACTAAAAACATGGAACAATAATATTCGTCACAAAAACGAACAATAAATGTTAATCTTACCATTGTAAGAATTTAATGTTACAAAAACATTTTAACAACCTTTATATGTTACGAAAACATATATTTATGGTATATTATAAAAATTATTATGTAACTTATACATATCCGATTCGATATATTTACGCGTTAGAATTTAACCGAATATATAATATTCAAATTGCTCACAAAGAGAATATATCACGATATCGATATCCCCAATATCGATTTAAAATATAATAATATCTTTAATCTTGATACAAACTAGGATTTAATCTACTACATACAATCCGAACAATAAGATAATATCAATCGATCCTACTATCGAAAAATTGAAACCGACACATTGACCATATATATATCTAATATATATCTCCCATTAAAGAACGTATAGCAGTAAATCAAAAATCAACATCATCGTCAATCGATATGACACACATATGAGATCGATTAAAAATGCACTGAGCATTTGACTTGATTACCTTTAGATTTACAGGGTACTTATTAAACCATTCACACCTACAACATCATCAGAAGATAAATTGGTTTTTTTTTAAATACCAATCTTCAATCGCATAATTTTTTTTCAGAAGAGGCACATTCACTGATACATACATCTAACTCTTATGCGGCTGAAAAGGATTAGCAAAGTCGATTTTTTTTTTAATTATCAAACAAGAGACGTACAACATAATCACAGAATTTATGAATTTCATATTTGCCGATTGCAGAGAGTGACGACGGACGCATCAATCTATTATCATAATAAGAATAATAGGTTCACCAATGTATACAAAATAACAGCAAATCGACCCGTCCATCAAAATTCAATCTCTAGTGAAGACGACAATCAACTCTAATTATCTGTTCACATATGTTACTCTTCGGCAACAAACAAATCAAAGAGAACGAATCAAGCTCTGATACCACTGTTTGAAATATATAGATTAGGGTACCTACCTCTCGAGCGCAGCGGAATTATATGGATCGTTCTTTCTGTTCGTTGTCAACCGGATCGTCTTCCTTTGACAGCAACTGTTGAATCCTTCGCGTCTACCAGGTGGAGGAGGCCACAGCAGCACTTCCCACACTATCCACGACCTAAGAGCCCTAACACTGCTCTCTCTGTGTATTCTGTGGGAACTAGGGTTCTGTATATTGTGTGTCTATGGAAACTAATTCCATAGTCTCTTTATATAATAATAACAGAAAGAGATAAGAATAACAATATTCTTATCAATATTATTTGACGTTGGTTGTAACTAATATTTAACAAATAAATATTATCTTTTATTTATTACTTAAATAAATATAACCAACAGGCTGAATCATTTATATATATATATATATATATATATATATATATATATTCCTCTCATAACTTGGAACAAAATCGTATATGGATCACAATTGATTGATTATTATAGATCACAACTGCTGTTTCAGCCTGGTATTGTTAACATCTAAAGAGCATTAATATCCTGGAGCGTTTCTAGATCATTGTAAACCTCAATAATGTAACCTCTCACCACCGTCATACTGATTTCTAGATCATTTAGAATTTCTACAATCTAACCCAAGCAACCCTCATACCAACACTATGAAAATGATCTTCATGGAGGGTTACGGTCTAACTACCTGCTCTCAAGCAAAGAGTACTGGTGCTCTGAAGGGCCTTTCATTTTGCACTCTCACTTGATTTGTTGCATTCTCTTTAGGATTATGCTCTTTATGGCCATCACCTTTAGGAATTGACATACCTGCATCACCTGAGACCAGGTAATACTTTCGGTGTAAGTCATATATTGTTAAGCAGTAACAATGAAATGAGAATCTTCGGAAAAACAAAAAGAATGTAAATTTTAGGTGAGTTCTTTATAAGAACACATTAAACTCGAGTTGGCTATTGTTATTATGGCATATGTAGTAGTGTCCACAACTTAGTCATTGGCTCTCAATCTAATTGCATATGGTCATAGAGGATTTTCGTAGACTTAAAAGACTTTGTATAGAAAATAGAATAGCATAAGGGAATGATAGTTCCCAGACCTGAGTTGCAAGGTCTGAGGTGAAATAGCACACGCTAACAGTACTCAACACATTCTTAGAAAAAGTCAATTAATTATTATAAAATATTCTCATACTTCAAATCGGAAGCATTGTCATAATGTACAAAGATATATAAACCATTAGTAAGAACATAATTAACTGAAGAAACATCAATTATGTTAAACAATTAGTAACAGAGACTGGATTCTGTATAGAAAAACACACCAACCATTTTCTATTTGGGGAAACGTCCACTAACTGAAACACGCAAAGAGAATAGCAATTAATACCAAAACTACCTTGTTTGGTCAAATACGTTAACATCGACATATCGTCCCGGCATGATGTTAAAACACAAACCACATAAACAAAGGGTATGGAGAATCTAGAGATGGTGCATAGTAGAAGGTGGATACTATCACTTGTCAACATTTGATTGGAGAATAAATGAAAGGAAAAAAAAAAAAAAAGACTCACATGCACCAGAGTTGTTGGGGGTAGGAGAGAGATTTTTTTTTTCAAAATGTCATAACTTATAAAATATAAGTGCAAAAATATTTTTTGGTAAACTTAAAATTTTATGTTTTTAGAAAGAGTATATATATATTAAATTTTTAAAGTGAATCTTACTCATTAGTAAAATGAATCTTCTTTAATAATAAAATGAACCATTTATTTGCAAAATGAATCTTACCCCACACCCTAAAAACCACCCTAGGAATGCTAAAAACGTCGAAGGCATTTTTATGGTTTGTAGTGCAGGGTTTAGGGTTTAACGACCCTAAACCCTAAACCACAAACCCTAAAAAATTGTCGAGTTAGTGACGACAATATAAAGTGTAGAACTAATGCCAAAAACATTACCCTACCCCCTAAACACCTAAAAAACCACCCTAGGATAGCTAAAAACGTGTTAGACCCTAAACCCTGTACCACAAACCCTAAAAAATTGTCGAGTCAGTGACAACAATATAAAGCGTAGAACTAATGCCCAAAAGATTACCCTACCCCCAAACACCCAAAAAACCACCCTAGGATAGCTAAAAACGTCAAAGACATTTTAATGGTTTGTAGTAAAGGGGTCTAACAACCCTAAACCACAAACCCTAAAAAACTGTCGAGTCAGTGATGATAATATAAAGCGTAGAACTAATGCCAAAAAGATTACCCTACCCCCAAACACCCTAAAAACCACCCCTAGGAATGCTAAAAACGTCGAAGGCATTTTTATGGTTTGTAGTGCAGGGTTTAGGGTCGTTACTGTCGAGTCAATGACGACAATATAAAGTGTAGAACTAATACCAAAAAGATTACCCTACCCCCCAAACACCTTAAAAACCATCATAGGAATGCTAAAAACGTCGAAGACATTTTAATGACCTTTGATTCACTTTTTAACAACCTCTGGTTCACCTTTTAACAACCTTTGATTCACTTTTCCTAAACTTAAGATTCACAATGAATCTTAAAACATATGTACATACAAAAAATTAAAAAAAAATAAATTTATCAAAATATATTCATGTTTGGGCTTATCTTGAAGAGTTCGAATTATGATGGACAATGGTATAAAATTTATGTTATTTGACCTTATATATAATAAGATATAACATTTTAAAATTTTACAAATTTAAAAAAAAAAAGAAAAAAGAATCTATCGCCATGATCTCACATTTTTGTTTTCAAAACCGCCTAAACAAATGGCAGCAGGTGGTAAAACAGAAAATCTGACTATATAATTATGAACAAGTTTTGTGTATTTTTACATCTATTTTTTTTATATATGATAACAAGTGAGATCATGAAAATCAGATACCAGAAAACAAAAATGTGAACAAAGCCTTGAAAGCTCATAACCTTCCCGTTTGTCTCAAGAGAAAGACTTAGAAAAGAACGGACATTCTAGCAAGGTAATGAGGAAGAAGAGCGGATATGAGTGATTAAAAAGGAGGGCAAGAGACAAAATAGATGGAAAAGGGAGAACAAGGAAAACGGATGAGAGGGAAGGCCAGTGCAAAACGATAAGAGAAAATAGAGAGGGGAAATATGTCAAGGCTCAATTGAGGATATATCAAAAAGATGGAACTTGTCCTAATGAGATTAAACTCTAGTATAAATCTTGTATCAAAGTAGGTCGGCAAGAAAGTACGTAGTGACTTAAAATTTGGAAGCGCAAAATGTTTGAACCAGATACATTAATAGATTTTATGTTTTTGTTAATTAATGGAAAGGGTATACAACAGGGGCGTGGCTCATATGCAACAGGAAATATATGCAGGAGTGCTGTAAGAGATTAAAACGCAGCGTGTAGAAAAAAGAAAAAAAGAAGGCTATTGCAAAACGGAGAGCGGAAAGGAGAAACAAACAACTTCCCCCAAGGAGCAGATCTTCCCAACTCTCTTCAAACGATGAGCGACAACGTTCCCTCGAGAGCTCTTCAAATTGATTTCCCTCAATTTACACAAAATTGATACAGTTTTGTCCCAAAATCGATAGTCTAGCTTAGCCCTAAATTCACAGAGCTCATCGATTCAAAGCAATTGTTTAACCCTAGTTTCTGGTGTTATTTGAGAGTGAAGCAATCCGTCATTTGGTAAGTAATCCGCCATTTGTAGGCTTTTGAACTCTATATTCCATTCATTATTTGTGTTTCTAGCTCCGTTCCTCATGACTCTTCATTCACCGGAATTAGTCGCAGCAGTAACCGACTGTTCTCTTATTGCTGCTGGGAGAACTGGTTGTCTTTGTGGTCAAGCTGCTTCTGCTGCTTCCAAGGTCGACAAGTAATGTCATTTTTCAGCAAGCATAGTTGTTTGGATAGAGCTATGGTATTGGTGATAACCGTTTTTAGATGTATAGTGTTTGTTTGTTTTGATGAATCTTTATTATATTACGACTGTCGTGTCGGGGCTTTTATGCCTACTTTATGACATGGATTTAAGGATCAGTTCACGTTTCATTCACTTGAGATTTAAAAAAAAAACTAATTGTTCTCTTTCCTTAAGTGTGTATGATTCCTAGTGCTAATTTAGTTCTTGGTATCAGTATTTTTTTTAAAAAAAGTTCTTAGTATCATTATTATTCTTTCTGTTTTTTCAACGTGCACATCTACGGTGGTATGAATGAATTCCCTACAGTTGAGAACAATCAGTGAAATTTCAATGGCCTATGTTAGCATATCTCCCTTGCAATCTCATTTTAAAGTTGGCCTGATTTGATTATAGTAAGAGCTTCGTGAAATTTTGTGAAGAAAATTTGGAAAACACAAATTATGGATTGTTTTATCTCTTGCTTCTACTGATAATTTGTTGTACTATCATTCACGTTATTTCGTTTGAATTACATCTTGCACAGGTAGCTTTGCTGCCCAAGTTTATGTGCTGTAGTTTCTTGTGATCTATGTTACTATCTGATTTGTTTGGGAAATGATTGAAGGAGAAGCCATTGGACATAGAACAGTTGCATCAGTAGGGGAGATAGTTTTTTTTTTGCCTTGTGATTACACAGACTTCATCCAGTTTGCAGGTCAGTTTGCCTTGTGGATTTCAAATTAATTTTATTTTTTCTAACCTGAGAACTTAGTAGTTTAAGGGAGCTCTCTTCATCCCACTCATGGGTGAAGATGAGTTTTTATGAATTATCTGCCGAATCATTCATTCAACTACACAGTAGAGAGATTCATCACATTAATTTTAAGTAATTTTTCAACATGCTAACATTCACATTTGGTTAACCTGTCATTCACATTTGGTTAACCTGTCATTCACATTTGGATAACCTGTCATTCACATTTGGTTAACCTGTTATTCATATTTGCCTTACATTTGGTTAACTTTTATCCCTGATTGGTTGATATTGGTGATTTAAACAACATTGTAACTTGGGTTACAAAACAAACTAATTTGATCTTCAAAGAAAGGTAGTATGAGTGAACATCAAGACAATCAGGTAAAGTTTCAAATTATTTATTCTCACTGTAATGAAATATATGTAATGGTTTTATGAAATGATTAAATGTTGAATTTGTATCTAACTAAATTTAATTTTTTTATAGGTCAAACCAGAAAGTATAAGATGCAGATGCATGGTAAAAAGATTGAATGAAATATCTGAAAAATTAGCTAAAGACCCCAGACAAAACAACAAAAGAAATGCAATAAACAATGTGGGGTTTGGGGCATTCTTGGGGCTGCCCAAAAATGTGCACATACTACAAGAACTAGGCCTTTGGTTATACAAAAATTTTGACAACAATGAATCAGCATTGAGGTTGGATAGAAACAGATGGCTAAGGGTGACAATAGATGACGTGGATAGAGTTTATGGGCTGCCTCGAGGAAATTTAAGGATATAAAAACAAACTGAGAGAAAAGAAGATGTTGTGAAGTGCAAAGAACAAGTTAAAAGGCTAGCTGGTGAGTTGGGAATTAAAGTAACACAAACTGCACATGTAAAGATTAAAGAGCTGATGGATAAAATTTAAAGTGCAAAGATGTAGTGATCTTTGTCAAGATCTTCATACTGGTTGTGATTGGCTCTCTGCTGAAGCTAAATTCTAGTTATAGAGTTGATCTTAGCATTTTCGCTTTTGCACTAAGAACCATGGAAAAAGTGGTTGAATTTGATTGGTGTCGGTTTGTGTATGACACTCTAATTCAAGCATTTGGAAGCATTGACAAAAAAAACATGGTTTGAAGGAGATGCTTACCGGCGCCCCGCGCGGTCTTCCTTACCGGCGCCTGCGCCGAGTTCCGGTCTTAAAATTGTCATATCTTCTTCGTTATAGCTCCGTTTTTCGATCCGTTTGCGCCGACGCGTTCGTCTTTTCGTCTACTTTGTCATGGTATACTTTGATGATAATTTTTATGATATATGTATTATTTCTTCTTAAGCACAACATTAACTATCATCAACGTCTTGTTCGAAATTGCCTATCAACCACTAATTACATGTCCGTTGAAGAAGAATCTATTTGAAATTCATTGAAATTTTCTGCCATTTCCACCAATTTCACGTCCATTGATGAAGAATCTATTTGAAATTATCAAAATTTCCTATCAATATCAATATTAACTATCATTAACTTCTTATTCCATAGTAAAATAATCAAGCATGTTCTATTCTAATTAACAGATGAATTGGACACCAATCTAAATAGTTAGATGTATCGACATTAACTATCATCGATGTCTTGTTCGAACTTACCTATCAATCCACTAAATTCATGTCCTTTAAAGAAGAATTATTTGACAATCATCAAAATTGCTCAAAAAATGTCATCGTTGAAACATATTTTCAATACTTCAAAAGCGAGATCGGTTTGTCATCGGAGATTGCTCAAAGAATGTCATCTTTGAAATATATTTTCAGTACTTCAAAAGTGAGATCGGTTTGTCGTCAGAAATTGCTCAAAAAATGTGTTTTTTTATAAAAAAAGAAAATGTATACATCTTTGAAACATATTTTCAATACTTCAAAAGCGATATCGGTTTGTTGTCAGAAATTGCTCAAAAAATGTTTTTTTATAACAAATGAAATGTATACATCTCTTTGAAACATATTTTCAATACTTCAAAAGCGAGATCGGTTAGTGTCGAGATTGCTCAAAGAATGTCATTTGAAACCATTTTTCAATACTTCAAAAGCGAGATCGGTTTGTCGTCTTGCTCAAAAAATGTCATCGTTGAAACATATTTTCAATACTTCACAAAAGCGAGATCGGTTTGTCGTCGGAGATTGCTCAAAGAATGTCATCTTTGAAACATATTTTCAATACTTCAAAGCGAGATCGGTTTGTCGTCGGAGATTGCTCAAAGAATGTAATCTTTGAAACATATTTTCAATACTTCAAAAGCAAGATCGTTTGTCGTCAGAAATTGCTAAAAAAATGTCATCGTTGAAACATATTTTCAATACTTCAAAAGCGAGAAACGTTTTGTCGTCGGAGATTGCTCAAAGAATGTCATCTTTGAAACATATTTTCAATACTTCAAAAGCGAGATTGGTTTGTCATCGGAGATTGCTCAAAGAATGTCATCTTTGAAACATATTTTCAGTACTTCAAAGTGAGATCGGTTTGTCGTCAGAAATTGCTCAAAAAATGTTTTTTTAAAACAAATGAAAATGTAACATCTTTGAAAACATATTTTCAATACTTCAAAAGCGATATCGGTTTGTTGTCAGAAATTGCTCAAAAAATGTTTTTTTATAACAATGAAAATGTATACATCTTTGAAAATATTTTCAATACTTCAAAAGCGAGATCGGTTGTCATCGGAGATTGCTCAAAGAATGTCATCTTTGAAACATATTTTCAGTACTTCAAAAGTGAGATCGGTTTGTCGTCAGAAATTGCTCAAAAAATGTTTTTTTATAACAAATGAAAATGTATACATCTTTGAAACATATTTTCAATACTTCAAAGCGATATCGGTTTGTCGTCGGAGATGCTCAAAACAATAGTTCTATTGACGATCTACTACTAGACTGCAAGAGCGATGAGGAAAGACTAAAGAAGATCAAGACTTCAAAGTGTGCAGTAAATGATGACGACAAACATGACACTAGTAAAAAAACGTCTATTTCGGCGCCCCTATTTTGGCGGTTGTAAATAAAACCGCCGTAATAGGGGCCCGAGATGTATACCGTATGTAAAGAAGGGGTCTATTTCGGCGGTTCCTAGATATGAACCGCCGAAATAGGCCCTTTTTAATAATAAAAAAAAATAAAGAGACCTATTTCGGCGGTTCCTTACACGAAACCGCCGAAATAGGTGTTTCTTTTTCTTTTTTTTTTTTAAATTTAATCATCTATTTCGGCGGTTCTTTGTTAGGAACCGCCGAAATAGGTCTCTTTAATTTTTTAATAATTAAAAAGGGCCTATTTCGGCGGTTTCTAACAAGGAACCGCCGAAATAGGTCCTTTTAATTAACCTCCCAACCCCGTTTCGTAACAATTACGATTTCATTAGCTAGGTTAATTACCCCTCTTCTCCTCTCTCTGTTCGCGGAGATTGCGACCAACACCGCCACCACAGCCGTATTCTGGCCGCCCTCCTCCTCCTCTCGCTGTCGCCGGTGTCGCGCCGTCGGTGGTGGTCTTCGTGTGGCGTCGCCGGCCTCATTCCGCCATTTAACAGAGGCGAACAGAGGTGAGCAACCCTAACTTTGTTTCGATTTTGCTTATTTAATTGTTAATTTGTTGTTAAAAGTGATAGATTGTTGTCACATTATGATTGTGGATGATGATATTTATTGTGTGTGTGAACTTTTTGCAAGATTTGGTTGTTAAACTATTAAATTTATGTATGCACACAAGGTGTTCGACGAAATGTCCGAGTGAATTTTTGTGCTGTTTTTGGCCCTTCTTTTAAGTATAGTTAGGTTGGAAAAATTCCCGGACTATTGTGAATCGATCTATCTATTCCCGTATGGAGTCTTTGTCTCAACGTTTCCACTTTGTACAATAGAAGTTTATGGGAGAAACTCCCATTGTTTAGAGTTATATTAGGCGTCCATGAGAGAAACACTTAATGTAAATTAAGAGGTAATGTATATGATAAAGAGGTAATGCATAAATTAGTGCGTTAAATTGTAAAATTATAAAATTGAAACGTATATACTGAATATAAAAATAGTATAATAATAAATACAAATTATATATAAAAGGCTATCAATATGTATAATCAATTATTTAGTACGAGTTGTAAGGAAATTTGTTTATCTAATTTTTAATATAAATTGTAATAACTATAATAAACCATGACATAATTAATAAGTTGTTTATTATCAATTTCATATATCTTCATCATATATTATTTAGAATAAATATACGTTAAAATAAGTTTAAACTCCCATTGTAGTTAGTGAATTTAGTTAGTTAAACTCACTTAGTTAATTTAATTCGTATTTTATAAATTAGTAGCAAATGTACGTAAATAAATTAATTTGTTGTAAATATTATTATATGTTGTCAAAAAAAATATTGTTAAGGAATTTAGTTAGTTTTTCGGGCTTAGTTAATTCAATTACTGTGAGTTAAACTTATTTTAATTCACTAACAATAATGGGAGTTTAAACTCACCTTAGTTAATTTAATTCTTATTTTATAAATTAGTAGCAAAATGTACGTTAATAATTAATTTGTTGTAAATATTAGAGAAAGTTTTATGAAATGTATATGTACAGTGCTTGTGGAAGCAAGTGAATATGAAGTGTGTAACGCAAAGTATAAATAATCAAATTTTTGTAGTGAGTTTAGAAGAAAGAAATAGTAAAGAAGAAAGAGTGTATAAAGTAATGAGTGAGCAGAATGATGATTATAGTAGATAAAAGTAGTAAAAAAGTGTAGAAATGATAAGTAGAAAAAGAGTAGAACGTTTCGTAGTGTATAATGAATAAGAGCGTGAACAAGCAGTCATAGTAGAAAAAATATTGTAGTAGTGAGGTATATTAGCCGTTTTTAGTAGCGGTTTGAAGTAGAGGTGTGAGAATGTATGTATATATCTATATATATATATGAGTATTGTATAGTCGTTAAGTTTAATATAAAATTATTCTAATTGATCTGAATGTTGTTCAATCTTTATGCGTTGCCTTGTAGAGATTGGTGTTGCTACACAAGTCTCGCACGCCCGATGAGAGAAGAGGGGCTGAAAACAATTCATTTATGAACCGGTATTTTTTTAATTTTAACTCTTCATTCTCTTTCACTCACTGTAATATAATCTAACTTATCATTTTCTCTTTTGTGTCTCTACAGATAAATACTTAAGGAGCTTCTTTACCATTTGATGGTAGATTGAAAGCGGAGCGGAGAGCAATTCATTTTCGAACCGGTAATATAATCTAACGTATCATTTTCTCTTTTGTACTTTGTATTTGATTTCCACAAATTATTGGAATTTCGTTTGATGAATGAATTTGGTATATATTAGTTTGGTTTATGATTGAAATTTGTGTTGTTGAATAATTGGTGAATGCTAATAATAGGCATAGTTGTGTCTTTATTTTACTTTGTATTTATTTCCACAAATTATTAAAATTTTGTTTGATGGATAAAGTTGGTATTAGTTTGATTTGTGATGGAAATTTGTGTTGATGAATGGTTGGTGAATGCTTAATAATAAGCATGGGATAGGTAAAATTATGCAAAAGTCATGCCGTTTTTTTTTTTAAAATCTCTTCGTAATTAATTGTTTGATGTATGTGTATATGTCTAACAATATCTAATTTTTTTATCAGGTCCGTTATTCACCTCTCTTGTTTCCCGCCTTCTTCCATTACTTTTCCTCTTTCTCCTCTGTGCACAAGTAAGTAACTAAACCTTATTTTTTGTTTAATAAATGCAATTATGTATTTAAATATAAGTGCTAGTACATAATTTAGCTTCATTCCCTATTTGTTGATGCATTTCTTTTTTAATTTATTTTGTTGCCTCCTTGCAGAGACATATCAGAAGTATGGTATTGCTGCATCTCTCGCACAGAAGCCTACCTCTCAGGCACCAGTCTCCCCTGTCCATAAATCCTTAAAAAAACAAGTACGTATTCTAACTCTCGATTCTTTGTTAATCTGTTAAACCGGTTTGAACTTATACAGTGGAGAATTGAAAGCGTTGATTTGATGATCTGAATTTGCAATTGGTTTTCAGTTAGCTAGTAAAGAATTGATTTATTTTAATTGTTGGTTGCTGCCATTGTTGGAATGTTTGTGGTTGTGATGACTTTGGTGAGTGCTGAATAATAAGCACGGGATGTGTACAATTATGCAAAGGTCATGCCAAATTTTTTGTAGAAAAAGTATTCGTAATATTGTTTTAAACACCGGTTTCTGTTTTAGAAGTGCAACAATTTCTTAAATTAAAATGGTAGTTTATTTTGTGTTTGCAACCTTAGAGTTAGGCTAGACTAATTGTCAATCATCCCAGTCATGCTCCATTAGGAAATAAACATGTGCAACTTAATACAGGCCATATTCTACAAAGGATCTAACTCACACCTGTGATCTGTTGCACATGTAGTATGGAGCGTGACTGGATGTATGGTGATAGAGGCGAACATTTTGACAAAATGCTGAAAGAGTTTTGCAAAGCTGCAGTGCAACACAAGGACAGGACAAAGGCGGAGAAAATTCCATGTCCTTGTGTTGATTGTGGTGTGGTTAGACATTATTCAAGCATCAACCTCGTACAACTCCATGTGAAGACCCGTGGTTTCATGCCACATTATACAAAATGGATTTTTTCATGGAGAACGTGTTGAAGATAATGCTTCATCTTCCTACAGTCACGATCGGTGTAACTCAAGAACCGAGCAGACATTCGATACTACTAACGAGTCAGAACTCCCAAGCGCTTCCGGAGTCAATGTTGACAGTGAGTCGACTTATCATGATGAACAAATTGACGAGATGCTTGGTAACGTTGAGGATAACTTTGTCGACCGGCCGGATGAGTATCAAAGGTTGTTGGACGCATCCAAAACGGCGTTGTATCCTACTTGCACTAAGTACACGAAATTGACAGCTATATTGAATTTGTTCAACCTGAAGGGAAGATATGGATTGAGTGACAAAGGTTTCACGGCATTCCTCGAGCTGATTCATGATATGCTACCGGATGAGAACGGTCTCCCTACGACCACGTATGAGGCAAAGAAATGGGTGTGTCCAATGGGGAGTAGAGTACAAAAAAAATTCACGCGTGTCCAAACAACTGTGTGTTGTACAGGGGTGAATACGAACATCTGGACAATTGCCCAAAATGTTCGTTGTCCCGGTATAAGCATAAAGATGGTGAGTACTCCTCCGTTCAGAAAAAAAGCCCTCCAGCAAAACTTGTTTGGTATTTGCCGATTATACCCAGATTCAAACGGTTGTTTGCGAATCCGAAAGATGCAAAGAACTTACGATGGCATGCGGAGGGTAGAAAGAGTGATGAGAAACTAAGACATCCAGCAGATGGGCCTCAGTGGAGAAACATCAATAGACGGTTCAAAGAACATTTCGGACATGAAGATAGGAATCTGAGGCTGGGTTATGTACTGATGGAATGAACCCGTACGGCACATTGAGTAGTCAACACAGTACATGGCCTGTTCTGCTAGTGATCTACAATTTGCCCTCATGGTTGTGTATGAAACGAAAGTACATCATGTTATCGCTCCTGATATCTGGTCCCAAGCAGCCAGGTAATAGCATTGATGTGTACCTTGCCCCTCTGATCGACGATCTGAAGCTATTGTGGAATGAGGGGACCGTGGTATATGATGCTTATGCAAGAGAGAATTTCACGCTCAAGGCTTTGTTGTTCTGTACCGTCAATGACTTCCCTGCGTATGGGAACTTGTCCGGTTACACGGTTAAAGGAACATTTGCATGTCCCATATGCGAGGAAGACACTTGTTCGGACCGTTTAAAACATTGTGGGAAGAATGTTTATATGTGTCATCGACGTCTTCTCCCCGAAGATCACCCTTATCGAGTAACGAAGAGAAAGTTGTTCAATGGTCAAGCCGAAACTCGTGTGGCCGTCTACCTCTGACCTCTGAGGAAGTGTACAAAAGGTTAAGGACATTGTAAATGTATTTGGAAACACATCAAAACCGGCGAAAAACATTTGGAAAAAGTGTTCTATCTTTTGGGAACTACCTTATTGGCGTCATCTTTCTGTGAGGCACTGCTTAGACATCATGCACATTGTGAAGAACGTTGGTGAGGCAGTGAGTGGGACTTTACTCAATATACCCGGCAAAACAAAAGACGGATTGAAAATCAGAAAGGACATGCAAACCATGGGTATACGAAAGGAGTTACACCCACAAGAGAATGGGAAACGAATCTACCTACCTCCTGCATGCTACACGCTCTCAAAGGCTGAAAAGATTAGTTTCTGCAAATGTCTGTACTCGGTAAAAGTACCGTCTGGATACTCTTCAAACTGGAAGAACATTGTATCGATGAAGGATTTAAAACTTTTAGGCATGAAATCTCACGATTATCATGTACTGATGTTACATCTTCTTCCGGTCGCAATTCGAGGGATATTGCCATCTGATGTCAGAAATGCTTTAACTCGGTTATGTTTCTTTTTCAACGCTGTGTGCTCCAAGGCAATTGACGTAACCTCTCTAGATGATCTACAACGTGAAATTGTTATCACTTTATGTCAACTTGAGATGTATTTCCCACCATCTTTCTTTGATATAATGGTACATCTAATGTGCACATCGTTCGAGAGATACAGTTCTGCGGTCCGGTATACTTACGGTACATGTACCCTTTTGAACGGTACATGGGTATTCTGAAAAGTAGAATGAAGAATAGGTATCGACCAGAGGGGAGCATTGTTGAAGAAGCAACAGTGACTGAGGAAGTCACGGAGTTTGTGACCGATTATTTGAGTGAGGCAGAGTCTATTGGTATCCCAAACCACGACACTATGGCAGGTTTAAGGGTAAAGGTGTTATTGTTGTGGTAGAAAGATCGTGCAAGTTTCGCGTCTACTTATTCATCAAGCACATTTGTTTGTCTTACAACATCTTGAGGTTGTTGAACCTTATTTGGAAACCCATATGGTTGAGTTAAGGCATCAAAATCCTTTGAAAAACCACATTTGGCTGACAAAAGAACAAAACCGAGTTTTTATCCAATGGTTCAAAGATCATGTGTTGACATTAGCATCATCAGATCCAGAAGCTGTAAGCGAAGAGATCAGATGTTTGGCAATCGGACCTGAAACTAATATTACATCTTTTGAGGGGTATGATATTAGTGGGTATACATACTACACTGCACGCCAAGATGCCAAATCGATAAACCAGAATAGTGGGGGTAAAAATGAAGCTGCTGCCACTGAGAGTACCACAGCGGTAACCGATCTCAACCAGTTAGTAATTGGTATTATGGTGTCATCGAGGACATCTGGGAACTAGACTATGACATTGATTCCTTCTGTTGTTCCGGTGCAAGTGGGTGGACAACGACCGACGCGGGTACCAAAATGATGGAGGGCTTACCATGGTTGATCTTTCACGGTTACACGGTTATAATGATGATCAATTTGTTCTGGGAAAGGATTGCGAGCAAGTGTGGTATGTTGAGGATCCGAAAGACTGCAGATGGTCTGTTGTTCTTCCAGGAAGAAGGCCGGTTGTAATGGAAAATGAAAATGAGGATAACGATGAAAATGGGACTGTAGAGGAAACATCCTTGTTTCCTACTGGATTACCGGATTCGATTGATGATACTGAAAACGATTTGCTCTACGCACGATCAGACTGATGATGAGGGTGTTTGGGTAGAAAATATGAAATGATTTATGTTTTTGTACGTGTCAGGTAATGTTGTTAGTAGAATGTAGACTGTAATATCATCTTAACTGTTATTGTTATGCATCATAGTATTTATGTTATGAGTTTAACTGATGAAAATGCTTTATGATTTTTTTTTGCAGTGGATGATCACCCTATAGATGACCCCATTGGACGGCTTATCTCGACTGGAGAACCTGAGCCACAGCCGAATAGACCAAGTAAGCGGGTCACGAGAGGAGGAAAGAAGAAGAAGGACCAGGTAGCAGTACACGAGACTGAGGCTGGCCCTTCACAGCAGACCGAAGAGGAGTCGGTTGTGCCACCAGAGGCGAAGAAGAAGAAGAGAAGAAAAGAGGTGCAACACGTGGGCTGAAGGCTAACAAGGGCCCTCCTACAAAACCGGTCGACTTCAATCAATTCAACCAGCCCCATGGAAATTGGAAGAATGACTTCACCGCTTACGGTAGCCATTTGGTGAAGTCATATTGCGACATAAACCACACCTGGAAGCAAGTGCCTCAATCATTGAAGGATACTATGTTTCAGCGTCTTCAGGTAAATCTCTACATTATTACTATGATCTTTTGTGAAATAATAGAACATTTATGTTTACTTTACTAACTGAATGATCATGTACGTAGTCTCGTTTCTCCGTGGATCCCGCACTTAAAAACGATGTGCTATCAGCGATGTCGAAACAGTTCCGGGACCACAAGAATAAGTTGGCTGACAAGTACATCTACAAGATGCCTACTCCAGAAGATCCAGATGAGCCAGATCATGGTGGAGACGGTGTGAGACCACCATGGGAGGTTTACGAGGGCATAACAGAAGAGCAATGGCTACAATTTGTTGAGAGGCGTCACACACCGGAGTTCCAGGTGCACTTTATTGTCATACATACATAAATTAATCTTAATTTCTTATGTTTTTTTGTGTTCAATTTCACTTAACATGATCCCATTAATTTATGCAGGCTCTCCGTGCGAAACAACAAGCAAATGCTAAGAAGAATCTGTAGCCTCACCACTTAGGTGGAAAAAGTATTGCTCAAAGGGTACCAGAATGGGAGCAAAAGGGATATCTGCCCACGGATGGCTCATTGGATGCCAGTGGCAGAAGAATGAAAGTGTGGGAGTTAAGCCACATTCCGAAGAACTCTACTCCCGAAAATCCTCAATATGATGAAGCCACGAGAGCAGTTATTGCTCAAATGGTAAGTGATATCATTTCATTTTCAGTCAAACTGTTCAACTGTTCATTTCCTTTGTATATGAACTTATGTTAAACTAATAACTGTATTTGTGTGTTATATTAGGGTGAATTAAGCTCTCAGCTCACCCAGGGCACCTGGACCTCACAGAGGAATGATGATCCTCTTACACGCGCTCTTGGTAAGAAGGATCATCCAGGTCGTGCCATTGGGTTTGGTGGGCACGTTGGTATCCGCCAGGCATTTGGCGCACCCGGGTCCAGAATCAGCAAGGGACAGTCGATTAGCTACGAGGAGCACCTGAGAGTGTTGGCTGAGATGGAGCAGAGGATTACTCAGAACGTCGACGAGAGGATCGCTCAGGCTATATCAAGGATTCAGCCACAGCAGCATGAAAGCCAAGAGGCCAAGAGTTTCTCGACCACACAGTTGATCAGTCACCCATTCAGCATCAGAGTGACCGGTAGTGAGAAGTAGTGTCCACTCGGCTGATCCGTTCCCTATGCATCTCTACAGGTTAGACTAACATTTCAATGAGTACATGACGATTATGATTTTTAACTGATTCACTAATATCATCATAGAAGAATTCTCAATTTTTATCTAAACAAGTTCCACATAACACTCAGGCACCCCACTGAGTGCCATCTGTTTTTACAAATTGGAGTACAAGAGGTCATGGTTGCATGGGGAAAACTTTTCCCCTCTCGTCCAAGTGATATTGTGCACGGTGAACCACTCCGACATTACCATGCACGAGTGCTTCTAGACGAATTTGTTGCAGAGCATGCTGACGTCGGTTTACCGGTGCCGATCCCAAAGAGACCTACCGTGCGTTCTGCACAAACTGCGACAGTGCAGTGGCCTGCACGAGATGGTCAGACTCCCTAGGCAGGTATTACTCTTAACCGTTGCTATAAAACTATTGGTGTACCACCTTGCATCCATATACTTAATTAGACTAATATCATAGGATATGACCCCACCGAAGACTGATAAGGGCAAAGGAAAAAGAATTGCCACACCTGTGCAATCAAAGGCATCCACAAATTTTGTGCTTAGACCTGCTTTGGTGGGAGAAGAGAATATTGTGGCCGGTTGTCGAACAATATGCAGATTCTGCATTCCTCGTTGTTGGTGCTACCACCGGATAGTGATTCCCTCATTGTGGAAGATCCCGAGCGGATATTTCACTATATAGTTTCAAGGAGAAGATATACATCGATTTGGGATGTATATGTCCGACTTCGAGGAGTGCTTCAGGAGGGATTGGTTGAATGTGTCGATTATCAAGTCGGCCGCCATGTGAGTGACTTCTACCTTTTATATTTTGAATTCATTAATTGGTGATGAATTAGATGTTTGAATAAAAAGTTAATGACTAATGATATTGCCTCATAGGTGGGTGCATGATAAGGCGATCAATGTCTTTGAAGATCGAAGATTTGGATTCCTGTGTCCTGCTATGTGCAGTGAAGTCCAGATGACAAGTGATCCGCAAAGCCTTATGCAATATATGACGAATGCCCTCTATGAATGTTCGAACAAGTCATTTATTATGCTGCCATATCATTCAGAGTATGATATTTGACTATTTCTCTTAGTATTATCTAAAACATATAGTTTGTGTTAGTTGCTTAATGATTTCAACACATTGTGTAATTTGTGGACAGTCGACATTGGTCATTGCTTGTGCTGGTGATGGGGAAGCACCCACGAATCTTGCAATTTGACTCACTTGGTAAGGCTGCCAAGAGACCGAAGATCTCCACCGCAATACTGGGGTAATTATTTTGTTATCGTAAACAACAATTATTTTACTTAACGTTAACTGTTTCATAACTTGCTACTGATGATTAAAACTATATATATTGCTGATGTATATAGTTCCATGAGAGCTGCATTAAGACTCCAGGGTATAACAATGAAGAGTAACATCCCTTGGAACACTGTCAAGGTACTCTATTAATTGATAAATTTGTGTGATAATGTTTAAACTTGTTTATAACTGTCAATATGTGTGTTTGTATAGTGTCCGGTGCAGCCTGGGGGGTCAGAATGTGGATACTATGTCATGAGATTCATGAGTGACATAGTAGGAGCGGCGAACCTTTTACCAGAGCACTCGTTAGACATGGTAACATTCTTTGAAAGTTTCAGTTATGCTCTTTACATGTTGTTAGACTTGTACATTTTAGATTAATGTTCATTTTTTTTCAAGGCTTACGAACAAGTGTTCAAAGGTGGTCAGTATGATGATGCTCAAATTGTTGAGATGCTTGAAGAATGGTCGAAGTTCGTCTGCACAAGTTTAATGAATTGATGATCATGAAGATGTTTTGCTAACTTTTTCGAGTATGTAAATATAACTCTGTACACTTGTGGATGGTGTATGTGTAATGGTAGATTTGAATTGTAATGGTGTTTTTTATTGTATTGAAAGTGTGAAAGTAAGTGTAATTGCATTGGTTTTGTTAACTCTCAAATTGTGGTGCGTCGTTGGTATTAATTGGGAGCTTTTATAACTTTTTAAATGTGTGCTGGAGCTCCCTGTATGGATGAAGCATTATTACAGGTCTGATTGAATCAAATGTGGTGAATATATATATATATATATAAGCTGGGATGGAAAAAAACAAAAAAAAAAATATACCTATCTCGGCGGTTCTTAGAGAACAACCGCCGAGATAGGCCCCTGGGATTG
The DNA here is from genome assembly GCA_023374045.1 of Limonium bicolor. NCBI lineage: Eukaryota > Viridiplantae > Streptophyta > Magnoliopsida > Caryophyllales > Plumbaginaceae > Limonium > Limonium bicolor. The sequence continues at coordinate 28,451,878 of CM041779.1, read as the reverse complement.
ACCGTGTGTGAGATTGACCATGGGTCTATCTCGGCGGTTGTTCTCTAACAACCGCCGAGATAGACTCATGGTCAATCTCACACCCGGTCAATCCCAGGGGCCTATCTCGGCGGTTGTTCTCTAAGAACCGCCGAGATAGGTACATCTAGTTCGGCGGTTTACAACCGCCGAAATAGGTGCTCACACCTATTTCGGCGGTGCTCATTTCGGCGGTTCACAACCGCCGAAATAGGCCCATTGGAACCGCCGAAATAGGCTTTTTTCTACTAGTGTGAACTACTTCATATTGACGATCTTCTACTAGACTGCAAGAGCGATGAGGAAAGACTAAAGAAGATCAAGACTTCAAAGTGTGCAGTAAATGATGACGACAAACATGAACTACTTCATATTGACAATCTTCTACTAGACTGCAAGAGCGATGAGGAAAGACTAAAGAAGATCAAGACTTCAAAGTGTGCAGTAAATTTCTATTTTTTAGTTTTAAACAGCAGGGATTTTCCATATACACTAAATTGTCTATCATTTCCACCGATTCCACTAATTAATTCATTTCGACAACTGATGCCCGAAATGCATTCCACAATCCTCAAATGACTAACATGAAAACCCTAATTGGAGGGTAAATGGTACAACTTATTCGACAATGCATCATTTTAAATCCCAGAACAATTAACAATTCAAATGACTAACACGAAAACCCTAATTGGGGGGTACATGGTAGAGGAAAAGAAGAAATCTGATACATTTTGACAGGAGAAGTGAGAGGATGAACAGTGGCGTTAGGAATTAGTCTAGGTTTAGTGCTAATTGTGGGGTGTTAGCCATTTAGTGTATCATGATTCTCGTGGATTCTATTTAGTGAATTCTTTTAAGAACAACGAGATCGGTTTGTCGTCGGAGATTGTTCAAAAAGATGTTTTTTTTACAAATGAAATTGTATACATCTTTGAAACATATTTTCAATACTTCTAAAGCGAGATCGGTTTGTCGTCGGAGATTGCTCCTAAAAGGTTTTTTTTATAACAAGTGAAAGTATATACATCTTTGTAACATATTTCAGGACTTCAAAAGCGATTCTATTTCGGAGTTTCATTTTCAACAACATTGTTCGCACGTCATTTCTCATAATGTTACAACTTATTCGACACACGCATCACTTTAAATCCCAGAACAATTAACAATTATGTTGACTACCAGTACATGAAATCCAATGTGTTTGCACTAATCAAGTCTGTGTTTGCACTAATCAAGTCGGGGACGTCGTCTCCTCGTACTAGCCCTGTAGCGTGCATTGTGTTCCCTACGGTCCGCCTCAGCCCTGCTTCGTTTTACTATCGAATAAGAAGTCAATGATAGTTAATGTCGATAATGATAGTTAATATTGATATTGATAGGAAATTTGATAATTTCAAATAGATTCTTCATCAATGGACGTGAAATTGGTGGAAATGATAGAAAATTTCAATGAATTTCAAATAGATTCTTCTTCAACGGACATGTAATAAGTGGTTGATAGGCAATTTCGAACAAGACGTCGATGATAGTTAATGTTGTGCTTAAGAAGAAATAATAAAAATATCATAAAAATATCAGCAAAGTATACCATTACAAAGTAGACAAAAAGACGAACGCGTCGGCGCAAACGGATCGAAAAACGGAGCTATATACGAAGAAGATATGGCAATTTTAAGACCGGAACTCGGCGCAGGCGCCGGTAAAGAAGACCGCGCGCCGGCGCCGGTAAAGAATGACGCGCGCCGCGCGCGCAGTCTTCTTTACCGGCGCCCGCGCGCGGTCTTCTTTACCGGCGCCCGCGCGCGGTCTTCCTTACCGGCGCCTGCGCCGAGTTCCGGTCTTAAAATTGTCATATCTTCTTCGTTATAGCTCCGTTTTTCGATCCGTTTGCGCCGACGCGTTCGTCTTTTCGTCTACTTTGTCATGGTATACTTTGCTGATAATTTTTTATGATATGTTTTTACTTATATAAGTGCTTCGGAATCCTTCTTTACTTTTTTCGAACTGCTTTTAATAAATTTTGCCTACATTAGCCCCTAAATTGGTCATTTTCTGACTGAGCGTATTGGAATTCTGACTATGCGTAATGAAATTTGGGGTCACCTCGTAATATGTCACAAATTGTGGGTAAATATATATAGTAATTTCTGAAAGATATTAAAGCAGGGCAAAATGGTCATTTCGACTGTGCGAAGTGAAAACACGACTGAGCGTATTGACCCTCTATTTCTACTACTACATAAACCAACCCTCTCACGTATTTATATAAAAAAAAAAAAACACACCAACTCAAATCCAACCATAGATATGTGGGATGAGTCAATGATGAATAAAAAAGGAGTTTCTAACTTTGGGCGGCAAGGATGCATTCCACAACCTATGCCTCCGATATAAGGTAAGAGATGAGAAGCCGCATAGATATTCAGGTTTGAGGTTTAACACCATAATCGGTTAGTTTTTTGGTTTTCTAAAATTTAATTTAATTATTAATTTATTCAAATCAGTTAATCATGTGATTTGATTTTCTAAAATTTGATTACATTATTGCTGTATAAACCTTCCATTCGATTTTCTTAGGTAATCTTATAATTGGATATTAATATATTGATAATACACCCATACTCTTAATATTCCACTCAATCATGATTCAAGCCTATGTGAAAAACACATGCTACAATTTCAGAAATTTTGGACAACCTACCTCCTATAATAATGAACGATTTGCTGACAGATCCACAGGTGGGCTAGGCATCTTCGAGAATGAGACGAACTTGTGTGAAGTATTGATGATAGTCAGCAATTGTTTACAATCAATCTCCCCTATTATGAAATCCATATATACTCACTAAAAAAAAAAAGCTACACGTATCTACTCATAAAATGATGGTTTTCAACATATTTTAGTGTAAAAACAGTAAATTAACATTATACAAAAATATCAGTAAGACACCGTTCAAAATATTTAATCAATACCAAATAACTTTTCAGCGCAACTATCTACCATGTTTATATACGACACAACATTACAGCTAACTAACTAGATTTCTTCCGTCGCATCTTAAGCAAACAAACAAGCAGGTGATACCATACTGTTGAACCATTCCAACTATACTAACAACACGTGAACAAAAAAACAAAAACATTATCAGAAATAGGCAATACCATTACTCTTTGGATACTGTTAATACTTGAGCCTCTTGCACAACTTGTCAAAACAGGAAGAGAAAAAAAATGATAAAATCAATAAAGCTGTGTTTGAAATATATAGATTAGGGTACCTACCTCTCGAGCGCAGCGGAATTATATGGATCGTTCTTTCTGTTCGTTGTCAACCGGATCGTCTTCCTTTGACAGCAACTGTTGAATCCTTCGCGTCTACCAGGTGGAGGAGGCCACAGCAGCACTTCCCACACTATCCACGACCTAAGAGCCCTAACACTGCTCTCTCTGTGTATTATGTGGGAACTAGGGTTTCTGTATATTGTGTGTCTATGGAAACTAATTCCATAGTCTCTTTATATAATAATAACAGAAAGAGATAAGAATAACAAATATTCTTATCAATATTATTTGACGTTGGTTGTAACTAATATTTAACAAATAAATATTATCTTTTATTTATTACTTAAATAAATATAACCAACATCTCCCACTCAACCAAAGGTCAAATACTCGAGAGCTTTCGTGTTTCATACAGGCAAATAGGCCGTGCGACCTGGCAACACACCTGCAATGTGGATAACTCCAAACCAAACCTCTCAGGCCAGAATGAAGCATCCAAAAAAAAAAGTTGCCTGCACCTCAAGTCCAATTTCTGTTCGACTAATCCAAACTCAACCCAGATCCTTCAACATATGGATGAGCAGGATACTGTGACCAATCACTATAACTACTAAAGTTACTGGCGTCAGCAATTGTCACTTCAGTCTGAACTACTCTTGTAAACTTTTCCTTTTACTTGGCATCGTATCTTAATGGTAATAACCGCTTTCCCAGAAGGTTACACTAAAACCGTAAAAATCATGGAATCTTGGTAATCCTTCCAAAGTAGCAGCATCATTACCACTATTACAACCCAAGTCAAAAGGTGCAAATAACAAACATTGACTCACACAGCGAAGGAGCAAGGATCAATCCATACGCTTCAATGAGGTCGCTAGCACGCACCGTATGAAAGTACGTTGTGGGGAGTTCTCTTACATAGAGGATGTCAACTCTCACCCACACGAGTCTAAAGGTTCACATAGACACCTCCCACTCGGCTAAAAATGAACTTACATGGGTATAGGAACCTTTATTAAATATCCCATGTGGATTAACCAATAACCCTTTTAACATAGACTACAAAAGTCTCGCACTAACTTTGAGTCACTTAGACAAAGTTAGCATTACTTCATGATAACATATATCCAATGAAGCTGGCTACTTGTGTGAGAAAGTATGCCTTATAGTTCATTGACATCAATACACAACATGATATTTTGACAAACAAAATATTGAAGAGAATAAGCATTCTTATATCCAACAAGGTTAAAATTACCGTGGCCATAGCATAACTCATAGTTTGCTGTGCTCTAAAAGAAAAACTCTTGACAACTTCCAGTGTTCAGGACCTGGATTGGTATGGAAATGACTAACAATTCCAACTACATAACAAATATCCAGCCTGGTGTACAACATAGCATACATTAAGCTACCAACATCACTGAAATATGATACATTATTCATATAGGCTACTTCTTTGAGTTAGGTCCATACCCGCACTAAGCATATAATCTTTTTGGTTAGGAGAGTCATTGGGTATACAATCACTAAGATGGTATATTTTCAAATATTATTAAGGTAAGGTAGTTTTCTTGAGACAAACCCAAGATCTTTATCTTCCTATTTCTTAATATTTTGACTTCCAGTACATAACTGGCTTCACCCTTATCCTTCATGTCAAACTTGGATATCAAACTAGCTTTCGTAGTAGAAACTAGATCCAAGTTGTCACTGGCTATTAGGATGTCATCTACATACAAAGTTAGAAAGACAAATCCTTTGTAAGTATAACTTATATACATACAATGGTCTTCACTTATAATGGAAAACTTGTCCTTGACCATTGCCTCATGGAATCTAATATTCCACTTTCTGGATGCCTGCTTAAGACCATAGATGGATCTACGAAGACGACATACCTTCTTCTCTTGACCCTTAACCTCAAACCCATGAGGCTGGTCCATATATATCTCCTCCTCAAGATTTCCATTGAGGAAAGCAGTCTTTACATCCATCTGATGTAATTCTAAGTCTAGACGGGCAACAATAGCCAAAAATAGTCGGATGGCCCCAAATCTCACTGCAAGGGAGAATGTCTCATCATATCGACTCATTCCTTTCGAGTATAGCCTCTTACCAAATAAAAGATCACCCAAGTTCCAAACTTGGTTATTGTTCTTGGACACTAACTCTTCTTCCATTGCTTTTATCCATTCAGATCCATAAAACCTGAGACACAGCGTCTCTAGAAGTCATAGGTTCACGTCAGTTGCATTCCTCCTCCTAAACTTGAGGATTCAAAAGAACATCTTCAACAACCATATCATTCTGATTACTTAAATCTGGTTGTTGATTAGGATCATCTAGTTCATAGAACTCTTGATCCCTAGTTGCTCCATAAATGGATGAATAATCATTTACCAAGAATGTGGCATCACGAGAATCAGTCTCAGTTGTTCTCCCAATTAACTTTGAGAGTTAATTTATTCTCTACTTCATTCACGTAACAAATTTGTGTGAAGTTACCAATGAATGTGATAAAACATCAAGCACCAAGCCTGACAATCAAACTCATTAGGCCACAAATATTTGAATGAATTAGCTGCAATGGTTGAGTAGTCCTTTCCTCTATAGAAAATGGGTTCCTAGTAGATTTTTCAGATAAACAGGGCTCACACTAAGCGAGTTATAGCTTCTTGAGTTCCACCAAGGAGCTCTTCTCTTGCTAGTCTATTCATCTGATCAATACCAATATGACCAAGTCTAGCATGCCAAAGTTCTGAATCATCAGAATTAATAACATAATTGAATGAATATGATTACTTAAACCAAATTTGGCATTAAATACTATACGAAACCATTCAATAAGAGTTATTACTGAAAAATGTACCAACAAAAACAACTCTAAAGTCGATCCTTCAAAACAAATTTGAAGCCTAACCTAAGAAGAGATGAAAAAGAGACTAAATTTCGCCTTATTTCAGGGGCATACAAGTCATTATGTAAATACAAAGATTGACCACTATGCAAAACTAATCTACAGGTTCCAATCTTGTGCACATCAATGCTGGTATCCTTCCCCATGTAAATATTTTGGCTTCCTCTTCTAGGAATCCGGCGAAATTCTACAAAAGATGTTCGATCCCAAGTCACGTGCTCTGTTGTTGCTGTGTGTACAAGTCCACATAGAACATGTATTAGTTAACACATAACATGAAGCAACAAAACAAGAGGAAAGGTATGAACACCAAGTAAATACCTCAAGCTCTAAGCAATCTTTATAAAGTGCCCTGATTTCCTACAATTGTAGCAAACACCTTTAGACTTGCCACTAGCACCACCAGCTTTTGGCTGGTTCTTTGATCTTTACCACCATTGGTCTTGCCTCCCTTCCTTTTCTTCCACTGCCCTTTCTTGAAGTCACTGTTACCATTATTTCCTCTTTTATGCCTATGATTCTTATGACCTCTATTGTCAGAATCAATAGCATACACCTTATTAGCTGGTTTTTACAGAGTAACCTATCCTCTTCCAACTCAAGATGACGAGCAACATCATCAAAGGTGCGGATGTTATCATCATGGGTTAAAGTCTGCTTCAGAGAATCCCACTCAACACTCCGAGGGAGAGATCTGATCAAAGCTTGAACTTGCTGCTCATTAGACAACTCATGTCCTGCAGCCTTAAGCTCATTAACCATATTAGACATGGCAGTAATATGTTCAGCCATAGTCTTATCAGACCTCTTTTGTAGCTATCAAGATGCATTTGCAGTTGTCTTCTACGAGTAACAGTGCTTCCTCCAAAGTTCCGCTTGACTGCTTCCCATACTCCATTAGCAGTTTGATGGGTTTCGAAGCGCAACATCAAGTCACTTCTCATACTACTTAAAAAGTATGATCCGGGCAGTGCGACTCTTCTTCTTCCAGACATTATAGGTTTCTAGCTCCCTACGTGCCTGGGCGGAGTGTCCCTCAGCAGACGGAGCCTCCATGACTTGTAGAGTTGCATCCAAAAGTTCTTAGTCTTCCAAGACGTACTGAACTTTATGACTCCACGTATCGTAATTTCGTTCAGTTAGTTTTTTCACCCTTGTTAAGATCTGCTACTATACTCTTTGATACAACATCCATCTTACAAAAACTGATGTCACTAGTTGTTGTGTCTTACATGTGTACATAACACTAATTGTTTATAGTATTATTAAAATATTTATCTAAGTATAAGAAACAAAAATATGCTCCACGCATACAATCAATTTCAGTACTCAGACTTACAAATTAACGTACTATAAACACGCAACAAATGCATTTATAATTTCAAAACAAATTTGAAATTATGACGGTTCCCATTATCAATGAAAAACAAATTTCCAGTATTATTGTTCCATTAATAAATTCCTACGAAAAGAATTATTTAATTAATTAGTGTCTACTAAAGACAATCTAGACAAACTAGATTAATTTAAATTATTTTGAACAACTTATGTTCAATTCTAATTAATAAAATTATTATTCATATCATAATAGAATAACAATTACTAAAACATGGAACAATAATATTCGTCACAAAAACGAACAATAATGTTAATCTTACCATTGTAAGAATTTAATGTTACAAAAACATTTTAACAACCTTTATATGTTACGAAAACATATATTTATGGTATATTATAAAAATTATTATGTAACTTATACATATCCGATTCGATATATTTACGCGTTAGAATTTAACCGAATATATAATATTCAAATTGCTCACAAAGAGAATATATCACGATATCGATATCCCCAATATCGATTTAAAATATAATAATATCTTTAATCTTGATACAAACTAGGATTTAATCTACTACATACAATCCGAACAATAAGATAATATCAATCGATCCTACTATCGAAAAATTGAAACCGACACATTGACCATATATATATCTAATATATATCTCCCATTAAAGAACGTATAGCAGTAAATCAAAAATCAACATCATCGTCAATCGATATGACACACATATGAGATCGATTAAAAATGCACTGAGCATTTGACTTGATTACCTTTAGATTTACAGGGTACTTATTAAACCATTCACACCTACAACATCATCAGAAGATAAATTGGTTTTTTTTTAAATACCAATCTTCAATCGCATAATTTTTTTTCAGAAGAGGCACATTCACTGATACATACATCTAACTCTTATGCGGCTGAAAAGGATTAGCAAAGTCGATTTTTTTTTTAATTATCAAACAAGAGACGTACAACATAATCACAGAATTTATGAATTTCATATTTGCCGATTGCAGAGAGTGACCGACGCATCAATCTATTATCATAATAAGAATAATAGGTTCACCAATGTATACAAAATAACAGCAAATCGACCCGTCCATCAAAATTCAATCTCTAGTGAAGACGACAATCAACTCTAATTATCTGTTCACATATGTTACTCTTCGGCAACAAACAAATCAAAGAGAACGAATCAAGCTCTGATACCACTGTTTGAAATATATAGATTAGGGTACCTACCTCTCGAGCGCAGCGGAATTATATGGATCGTTCTTTCTGTTCGTTGTCAACCGGATCGTCTTCCTTTGACAGCAACTGTTGAATCCTTCGCGTCTACCAGGTGGAGGAGGCCACAGCAGCACTTCCCACACTATCCACGACCTAAGAGCCCTAACACTGCTCTCTCTGTGTATTCTGTGGGAACTAGGGTTTCTGTATATTGTGTGTCTATGGAAACTAATTCCATAGTCTCTTTATATAATAATAACAGAAAGAGATAAGAATAACAAATATTCTTATCAATATTATTTGACGTTGGTTGTAACTAATATTTAACAAATAAATATTATCTTTTATTTATTACTTAAATAAATATAACCAACAGGCTGAATCTATATATATATATATATATATATATATATATATATATATATATATATATATATATATATATATTCCTCTCATAACTTGGAACAAAATCGTATATGGATCACAATTGATTGATTATAATATAGATCACAACTGCTGTTTCAGCCTGGTATTGTTAACATCTAAAGAGCATTAATATCCTGGAGCGTTTCTAGATCATTGTAAACCTCAATAATGTAACCTCTCACCACCGTCATACTGATTTCTAGATCATTTAGAATTTCTACAATCTAACCCAAGCAACCCTCATACCAACACTATGAAAATGATCTTCATGGAGGGTTACGGTCTAACTACCTGCTCTCAAGCAAAGAGTACTGGTGCTCTGAAGGGGCCTTTCATTTTGCACTCTCACTTGATTTGTTGCATTCTCTTTAGGATTATGCTCTTTATGGCCATCACCTTTAGGAATTGACATACCTGCATCACCTGAGACCAGGTAATACTTTCGGTGTAAGTCATATATTGTTAAGCAGTAACAATGAAATGAGAATCTTCGGAAAAACAAAAAGAATGTAAATTTTAGGTGAGTTCTTTATAAGAACACATTAAACTCGAGTTGGCTATTGTTATTATGGCATATGTAGTAGTGTCCACAACTTAGTCATTGGCTCTCAATCTAATTGCATATGGTCATAGAGGATTTTCGTAGACTTAAAAGACTTTGTATAGAAAATAGAATAGCATAAGGGAATGATAGTTCCCAGACCTGAGTTGCAAGGTCTGAGGTGAAATAGCACACGCTAACAGTACTCAACACATTCTTAGAAAAAGTCAATAATTATTATAAAATATTCTCATACTTCAAATCGGAAGCATTGTCATAATGTACAAAGATATATAAACCATTAGTAAGAACATAATTAACTGAAGAAACATCAATTATGTTAATACAATTAGTAACAGAGACTGGATTCTGTATAGAAAAACAACCAACCATTTTCTATTTGGGGGAAACGTCCACTAACTGAAACACGCAAAGAGAATAGCAATTAATACCAAAACTACCTTGTTTGGTCAAATACGTTAACATCGACATATCGTCCCGGCATGATGTTAAAACACAAACCACATAAACAAAGGGGCGTGGATTACAAGACGGACTCAAAATTTCCGTCACCACGACGGAACTTTATGAATACAGTGACCTATGAAACCAAAAAAGTTACGGGGATGCTTATCTTATTGTATATTTTTTTAATTTCTTTATTAGCTAGCTTAGACATACTCTTGTTATAAAGTATTTTAGAGAACTGTATTGTTATTTACAGTTATCAAATTATTTCAGGCAGTAACTTTTCATAAAATAATTATAAATTTTTACTTGTTTATAATTTGTAACTATTTCACTATAAAAATGTAAATTTTCTCAAAATGGATATTTTCTGTTTTTTACTATATTACTATATATAATCATACAAGAAAATTATTATTTGTAATATTTATAGTCTTCTCGTTTGTCAATCAAGCTCTATGAACAGAAAAGTGCTAATAAAATTTCTTATACACTCGTATTGTCAACCAAAGGAAAAGATATATAATGGTTAGTGTCATATTTTCTATTATGTTGATGAAAACTATAATATACGATTGTGTACATGTTTCTAATCATCAATGAAAATGTTTATAAATTATCGTAGACACATAAAAACCAAAGGTTAATAAATACATAAAATCGACCCAACAACTCAGTTTATCGTTTTCAAACGTTTACAATCTTATGGTTTATCAATCAATCAAGCTCTGTAAACAGAAACATGCTAATAAAATATTCTTATACATAATGATTCATATGCACGATAAAGGAAAGATATATAACAGATAGTGTCATCTTTTCTATGATAGTGATGGAAACGATTATAAAAGATTGTGTATATGTTTCTAATCATTGGTGGAAACGTTTATAAGATATCGTGGATATGTAAAAACAAAGTTAATGAATATGTAAAATCGAATCCAATAACTCAATTATAAAGCATTGTAAATTAATAAATGTTATGAAAAAATTCTTATACACCACGGTTCGATAAGAATGATCAGATGAAAAGATATAATTAGTGTCATCTTTTCTATAATGGTGACGGAAACAATTATAGAAGATTGTGTACATTTTTCTAATCATCAGTGGAAACGTTTATAAGTTAATGTGGAGACGTAAAACTATGGTTGACGAATACATAACAGTTAGTGTCATCTTTTTAATAATAGTGATGGAAACGATTATAGAAGGTTATGTATATGTTTCTAATCATGGTGGAAACGTTTATAAGATATCGTGGATATGTAAAAACCAAGGTTAGTGAATATGTAAAATTGAATCCAATAACTCAATTATAAAGCATTGTAAATTAATAAATGTTAAGAAAAAAATTCTTATACACCACGGTTCGCTAAGAATGATCAAATGAAAAGATATAATTAGTGTAATCTTTTCTATAATAGTGATGGAAACAATTATAGAAGATTGTGTACACTTTTCTACTCATCAGTGGAAACGTTTATAAGTTAATGTGAAGACGTAAAAACTATGGTTGATGATACATAACAAGTTAGTGTCATCTTTTTTAATAATAATGATGAAACATTCTAGAGTGTTTGTATATGTTTCTAAATCTTGGTGGAAACGTTTTATAAGATATCGTGGATATGTAAAAACCAATGTTAATGAATATGTAAATCGAATCCAATAACTCAATTATAAGCATTGGAAATTAATAAATGTTAAAAAAAATCTCTATACATCACGGTTCGATAAGAATGATCAAATGAAAAGATATAATTAGTGTAATCTTTTCTATAATAGTGATGGAAACAATTATAGAAGATTGTGTACACTTTTTTCTAATCATCAGTGGAAACGTTTATAAGTTTATGTGGAGACGTAAAAACTATGGTTGATGAATACATAACAGTTAGTGTCATCTTTTTAATAATAGTGATGGAAACGATTATAGAAGGTTGTGTATATGTTTCTAATCATTGGTGGAAATGTATACAAGTTATCATGATACATAAAAAAACAAGTTTAATGAATACATAAATTCGACTCCAACTCAGTTTATCATTTCCAAATGTTTATAACCTCCAGGTTTATCAATCAGCCAAGCCCTATAAACTTATAAATGCTAAGAAAATATTCTTATACACTACTATGTTTCGATAGGAACGCTAAAAGAAAAGATTTATAATAGTTAGTGGAAATGGTTATAAAAGGTTGAGTACATGCTTTTAATAATTGTATTTATTATATTATAATTTTATTACTACTTTAGTGATATTATTATTATTGTTTTTACTTACTGTCTACATTATAAATTATGGAAATGTAACATTTATCTCTACAAAACGATTATTGACTTAATTATTTATCATATGTGGTATTTTTCTACCATAAAAATTTATTAAAATAATTATGGTTATTAATACCTAGAATACATATTCATATATAAATAAGTTTTAAGATTTAATATTTATATACTTTCTAACAATACTTTTTTGTTATTATCTAGTTGAAGTCACCATATTGTCAAATTATCAATACCTTTAATTATAATTCTACTAATATTTAAAATTTTAAGAGAATAAAAAACTAAAAAAAAATCTCATAAGAAAATACCACTACATTCAATTACTTCTAATGTAGCACATCAACATTTAGATTTATTATTATCTGGCACCCGTGGTTTGTACGAGAGAGGAGAATGGTTATACAGCAAAAGATAAAAAAATGAAATACTAATTTTGGATGATTGGGAATCAATGGTCTGGAATGTTTTCCGTCAGGGACGGAAAATTTGCGTCCGTCACCAAACGCGATCCGTAAACAAAGGGTATGGAGAATCTAGAGATGGTGCATAGTAGAAGGTGGATACTATCACTTGTCAACATTTGATTGGAGAATAAATGAAAGGAAAAAAAAAAAAAGAAGACTCACATGCACGAGAGTTGTTGGGGGTAGGAGAGATTTTTTTTTTTCAAAATGTCATAACTTATAAAATATAAGTGCAAAAATATTTTTTGGTAAACTTAAAATTTTATGTTTTTAGAAAGAGTATATATTAGATATTTTTAAAGTGAATCTTACTCATTAGTAAAATGAATCTTCTTTAATAATAAAATGAACCATTTATTTGCAAAATGAATCTTACCCCACACCCTAAAAAACCACCCTAGGAATGCTAAAACGTCGAAGGCATTTTTATGGTTTGTAGTGCAGGGTTTAGGGTTTAACGACCCTAAACCCTAAACCACAAACCCTAAAAAATTGTCGAGTTAGTGACGACAATATAAAGTGTAGAACTAATGCCAAAAACATTACCCTACCCCCCTAAACACCTAAAAAACCACCCTAGGATAGCTAAAAACGTGTTAGACCCTAAACCCTGTACCACAAACCCTAAAAAATTGTCGAGTCAGTGACAACAATATAAAGCGTAGAACTAATGCCCAAAAGATTACCCTACCCCCAAACACCCAAAAAACCACCCTAGGATAGCTAAAAACGTCAAAGACATTTTAATGGTTTGTAGTAAAGGGGTCTAACGACCCTAAACCACAAACCCTAAAAAATTGTCGAGTCAGTGATGATAATATAAAGCGTAGAACTAATGCCAAAAAGATTACCCTACCCCCAAACACCCTAAAAACCACCCCTAGGAATGCTAAAAAACGTCGAAGGCATTTTTATGGTTTGTAGTGCAGGGTTTAGGGTCGTTACTGTCGAGTCAATGACGACAATATAAAGTGTAGAACTAATACCAAAAAGATTACCCTACCCCCCAAACACCTTAAAAACCATCATAGGAATGCTAAAAACGTCGAAGGCATTTTAATGACCTTTGATTCACTTTTTAACAACCTCTGGTTCACCTTTTAACAACCTTTGATTCACTTTTCCTAAACTTAAGATTCACAATGAATCTTAAAACATATGTACACAAAAAATTAAAAAAAAATAAATTTATCAAAATATATTCATGTTTGGGCTTATCTTGAAGAGTTCGAATTATGATGGACAATGGTATAAAATTTATGTTATTTGGCCTTATATATAATAAGATATAACATTTTAAAATTTTACAAATTAAAAAAAAAAGAAAAAAGAATCTATCGCCATGATCTCACATTTTTGTTTTCAAAACCGCCTAAACAAATGGCAGCAGGTGGTAAAACAGAAAATCTGACTATATAATTATGAACAAGTTTTGTGTATTTTTACATCTATTTTTTTTTATATATGATAACAAGTGAGATCATGAAAATCAGATACCAGAAAACAAAAATGTGAACAAAGCCTTGAAAGCTCATAACCTTCCCGTTTGTCTCAAGAGAAAGACTTAGAAAAGAACGGACATTCTAGCAAGGTAATGAGTAAGAAGAGCGGATATGAGAGGTGATTAAAAAGGAGGGCAAGAGACAAAATAGATGGAAAAGGGGAGAACAAGGAAAACGGATGAGAGGGAAGGCCAGTGCAAAACGATAAGAGAAAATAGAGAGGGGGAAATATGTCAAGGCTCAATTGAGGATATATCAAAAAGATGGAACTTGTCCTAACGAGATTAAACTCTAGTATAAATCTTGTATCAAAGTAGGTCGGCAAGAAAGTACGTAGTGACTTAAAATTTGGAAGCGCAAAATGTTTGAACCAGATACATTAATAGATTTTATGTTTTGTTAATTAATGGAAAGGGTATACAACAGGGCGTGGCTCATATGCAACAGGAAATATATGCAGGAGTGCTGCAAGAGATTAAAACGCAGCGTGTAGAAAAAGAAAAAAAAGAAGGCTATTGCAAAACGGAGAGCGGAAAGGAGAAAACAAACAACTTCCCCCAAGGAGCAGATCTTCCCAACTCTCTTCAAACGATGAGCGACAACGTTCCCTCGAGAGCTCTTCAAATTGATTTCCCTCAATTTACACAAAATTGATACAGTTTGGTCCAAAATCGATAGTCTAGCTTAGCCCTAAATTCACAGAGCTCATCGATTCAAAGCAATTGTTTAACCTAGTTTCTGGTGTTATTTGAGAGTGAAGCAATCCGTCATTTGGTAAGTAATCCGCCATTTGTAGGCTTTTGAACTCTATATTCCATTCATTATTTGTGTTTCTAGCTCCGTTCCTCATGACTCTTCATTCACCGGAATTAGTCGCAGCAGTAATGACTGTTCTCTTATTGCTGCTGGGAGAACTGGTTGTCTTCGTGGTCAAGCTGCTTCTGCTGCTTCCAAGGTCGACAAGTAATGTGATTTTTCAGCAAGCATAGTTGTTTGGATAGAGCTATGGTATTGGTGATAACCGTTTTTAGATGATAGTGTTTGTTTGTTTTGATGAATCTTTATTATATTACGACTGTCGTGTCGGGGCTTTTATGCCTACTTTATGACATGGATTTAAGGATCAGTTCACGTTTCATTCACTTGAGATTAAAAAAAAAACTAATTGTTCTCTTTCCTTAAGTGTGTATGATTCCTAGTGCTAATTTAGTTCTTGGTATCAGTATTTTTTTTTAAAAAAAAGTTCTTAGTATCATTATTATTCTTTCTGCTTTTTCAACGTGCACATCTACGGTGGTATGAATGAATTCCCTGCAGTTGAGAACAATCAGTGAAATTTCGATGGCCTATGTTAGCATATCTCCCTTGCAATCTCATTTTAAAGTTGGCCTGATTTGATTATAGTAAGAGCTTCGTGAAATTTTGTGAAGAAAATTTGGAAAACACAAATTATGGATTGTTTTATCTCTTGCTTCTGCTGATAATTTGTTGTACTATCCTTCACGTTATTTCGTTTGAATTACATCTTGCACAGGTAGCTTTGCTGCCCAAGTTTATGTGCTGTAGTTTCTTGTGATCTATGTTACTATCTGATTTGTTTGGGAAATGATTGAAGGAGAAGCCATTGGACATAGAACAGTTGCATCAGTAGGGGAGAGATAGTTTTTTTTGCCTTGTGATTACACAGACTTCATCCAGTTTGCAGGTCAGTTTGCCTTGTGGATTTCAAATTAATTTTATTATTTTTCTAACCTGAGAACTTAGTAGTTTAAGGGAGCTCTCTTCATCCCACTCATGGGTGAAGATGAGTTTTTATGAATTATCTGCCGAATCATTCATTCAACTACACAGTAGAGAGATCATCACATTAAATTTAAGTAATTTTTCAACATGCTAACATTCACATTTGGTTAACCTGTCATTCACATTTGGTTAACATGTCATTCACATTTGGATAACCTGTCATTCACATTTGGTTAACCTGTTATTCATATTTGCCTTACATTTGGTTAACTTTTATCCCTGATTGGTTGATATTTGGTGATTTAAAACAACATTGTAACTTGGGTTACAAAACAAACTAATTTGATCTTCAAAGAAAGGTAGTATGAGTGAACATCAAGACAATCAGGTAAAGTTTCAAATTATTTATTCTCACTGTAATGAAATATATGTAATGGTTTTATGAAATGATTAAATGTTGAATTTGTATCTAACTAAATTTAATTTTTTTTATAGGTCAAACCAGAAAGTATAAGATGCAGATGCATGGTAAAAAGATTGAATGAAATATCTGAAAAATTAGCTAAAGACCCCAGACAAAACAACAAAAGAAATGCAATAAACAATGTGGGGTTTGGGGCATTCTTGGGGCTGCCCAAAAATGTGCACATACTACAAGAACTAGGCCTTTGGTTATACAAAAATTTTGACAACAATGAATAAGCATTGAGGTTGGATAGAAACAGATGGCTAAGGGTGACAATAGATGACGTGGATAGAGTTTATGGGCTGCCTCGAGGAAATTTAAGGATATAAAAACAAACTGAGAGAAAAGAAGATGTTGTGAAGTGCAAAGAACAAGTTAAAAGGCTAGCTGGTGAGTTGGGAATTAAAGTAACACAAACTGCACATGTAAAGATTAAAGAGCTGATGGATAAAATTTTAAAGTGCAAAGATGTAGTGATCTTTGTCAAGATCTTCATACTGGTTGTGATTGGCTCTCTGCTGAAGCTAAATTCTAGTTATAGAGTTGATCTTAGCATTTTCGCTTTTGCACTATGAACCATGGAAACAGTGGTTGAATTTGATTGGTGTCGGTTTGTGTATGACACTCTAATTCAAGCATTTGGAAGCATTGACAAAAAAAACATGGTTTGAAGGAGATGCTTACTTCTTAGAGGTGCGTAAAATAAAGAGTTAATTTGGTTAACCTGTTATGTTTTATTTGGTTAACCTGTTATGTTTTATTTGGTTAACTTGTTATATCATAAATGGTTAACACGATATGTTTTGAATGGTTAACCTGATATGTTCTGAATTGTTAACCTGTTAAATTAAATGCATATCCATGTAATGGACAACTTTTCATATGATGAAGATAAAAACATATGTTTGAAGAAGCCAACTTGTACACTATGGACCAGTTCAATGATTGGGAAAAAATATAAATGGCTTAAACTGAAAGGAAGGCATTGCTGTGTTAACAGAGGTTAAAGAAGACCAAAATCAATAAGGAAGGGATGAAAGCAGAGTAGAAACACTTGAGGAGGTAATAAAAAAATTATAATTATAACTTAATGTTCAGAATTACAACTATTTGTGTGGTAATTTTGTTTTTTGTGACAACTGTTAAAGGAACGAGATGAACTACAAATGAAGCTTAATATTGTGAATACAAAGATTGAGAAAATTCAAAAACAGCGTGAAAACGTTGACGAAGAAGTTGGATGTGAGGAAGGAGAAAATGCTTCAGCAGCTACAGCTCAAGAAGAAATACATCGAGAACAAAATGTGATGGGAGTAGATGATGTTGTGATGGATTGCATTAATGATTTGAATACAATGAATGAAGGTACTATTTTTTTCAAGTTAATATTAAAAATTGAATTTCAACTAAATTGTTATAACTAAAATTAGTTGTTTGATCAGATAATGAAGAAAAAGTAGCTGAAGAAGAAATACACGGAGAACAAAATGTGATGGGCAAAGATGATGTTGTGATGTGATTAATTAAATATATTTATTCTTAATACTAACAATTATTCTAAATATCTATAACTATTATTGCACAGAAAATAATGTGAAGAAAATGCTAAGAAGAAAACACAAAAATGATTAGAAGTGATTGCTTATAAGTAATAATAATATTTTCAAGTTAATAATAAAATGAATTTTTTTAAATTGTTATAATAAACATAGTTGTATGATTAGATATAAGAAAGCTGAAGAAGAAATACACGGAGAACAAAATGTGATGGGCGATGAGATGATTGATTGATGAAGGATTGATTAATGAAGATAAGTAACATATTTAATTAAGATGAACAAAAGTGATGAATGAATGTGATATGCATAATGAAGGTACTATTTTCAAGTTAATAATAAAAATGAATATACTAAATTATTAAACTAAAATTAGTTTGTATGATCAGTTGTTAAAGAAAATGTTGATGAGAAGCGAAATGAGCCAAATATGGGAGTAGAAAGCCACGGTGAGGAGGTACAAGAGCAGATATACATGAATGTTGTACAAGAGAAAAAGATAAAGAAAAGGAAACCACTAGGCCTGAAACAGCAGAAAAACCTTCTTTGAAGAGAAAGAGGACAAAGATACTGGTAGAAAAGACTAGATTTATGGATACATCCTATAAACCAAACGATGTGTTGGATAAAGAAGAGAATATCATCTTCCAATATGCTATGAGTACAAAATTTGACAAGTAAGAACCTGTACATTTTTTATTTGTTTATTTTATTCCATAATTAACAAAACTTATTCATTGTGATTTAATTATTAGATACTTTCTATCATTTCATTTAAATTGGATATACAATAAATTTTGTGCATATATTTGGTTAACCTGTCATTCATATTTGGTTAACCTGTCATTCTTATTTGGTAAACCTGTCATTCATATATTGGTTAACCTGTCAATCCATATTTGGTTTAACCTGTCATCCATATTTGGTTAACCTGTCATCCATATTTGGTTAACCTGTCATTTTATATTTGGTTATCATTATAATGTAATTAATTGAAATGTTATGCATATTTTGGGATGAAATATTGTTGATGATGGAGTTAACAAGATCTCGAGGAAGAATCTACTGAAACTAAAAAGAAAGGTGAAGATGGGAAGTGACATTGTAGATGCTTATATCAATGTTCACAACAAGGGCTACATCAAATGGGAGACAAAACAAATTTCCATCAAGCATAGCAACAAATGCTTCGAACGAAGGTGGAAACAACTTGATTAAGAGTATCTTGAGAACAAGGAGTTGTTCAGAAATATCATCATTGACATAAAAGATTGTAAACAAGTAAGTTACCTACAATTCTCTGAATTTACATGATATTATATTAAGATTCTAACAATCTTTGCCTTTTCTATACATAAAAAATCAATTTACTTTTCAAGGTAAAATGGAAAGTGGTGTTGCTTTATGGTGGATAAAGGCCTACAAAAGGTTATTTGCATTAAACTGATGGCAACCACCAATGAAGATGATATGTTGGCTACTGGAAATCGTTTTGTAAGTTTTGTTATCATATTTTGAAGATTCCCATTATAATTAAACATGATGAAAGTTAGAATTACTATAGTTTACATAATCTATAATTTCTGTGTAGGTTAATATGCTTCAAAGTTATCTTGACAACTTTAATGTCAGTTATAACATCAAGAACTACTCTCTGGGTGGTGGAGAGTTTTCCACCGTATGAGAATGAGTGGTTATCTGCAGAGATTGTGTGTATGTTGATGACTGAATGGGATGGTCACTTAGTAGAAAGTTTAATTAGAAAAGCAACGTCACAAGCTATATGATTGCATACAGAAACTCGATCGTTGCTCAGCTGCTATGTTGTGATTCAGAGACAAACAAAACTGCAGAAATTATAAAAAAAAATTGGCATATGACTATGCTATCAGCAGTGAGAAGCAGAAAGCAAGTATTTCAACCAGACGAAAGACAACTTCAAAGAAGAAACTTCCTCATACTTTGGAAATTAAGAGTTGTTGGATGTTGAAAAAGATTTGCTTGATTATGCATGGGATGAAAGTTTGAAGTGGTAAAGAATTGTTACAATTTATGTTTTTACAACAAAGTTAATACTTAGTGATTAACTATACAAATAGTTTGATTATGAATTATTGCGAATGAATTTCAGAAATGAGTTGCTGGTTTTTGATGGGATGCACATTTGACGAGGGAGCACCTTCTGAAATTAAAAGGTGTTAAATGTCAATGAGCATAGAGTTACTGGATGTCTTTGTGAAATACCCCGAACTTAAATATGGTGATTATATTATTCTAATATAGTATTTAAGGGCCTAATAGTGCCTAAGTAATTTTGGTAAAGAAAATAAATCCAAAAAGAAATGAGAAAAACGCTTAGGAAGCGGAAAACGCTAAAATGAGCGTTAAATAACCATAGGAGGTACGAGACCTCGGTTATAGTATCGTAAGTATTCCTAAGGCTTATTCATGCCTAATTAGTATACGGGAATGATTCCCGAGAAAACGGATCCAAGAAATGTATTAAAACGCTAAAAGAGCTTTAGCGCACGTTTTTCGAGGAAACCCGAAAGCGTGACTGTAAGTGGTCAAACAGACCCGTAAAAATTATAATTCATGGAATAATAATTATTAAGCATTTATGGAAGCTTAATAACCAATAAAAATAAAGAAACGAGAAAATTCCGGAAAACGGGCCCGGTTAGTGAATAGTATCAAAACCGGGTGAAATAACGAGCGTTTTCTGTAAAAGACGAAAAACGCTCCAGCTAGTATTACAGTGGGGGCCGGTTTTAACAGATAAATAAACCCCCTCTCCTCACACACACACTAGCTATAATAATGAGTCAAAAACAAAAGTAGAATAAAAAGACAAAAGCAACCCCACCCTCTCTCTCCTCCTCTCATTTCTCTTTCCTTCCTTCTCTTTCCTCTCCTTCTCCTTCCCCATCGATTTCCTCTCCCCCCTTGAGCTGGGCGATTTTTGGAGAAGCTCCAACACCTCTCATGGCTTCTCTTCTTTCTCTGCTCTAGCTCCATTTGAGCCCCAAATGTAAATAAATTACATATTTGTAATCCCCTCGTCCTCCTCTACATTTCTATCTTTTCAAAATTCGAAAAGGATGAGTTTAATCTCCATGGGTTTTCCCCATTTGAAGAGAAAAGCACACCATTGTGAAGCTTGGAGTCTCCTCTTTCCAACAAGGTAAAAATCTCCATAAAAGATTCAAGTTTCCTCCACCCTCCTTGGAAACCGATTTTAGCCCTTTGTAATGCCTTGTTTTTTTCTCTCTTATTTTGAGCATCAATTTCACCTAGCAATGGTGGTGGATTCCCTTCTTGAACCAAGGGCTAAAACCCCTCCTAAAACCCTCCAAAGGTAAACCCTAGAATTTGTATTTTTAACACTTCAATGAATTAGTGTTAATGTGAGGGCTAGTAGATTAATTATGCTTGTCTTTGTGTACTTGGGTGATGGGAATGGAGTTTGGCAACTCCATTCCCCATAAACCGGTTTGGACAAGAAAGAGAGCAAGAGGAGAAATGGAAAAGAAAAGAAGGAAGTATAAGCTCAAGGTAAGAGCCTCTTCCTAATGTAAATTCTATTGCATTAGAGTAATGGGAATGGGCAAAATATTTAAAGAACCCAAATTATTGTATTGGTATTGTAGTTTGTGGAAATTTGAGTACCAGTGAGTAAATATGTGGATTTGTAGGCCTTAGAGCCAAAGAAAGGTGTATGTATATTAGTAATGCTATTTGAGGAATAACGAGGTATTGGTAAGGTGATTGAGGAAACATTGGTGTATGAGGATTTTTGTATGTGTGCTGGTAGGACCCTTATTGGGTGTGGCTAGCTTTAGGTTGAACTTGAAAAGAGAATGTGTATTTGAGGATGTAAGAAAGAAGGTGAATTATGGCGAAATTTTGGTAGGAATTGTGCATTAAAGGGTGACTTGGTGAAAGGGAGAACCAAGGAATGTATTGGGGTTAGTGGAGATGCTTAATGACCATGGATTAGTAATTGGAGGATAAGGATCAAGTATATAAAATCTGTAGCAAGAAGTGATGAAATGTATTGGAGAAGCTTAGAAAAATTAGAAGGCAAGATGTAGTGAAATAGATGTTGGACTTGGGTTAAGACATGGTAATGGTTTGAGAATATATTTGGGATGCTAGAATGGCATTAGTAGTAGGAGTATTGGATGGTAGAAGTTGGTTTAGAAATCTGTAGCATAAGGGGAACAAAAACTGTTACAAGTGTTGGAAAAGAAGTGAGGAATTGAGTATGTGGATTTAGAGAAGAGTAAGGAATTGTTGGATGAACTAAGGTAATTTGGAGGACCTAGATAGCGTTTAAACATGTGGGATTACATGTAGGAAGATTGGGGAAGTAATGGGTAAAGGAGAGAACTGAAAACAAATTTTAAAACTGAAGTACTGGGCCGGACCGGACTTGCGACCGGACTTGCAAGTTCGGTCGAGCCCAGATTTACAAAGACGGGAAACCTTCTGGAATCGACCGGACTTGCGACCGGACATGCAAGTTCGGTCGGACCAGAAAATTCTCCCGTCAGAAACCTTCTGGAATGGACCGAACTTGCGACCGGACTTGCAAGTTCGGTCGGCCAGAAAAATTCCCGTAATGCAAGCTACTGGAATGGACCGAACTTGCGACCGGACTTGCAAGTTCGGTCGAGCCAGAAAATTTCCCGTACTGGTAGCTACTGGAATGGACCGGACTTGCAAGGTCGGTCGCAAGTCCGGCGAGTAAAAAAAAAAATTATTATATGATTATAATAATCATATGTATACATATATATGCCTATACACATATATGCATATATATGTAGTAGTACTCTGTAAATGAAGTAGTAAAGGTAAGAAAGTAAGTATATGAGTAGAAAACAAATGTAAAAAAAAAAGTAACCAAGTAAGTTGAGAGTATGAGAACAGTAAGTACACCGGGATAACGGGGTAAGTACGGGAGTAACAATTATTTGTGTATCGTAAGAGTATAGTATTAATGATAATTTGAAACATTATCAGTGGAACAAGTGTGAACCAAGGAACAAGGGAACACACGGTAGAGCTAACTCCGGTGAAAGGTATGATTTCCTCATGCCCCGTATGCTAACCGAGTTACGTTGATTTGTGTGCTGTATGCCGGCTAATCAAGACTAAAGCATGAAAACGGTTTATTGCCTTTCACTATATGTCTTGCTGTATGTTGATTGAGCTAACCTTCTTGAATGATTGTGTGGCTTTACTTAGTGCGTAGACCGACTCATAGATGAGTCTTGTTGTGTATTGACTCGTAGTGAGAGTCGTGTGTGAATTAATGGAACTGTAGCAACGCACTAAACCAACGAACCAATAAATGGTAACGTAAACCAATGAACTCACTAGAATGTGAGAGAGTGTACGGGAGTAATAACCTTCCGATAACGGTAGGAGAAACGAAGTGAATAATCCACAAACAAAAAGTAGTGGAAGTATAAGAGTAACCTCTATTAGAGGAATTAACCTTGGTGCAACACATGAACCATGAGAGTGGTAAAGAATGATGAGGGACCTCCAAACCCCTTAGTAATTAGTCGACCCATTATGAGAGGACCTGACTGATGTAAGTATGCCCCGAACGAGAGAGTATTCGATATGTTGGGGAAACCCTTAAATCAAAGGATACTAGGCGGTGGTAATTCCCTAAGCTAACAGAGGTTATCGAGAGAGATACTTCTAGGCTAATCCACGAGATTGTAATATACTCTGAGAGAAGAGTGTTGGGAATTCGAGTAGTCCGGTAGTACGGACATTTGAGTATTTGAGGAGCTAAGCGTATAGCCCTCGTATTGTAGGTCCGGTGGTGAGTCTTGTGTATGACTCGCCCAGAGGCCAAGTAATGAGTATCGAGTAAGAAGCAAGTATGAGTATGTAATGAGTACCGAGTATGGAGTATGTATGAGTAAGTATTGAGTATCGAGTATGTAAGAGTAAGTACAGGGAATTGAGTAGTGAGTATACACCAGTATAGTAGCGAGTACAGAGTAAGGATCGTGTACGAGTAGGGTATTGAACATGGAGCGATGAGTACGCAAGAGTAAGGAGCGAGTATGAGTAGAGTAACGAATATCGAACACAATACGGAGAGTAACGAATGTATAATAAAGACGAATGGTTGACTATTGAACTGTCTTCCTTAGTAAGTATTGAACTTGTATACTTACGTAGGTATCTTTGATTGTATTGTTGTAGTATGAGTATGTATGTATGCATGTAAAATGAACTCCATGTCTATCCGACCCAAAGTAGTCGGCGTACCGCGGTTAGCATGCGGTATATGCGGATTTCATATGCAGCGTAAGCTGACCCCCTCGGGGGACCGTTTTTAGTGTGCAGGTACCCGAAGCTGATCACCGTTCGAGAGAGTAGGACGGGGACTGCTACGTAAGCATGGGTAGTTGTATAGTAGGGATTGGTACTTGTATTGTAATGCGAATTTGAAGCTTAAACTGTATCGGTAATTTGAGGATTGTAGTATACTCGGTATAGTAGTGTATTGGAGTTGTAATTGGATTATGGTTGAGTATGCAATGGGAAGTATTGTATTGTGTAGAGTACTCGGTATGTTCATATTCATCAGACCGATAGTATGTAGTATTGTAACTCTCTTGTTAGTCACGTGGGTGACTAACGGCATTGTACACCCGCCGTTGAGCAAGTAGTATCCGCTGCGAAGGTAAGTACGGCACGGTAATGACGGTATTAGCGGTAGGGGTGTTAAAAAGTGGTATCAGAGCGAAGTATCGCTCTGATGGATGAAATACCGAGTTTAGGTAAATACCGAGTTAGGAAGTAGAGACTTAGGGCTAAGGGTTGAGTGCTAGTGTGCGAGGACGCTAGTTAGGAACTTCCGTATGAATCGGAAACCTACAACAACCATACCCGCCCTCCGCAACCCCGGTATAAAGTTGGAATAATAACACCAGAGAGATGGAAAGACCTTTCACACTCGGGTAAACCCGATCTGGCATTACAAACAAACCTTATTAGAAAAGAACCTGTCTTACGGTAGAGTCCAAGAACTGGAAGTCCCGAAGACGGTTCCCGTTGAATGACAAGGACCACACTTAATGGCAGAGGAATGAAGATCCTAAACACAAGGATAATGGAATTTATGGCACCATGGGGCGACATGCTTCGCAGTCGCGAGAACCATGTGTAGCCAGCAAGAAGAGAAGCACGGTCGTGCAATGAAGCAAGGAAAATGGAGTAACAAGCCGAGACAAGAGAGTCTACGGACCGTAATCTTTGATGATACCAACAACGGTATACAAACCGACTAAGGAGTTAGTCGAGGTTGGATTAACACCAAACCTACATGCCAAGAGGCTGTAATAACCGAACAACATAGTTTCAGATACTATGAAAGAAATCATAACACATACACCTATAGGACCACAACCTGGTACCTAAGGATAAGTCAGGTCTTGTTAACCACACTAAAGGTGTGAGACACCCGGATGGACGACAACCACGTCAAGTACACTGAGAAGCGACTCAGGAGATCGATCACCAAGATCAAAGGATCAAATGAAGACCTAATAAAACCACCAATTATGGATGGAAACGATACCCCGCCACCGGTATGCGTTAACCGAAAAACAACCTACCCCCGCGCACTTGCCCAGGGCAAGTGCAGCAACTACAAGACGATTGGAATACTTCTAACAACCCGCAGATACTTGTCAAAGTACCGCTATGACGAATGGAGCAAATATAGGATCACCAATCCTAAGGATGTTAAATAACGAACCCTCGGAAGGCCTAACGGCACGAGCATTGTATTAAGACATACCAATCAGCAAGAAGCTGAACTTGGTCAAGACCGCAAACATGGAAACGCCATGAAGAATTCCTCTTTAACACTGAACTGTTATTTCAAAACCCAAATTTTTCTTTCAAAATCACAAACTCTTCTTTTAAACCTTGGATTTTAAAACCAAACAGACGGAATTACGGTGAGTATCGTAGAATGATACAAGGGGAGTTGACAATAGAATACTTCACCTAGGCGTGTGACGAACACTACGAGTGTACCCAAATACGGGATGTGGGACGACCGCACTCCGAAGGAGCTTGCGGGCCTGACAGATAGTTAGGTAAGTGGTAACGTGCCAAGACGGTACCCCACGTATGTATACATGTAGTGTACGAAACACGGGAAGTAGTCAACTCTGTGCTACGGACCATAAGTAAATTCAAAACGGAACAGTTGGATACCCAAATGAGCAGAGAAACTCAGATAAGCTACGAGCTAAGGAGTCAAGAACCTACTACAGGAGGATGAGTAAGAGTTGAAAGTGCAAGAAGCACTAACAACGGGATAAGACATTGGATATGTCATGAGGATACCTAAGTAAGGCAAATACCTAACATTAACTCATCAGTGTTCAATGAATGGGATAGAACTCCCAAACAAACTACCAAACACACAGGGTGAGGTTATAAGGTGCCAGAAATACCATTCATCACCGGAAGGGATATCAAATCCGTTATAACACAAAGAAAACACCAAAGG
The DNA here is from genome assembly GCA_023374045.1 of Limonium bicolor. Taxonomy (NCBI): domain Eukaryota; kingdom Viridiplantae; phylum Streptophyta; class Magnoliopsida; order Caryophyllales; family Plumbaginaceae; genus Limonium; species Limonium bicolor. The sequence goes on along the minus strand of CM041779.1, from coordinate 28,425,060 downwards.
TCTACCCTAAGAACGGAGACTTTATAACCCTTAACGGATAACTAAGATCCTGAACTGCAAGGTAGGATGACGAACTGAACATGCGTATAAATATCAGCCAGATGCGATAGCATAATCAATAACACCCAGGAGCAATCCATAAAGGGTATCAAGTCAACACAGTTGATGAAAGGTCGTGGTCAGAACACCACAATTGGAACGAATGTTCGGTTAGAACACCGAAGGGATCCCACTTGACAGGGGATACCCCAGATTAATAGATGATATCGATCAATACCAAGATGCAAAAAGGGTCTCCAACAAACGGAAGCGTGATGCGATGATCTTATCATGGAGCCCAGTATCACCTCCAAGCCATCATATAGTATACGGAGAAGTAATCACTTCGGAACGACTTACGATGAGCAGAGCTCTAGGCGATATGGCTAGTATGCCACGAAACTGTTACCACACAACCCAACGTTGCAAAACCAAGGTGAACTATGTGAAAAGTGGTCAAGAATGACACCGATAAAAGAGCAACAACCAATAAATGGAGAATTTCCTCATAAACGTGAGACCGCAAGAGCGGTGAACGCGTGGATCCCAAGAAGGGGATACCATCAGCAACTGTCGAGAAATATATCCTTTTCAGAACTACTAATGTAGTCAAGCTTGAGCATACAATTATTGCCAAGCAATTGAAATAAGCTTCAACAGCAATTGATGACAACCAAGGAGTAACCGGTTATAAAACCAATGATGCTCAGGGAGCTCAGAAAAATAAAGGAATACCATATTCGGTATTGCCAAATACATGGGAAACCATCGTATGAATGATAGAGATGCATGAGCTGAAGCTAGCAACAGTGGATGCCATGTAGACCAATACCGTGAAATCAGTAAGAACATGGTGCGCAACAGGTGACTAACGTATGTGAATACCACCCAATACTATGGGGTTTTTAATACAAGATGGTGGACAGACCGGGCAACATGCCAGGAGTCCGCACGAAATGATGAAACATCACCTTAAGGAGTAACAATAATTCCTATTGCGATCTCATAAGAGAGTTACTGCCAAGCGTTTACGCCTCTGCACTCTGTAGGACTGAGTGTTTTGGTATTGCACTTGTGCAGTTAATGATCAGTGAGATAGCAAGGAAGATGAAAAATGGAAATGTCATCATAAATCCCTCCTTTCACCAGTAAACATGGCATAAGCCAGTCAAGCAAAAGCTTAGAAACAAACCGTGCGGCCTAAGGCCAAAGAGCACGAAGAGTGTGAAACACACCAACAATCACAAGATGTGAATTCCATTGGAATAAAAGCGAAAGGGGACTTAAGAAAGTCACAAGGACCGACGCATGGAAAATGCAAGGTCATACAAGTAAAGAACACTTGTAATGAACCAGAGAAACTGGTGTAGCTTAGAAGCTACTAACGACAGAGGAAGCACTACAACTAAGTAGTGACTTAACCTCAACCGACAATAAGTCGGAGAAACCAAGTGAATGATCACTACAAACACAACAGTATGTATATATTGCCAGAGAGCTGGTTATGAATCTAAACTCATAAGTTCACGCACGGTAAAAGAATACCACACTTGATGGAACAGGCCTTATCCCCACAATAAAAGGGATAAAAAGGTGTTGTATAGCACATTTAAGATAACAAGAAGGGCGAATAACCCAAGTTATCAGGGTCGCGCAGCAGAAGCTAGTGGGCCAGAATTCTAAGTGAAGTACACCTAGTGAATAAAAGGTAATCGTTAATGCCTTAAAGCCATTCAGGCTAGAACCGAACCCGGTTAAGTGTTAAATAACTCCGATGAAAATCTTGATGCAGGGACTAACCGATAGTACGGTTAAGACCCGTTGATCAAGGAACATTTATAATAGACCGCATGGAAACCGAACCACTCCATGACGGCTGAATGCCTTCGACCAATGTTCAATGTTGACACATGGTAGATTACGTGGGCGTAATCCCTTTTAAGGGGGGGGTAGAGCGAAAACCGCGAAATGTATGTTTTACGTGATAGGTGCGTAAACTACAATGCGCATAGCGCAAAGTATTGTTTTGGATGATCGATACTTATGTTACATAAACATTTGTATTCACTCATCGTGTAATACATGGTTATTTGAAAAGCAAGTATAGGAAAGGAGTAGAAAAACTCCATGGGAATGAGAACCCCGATTGGTAATAGTATGAAGAATGAGTATGTATGGGAGACTTGAGGAGTATAAATCGGTACGGAACCGATGTAGGTAATGAGTATAAATCGGTATACAACCGACGTATGTAATGAGTATGAATCGGTGTACAACCCGATGTATTTTATGAGTATAAATTGGAGTATAGCAAATTAATGGGATATTATACCCTTGAATTCTTAAAGATATCAGCTGGAGAAGATGTAGCAATAATTGATGAAATGATTAGTAAGTAAGTAGTGAATCATATGAATTGGAAAAAATGATGTGTATGACTATGAGTAGCAAGATTAAAAAGATAGAACGAAATAATGTTTGACAATCTGTCTGTTTGTATTGAGGTGGGAAGCGGAACTTGATTTGCTAGCGATCAAGGGAAGCCGAACACAAATTGGGGTGAAAGGATAATTCAACACCAATGCTGATCACATTGGGGTTGAAGGACTCTGGAAGCTCCCCTAAGTGGCCACAATAATAACACTAGTAATAGGAATAATCATTATAATTGAAATTGGGAGATGTATGCAAAGTTTTCAAAATGAATTTCAAAACTAATTTGGTACAATGTTTTTCTTCAAACTTGAGAATGAGGATCGGTTTTAAAACCGCTCCCACGGGCGCTAGTGGATCTTCCATGCCTAGGCACGGGTATCCGGTCGAAACCATAGGAGGTGAAGCTAGTTTTGAGTCTGTGGAAGTGTAGAGTAGTTTGAAACCACTACACCGGGTGTACGGTAACAGTGTGTGTTTTGTTTTTTCCAAGGGCACTGGGGCAGTGTAGTCCCGAGTAAGTATGAGTAAGTATGAGTAAGTAATGAGTAAGTAAGTATGAGTAAGTGCCTGAGGATCTCTATATGTGCAAATGAATTTGATCAGAACCAAAGGACCGTAGAGCCAGAAAGCGTAAGTGCTCAAGTCATGACGGCCGTGAACCAGAAAGCGTAAGTGTTCAAACGTGACCGGTACCTGAGGGATCACTCGCCATTGGGGGAGGATTATACCTATTGTCTGCGGATGGACCCCCTTGGAGAGAAGTAAAACAGAGATTTTTGATTGCTATGCATGCAGTGACATGCTGTTTGGATGCGTATATGCATCATGTCAGACATTTGGAGTTTGACAAGATATGTGTAGAGGTCATAACCTTAGCATAGAGTATATGTACGAGTAACAGTATTAGATTCACCAACTTTGAGGGCAAAGTTCTTTAAGGGGGGTAGATTGAAATACCCCGAACTTAAATATGGTGATTATATTATTCTAATATAGTATTTAAGGGCATAATAGTGCCTAAGTAATTTTGGTAAAGAAAATAAATCCAAAAAGAAATGAGAAAAACGCTTAGGAAGCGGAAACGCTAAAATGAGCGTTAAATAACCATAGGAGGTACGAGACCTCGGTTATAGTATCGTAAGTATTCCTAAGGCTTATTCATGCCTAATTAGTATACGGGAATGATTCCCGAAGAAAACGGATCCAAGAAATGTATTAAAACGCTAAAAGAGCTTTAGCGCACGTTTTACGAGGAAACCCGAAAGCGTGACTATAAGTGGTCAAACAGACCCGTAAAAATTATAATTCATGGAATAATAATTATTAAGCATTTATGGAAGCTTAATAACCAATAAAATAAAGAAACGAGAAAATTCCGGAAAACGGGCCCGGTTAGTGAATAGTATCAAAACCGGGTGAAATAACGAGCGTTTTCTGTAAAAGACGAAAAACGCTCCAGCTAGTATTACAGTGGGGCCGGTTTTAACAGATAAATAAACCCCCCTCTCTCACACCACACTAGCTAAATAAATAATGAGTTAAAAAGCAAAAGTAGAATAAAAAGGACAAAAGCAACCCCACCCTCTCTCTCCACTCTCATTTCTCTTTCCTTCCTTCTCTTTCCTCTCCTTCTCCTTCCCCATCGATTTCTCTCTCCCTCCTTGAGCTGGGCGATTTTTGGAGAAGCTCCAACACCTCTCATGGCTTCTCTTCTTTCTCTCCTTGCTCTAGCTCCATTTGAGCCCCAAATGTAAAATAAATTACATATTTGTAATCCCCTCATCCTCCTCTACATTTCTATCTTTTCAAAATTCGAAAAGGATGAGTTTCATCTCCATGGGTTTTCCCCATTTGAAGAGAAAAGCACACCATTGTGAAGCTTGGAGTCTCCTCTTTCCAACAAGGTAAAAATCTCCATAAAAGATTCAAGTTTCCTCCACCCCTCCTTGGAAACCGATTTTTAGCCCTTTGTAATGCCTTGTTTTTCTCTCTTCTTTTGAGCATCAATTTCACCTAGCAATGGTGGTGGATTATCCTTCTTGAACCAAGGGCTAAAACCCCTCCTAAAACCCTCCAAAGGTAAACCCTAGAATTTGTATTTTTAACACTTCAATGAATTAGTGTTAATGTGAGGGCTAGTAGATTAATTATGCTTGTCTTTGTGTACTTGGGTGATGGGAATGGAGTTTGGCAACTCCATTCCCCATAAAACCGGTTTGGACAAGAAAGAGAGCGCAAGAGGAGAAATGGAAAAGAAAAGAAGGAAGTATAAGCTCAAGGTAAGAGCCCCTTCCTAATGTAAATTCTATTGCATTAGAGTAATGGGAATGGGTAAAATATTTAAAGAACCCAAATTATTGTATTGGTATTGTAGTTTGTGGAAATTTGAGTACTAGTGAGTAAATGTGTGGATTTGTAGGCCTTAGAGCCAAAAGAAAGGTGTATGTATATTAGTAATGCTATTTGAGGAATAACGAGGTATTGGTAAGGTGATTGAGGAAACATTGGTGTATGAGGATTTTTGTATGTGTGCTGGTAGGACCCTTATTGGGTGTGGCTAGCTTTAGGTTGAACTTGAAAAGAGAATGTGTATTTGAGGATGTAAGAAAAGAAGGTGAATTATGGCGAAATTTTGGTAGGAATTGTGCATTAAAGGGTGACTTGGTGAAAGGGAGAACCAAGGAATGTATTGGGGTTAGTGGAGATGCTTAATGACCATGGATTAGTAATTGGAGGATAAGGATCAAGTATATAAAAAATCTGTAGCAAGAAGTGATGAAAATGTATTGGAGAAGCTAGAGAAAAATTAGAAGGCAAGATGTAGTGAAATAGATGTTGGACTTGGGTTAGACATGGTAATGGTTTGAGAATATATTTGGGATGCTAGAAATGGCATTAGTAGTAGGAGTATTGGATGGTAGAAGTTGGTTTAGAAATCTGTAGCATAAGGGGAACAAAAACTGTTACAAGTGTTGGAAAGAAGTGAGGAAATTGTGTATGTGGATTTAGAGAAGAGTAAGGAATTGTTGGATGAACTAAGGTAATTTGGAGGACCTAGATAGTGTTTAAACATGTGGGATTACATGTAGGAAGATTAGTGAAGTAATGGGTAAAGGAGAGAACTGAAAACAAATTTTAAAACTGAAGTACTGGGCCGGACCGGACTTGCGACCGGACTTGCAAGTTCGGTCGAGCCCAGATTTACAAAGACGGGAAACCTTCTAGAATCGACCGGACTTGCGACCGGACATGCAAGTTCGGTCGGACCAGAAAATTCTCCCGTCAGAAACCTTCTGGAATGGACCGAACTTGCGACCGGACTTGCAAGTTCGGTCGGCCAGAAAATCCCGTAATGCAAGCTACTGGAATGGACCGAACTTGCGACCGGACTTGCAAGTTCGGTCAAGCCAGAAAATTTCCCGTACTGGTAGCTACTGGAATGGACCGGACTTGCAAGGTCGGTCGCAAATCCGGTCGAGTCAAAAAAAAATTATTATATGATTATAATAATCATATGTATACATATATATGCCTATACACATATATGCATATATATGTAGTAGTACACTGTAAATGAAGTAGTAAAGGTAAGAAAGTAAGTATATGAGTAGGAAAACAAATGTAAAAAAAAAAAAAAGTAACCAAGTAAGTTGAGAGTATGAGAACAGTAAGTACACCAGGATAACGGGGTAAGTACAGGAGTAACATTATTTGTGTATCGTAAGAGTATAGTATTAATGATAATATTGAAACATTATCAGTGGAACAAGTGTGAACCAAGGAACAAGGGAACACACGGTAGAGCTAACTCCGGTGAAAGGTATGATTTCCTCATGCCCCGTATGCTAACCGAGTTACGTTGATTTGTGTGCTGTATGCCGGCTAATCAAGACTAAAGCATGAAAACGGTTTATTGCCTTTCACTATATGTCTTGCTGTATGTTGATTGAGCTAACCTTCTTGAATGATTGTGTGGCTTTACTTAGTGCGTAGACCGACTCATAGATGAGTCTTGTTGTGTATTGACTCGTAGTGAGAGTCGTGTGTGAATTAATGGAACTGTAGCAACACACTAAACCAACGAACCAATAAATGGTAACGTAAACCAATGAACTCACTAGAATGTGAGAGAGTGTACGGGAGTAATAACCTTCCGATAACGGTAGGAGAAACGAAGTGAATAATCCACAAACAAAAAGTAGTGGAAGTATAAGAGTAACCTCTATTAGAGGAATTAACCTTGGTGCAACACATGAACCATGAGAGTGGTAAAGAATGATGAGGGACCTCCAAACCCCTTAGTAATTAGTCGACCCATTATGAGAGGACCCGACTGATGTAAGTATGCCCCGAACGAGAGTATTCGATATGTTGGGGAAACCCTTAAATCTGAGGATACTAGGCGGTGGTAATTCCCTAAGCTAACAGAGGTTATCGAGAGAGATACTTCTAGGCTAATCCACGAGATTGTAATATACTCTGAGAGAAGAGTGTTGGGAATTCGAGTAGTCCGGTAGTACGGACATTTGAGTATTTGAGGAGCTAAGCGTATAGCCCTCGTATTGTAGGTCCGGTGGTGAGTCTTGTGTATGACTCGCCCAGAGGCCAAGTAATGAGTATCGAGTAAGAAGCAAGTATGAGTATGTAATGAGTACCGAGTATGGAGTATGTATGAGTAAGTATTGAGTATCGAGTATGTAAGAGTAAGTACAGGGAATTGAGTAGTGAGTATACACCAGTATAGTAGCGAGTACAGAGTAAGGATCGTGTACGAGTAGGGTATTGAACATGGAGCGATGAGTACGCAAGAGTAAGGAGCGAGTATGAGTAGAGTAACGAATATCGAACACAATACGGAGAGTAACAAATGTATAATAAAGACAAATGGTTGACTATTGAACTGTCTTCCTTAGTAAGTATTGAACTTGTATACTTACGTAGGTATCTTTGATTGTATTGTTGTAGTATGAGTATATGTATGCATGTAAAATGAACTCCATGTCTATCCGACCCAAAGTAGTCGGCGTACCGCGGTTAGCACGCGGTATATGCGGATTTCATATGCAGCGTAAGCTGACCCCCTCGGGGACCGTTTTTAGTGTGCAGGTACCCGAAGCTGATCACCGTTCGAGAGAGTAGGACGGGGACTACTACGTAAGCATGGGTAGTTGTATAGTAGGGATTGGTACTTGTATTGTAATGCGAATTTGGAAGCTTAAACTGTATCGGTAATTTGAGGATTGTAGTATACTCGGTATAGTAGTGTATTGGAGTTGTAATTGGATTATGGTTGAGTATGCATGGGAAGTATTGTATTGTGTAGAGTACTCGGTATGTTCATATTCATTAGACCGATAGTATGTAGTATTGTAACTCGCCTTGTTAGTCACGTGGGTGACTAACGGCATTGTACACCCGCCGTTGAGCAAGTAGTATCCGCTGCGAAGGTAAGTACGGTACGGTAATGACGGTATTAGCGGTAGGGTGTTACACTTTGTCAACGTGCTTAATCGAAATGATATGTCTATCGCAGAACACAACAGCGCACCTGAAAAATTCAGATTTCCATCGTCAATGGCTGTAAGTAATAAATTATTACATTTGATTGAAATGATATCAACTTTACTATTAATTTTAGTAAAATCTAATATATTGACATGTACGAGTAAACAATGCAGAGTTGTTGGAAGTTGTTAGACAAATGCAAAATCATCAAAGAGTTCATTGAAAATGATGCTTACTATGGCGCCTGTGACCTTGATCTCTCAAAATGCAAATTGGTAAAAATATTTATTAGATTAGTAACAAATAGTTATCAACTTCACACATTTGATGTATTCACATTTTTAAATTTTTACATGTTGCAGTTTTACTTCCCACACATCAGAGATGGAGAATGGATGTGTTTTGTGGTGAATATGGAAAACAAAAGTTGGAATATCTTAATCCAAGTGATAAGAATTCATTTTTGGAAGTCAAACACATTGGAGGGCATTGTGTGAGTTGATGAAACTTTCTTGATCATTATATTTATATTTGTTTGTCTTATCTTGTCTTGGCTTGTTTTCGATGTATCACACTTTACACTATAATTAATTATTCTTATACAGGCTGAGTTAATTCAAGAATATTTGCAAAGTTTGGGTGTAGATCTGAATGTTAAGAAATTCAAATGGACCACTGACCATATACAGAAGGCCTCCCCAGACTTTAGCAGCGGGCTGAATTTGTGTGTGTTGATGGAGTGTTGACACGTAAGTGACAAAGTGATTGAGGATAGCAAGAAGTTTAAGGATTTCTACAGAAAGCGTATTGTTGCATGCTTGCTGTATCAAGATGGGATCTTATCGAATTAGAAAAACTGACATAGAAGATATTACTTTACATTCAAGAAAATGGAAGATGCCAAAGACAAAAGAGAGAGAGGCCAAAAAATGAAGAAAATGAGTAACGTTCATTGTATGTCTCTTGACAAATCAGTGTCAACGTTTGTGATGGTAAAAATTGTGTTGTGTAATCATGATTGACATTGATATTATGAATTAGTGTGGTTCCCTTTGAATTAACAAATTCAGTTTATGGTGTATTGGTATTGCATTTTAAGTTGTATATGAAAGACAACATGTAAATTTGAAAAGAAGAAATGCTTTCTGTCAATCTTTAATGGTGGCAAATGGTTAACCTGTGGATTGAAAAGCGTTAACCTGTCATTTATATTTGGTTAACCTGTCACTCGAAAATGGTTAACCTGTCAAGCTTAAATGGTTAACATGTCAAGCTTAAATGGTTAACCTGACACTTGAAAATGGTTAACCTGTCGCTTGAAAATGGTTAACCTGTCGCATTCAAGTGACAGGTTAACCATTTAAGCTTGACAGGTTAACCATTTTTGAGTGACATGTTAACCATTTAAGCTTGACAGGTTAACCATTTTCGAGTGACAGGTTAACCAAATATGAATGACATGTTAACACTTTTCAATCCACAGGTTAACCATTTGCCAGCATTAAAGATTGACAGAAAGCATTTCTTCTTTTCAAATTTACATGTTGTCTTTCATATACAACTTAAAATGCAATACCAATACACCACAAACTGAATTTGTAAATTCAAAGGGAACCACACTAATTCATAATACCAATGTCAATCATGATTACACAACATAATCTGTACCATTACAAACGTTGACACTGATTTGTCAAGAGACATATACAATGAACGTTACTCATTTTCTTCATTTTTTGGCCTCTCTCTTTTGTCTTTTGCATCTTCTCTTTTCTTGAATGTAAAGTAATACCTTCTCTGTCAGTTTTTCTGCAAATTCGATAAGATCCCATCTTGATGCAGCAAGCGTGCAGCAATTCGCTTTCTGTAGAAATCCTTAAACTTCTTGCTATCCTCAATCACTTTGTCACTTACGTGCCAACACTCCATCAGCACACACAAATTCAGCCCGCTGCTAAAGTCTAGTGAGGCCTTCTGTATATGGTCAGTGGTCCATTTGAATTTCTGAACATTCAGATCTACACCCAAACTTTGCAAATATTCTTGAATTAACTCAGCCTGTATAAGAATAATTAATTATAGTGTAAAGTGTGATACATAAAAAACAATCCAAGATAAGACAAAACAAATATAAATAATGATCAAGAAAGTTTCATCAACTCACACAATGCCCTCCAATGTGTTTGACTTCCAAAAATGAATTCTTATCACTTGGATTAAGATATTCCAACTTTTGGTTTTCCATATTCACCACAAAACACATCCATTCTCCATCTCTGATGTGTGGGAAGTAAAACTGCAACATGTAAAAATTTAAAAATGTGAATACATCAAATGTGTGAAGTTGATAACTATTTGTTACTAATCTAATAAATATTTTTACCAATTTGCATTTTGAGAGATCAAGGTCGCAGACGCCATAGTAAGCATCATTTTCAATGAACTCCTTGATGATATTGCATTTGTCTAACAACTTCCAACAGCTCTGCATTGTTTACTCGTACATGTCAATATATTAGCTTTTACTAAAATTAATAGTAAAGTTGATAGCATTTTAATCAAATGTAATGATTTATTACTTACAACTATTGATGATGGAACTCTGAATTTTTCAGGTGCGCTGTTGTGTTCTGCGATAGACATATCATTTCGATTAAGCACGTTGACAAAGACATCCAGTAACTCAATGCTCATTTGACATTTAACACTTTTTAATTTCAGAAGATGCTCCCTCGTCAAATGTGCATCCCCATCAAAAACCAGCAACTCATTTCTGAAATTCATTCACAATAATTCAATAATCAAACTATTTGTATAGTTAATCACTAAGTATTAACTTTGTTGTAAAAAAATAAATCGTAACAATTCTTTACCTCTCCAAACTTTCATCCCATGCATAATCAAGCAAATCTTTTTCAACGTCCAGCTACTCATAATTTCCAAAGTATGAGGAAGTTTTCTTCTTTGAAGTTGTCTTTCGTCTGGTTGAAATACTTGCTTTCTGCTTCTCACTACTGCAAGCATAGTTATATGCCAGCTTTTTTATAATTTCTGCAGTTTCGTTTGTCTCTGAATCAGGACATAGCAGCTGAGCAACGATCGAGTATCTGTATACAATCATATAGCTTGTGCACATTGTTTTTCTAATTAAACTACTTTCTACTAAGTGACCATCCTATTCAGTCTCAACATACACATACACTCTGCAGATACCCACTCATTCTCATGCGGTGGAAAACTCTACTCTCCACCACCCCAAGAGTAGTACTTGATGTTATACTAACATTAAAGTTGTCAAGATAACTTTGAAGCATATTAACCTACACAGAAATTTACAGATTATGTAAACTATAGTAATTCTAACTTTCATCATGTTCAATTATAATGGGAATCTTCAAAATATATAACAAAACTTACACAACGATTTCCAGTAGCCAACATATCATCTTCATTGGTGGTTGCCATCAGTTTAATGCAAATAACCTTTGTAGGCCTTTATCCCCATAAAGCAACACCACTTTCCATCTTTTACCATTGAAAAGTAAAACTGATTTTTTATGTATAAAAGAGGCAAAGATTGTTATCTTAATATAATATCATGTAAATTTAGAGAATTGTAGGTAACTTACTTGTTTACAATCTTTTATGTCAATGGTGATATTTCCGAACAACTCCTTGTTCTCAAGATACTCTTTAATCAAATTGTTTCCACCTTCGTTCGAAGCATTTGTTGCTATGCTTGATGAAATTTGACTTTTGTCTCCCATTTGATGTAGCCCTTGTTGTGAACATTGATATAAGCATCTACAATGTCACTTCCTATCTTCACCTTTCTTTTTAGTTTCAGTAGATTCTTCCTCGAGATCTTGTTAACTCCATCATCAATCAATATTTCATCCCTAAAATATGCATAACATTTCAATTAATTACATTTTAATGATAACCAAATATGAATGACAGGTTAACCAAATATGAATGACAGGTTAACCAAATATGGATGACAGGTTAACCAAATATGATGACAGGTTACAAAATAAGAATGACAGTTAACCAAATATGAATGACAGTTTAACCAAATATATGCACAAAATTATTGTATATCCAATTTAAATGAAATGATACAAGTATCTAATAATTAAATCACAATGAATAACTTTTGTTAATTACGAATAAAATGAACCAATAAAAAGTTGTATAGGTTCTTACTTGTCAAATTTTGTACTTGTAGCATATTGGAAGATGATATTCTCTTCTTCATCCAACATATCATTTGGTTTATAGGATGTTTCCATAAACTTAGTCTTTTCTACCAGTATCTTTGTTCTCTTTCTCTTCAAAGAAGGTTTTTTCTGCTCTTTCAGACCTAGTGGTTTCCTTTTCTTTATCTTTTCTTCTTAGTTTTTTCTCTTGTACAACATTCATGTATATCTGCTCTTGTACCTCCTCACCGTGGCTTTCTACTCCCATATTTGGCTCATTTCGCTTCTCATCAACATTTTCTTTAACAACTGATCATACAAACTAATTTTAGTTATAATAATTTAGTATAAATTCAATTTTTATTATTACTTGAAAAAATAGTACCTTCATTAATGCAATCCATCACAATATCATCTTCGCCCATCACATTTTGTTCTTCGTGTATTTCTTCTCCAGCTTTCATTATCTAATCATACAGCTAATGTTACTTATAACAATTTAAATAAATTCAATTTTTATTATTAACTTGAAAAAATAGTACCTTCATTAATGCAATCCATCACAACATCATCTTTGCCCATCACATTTTGTTCTCCGTGTATTTCTTCTTCAGTTGCATTTTCTTCATGATCTGATCAAACAACTAATTTTAGTTATACAATTTAGTATAAATTAAATTTTTAATATTAACTTGAAAAAATAGTACCTTTATTCATGGTATTCAAATCATTAATGCAATCCATCACAACATCATCTACTCCCATCACATTTTGGTCTCGATGTATTTTCTTCTTGAGCTGTAGCTGCTGAAGCATTTTCTCCTTCCTCGCATCCAACTTCTTCGTCAACGGTTTCACGCTGTTTTTGAATTTTCTCAATCTTTGTATTCACAATATTGAGCTTCATTTGTAGTTCATCTCGTTCCTTCAACAGCTGTCACAAAAAACAAAATTACCACACAAATAGTTGTAATTCTGAACATTAAGTTAAAATTTAATTTTTTATTACCTCCTCAAGTTTTTCTGCTTTACTTTCATCCCTTCCTTCTTGATTTTGGTCTTCTTCAACCTCTGTTAACAGCAATGCCTTCCTTTTAGTTTAAGCCATTTGTATTTTTTCCCAATCATTGAACTGGTCCACAATGTACAAGTTGGCTTCTTCAAACATATGTTTTTATCTTCATCATATGCAAAGTTGTCCATTACATGGATCTGCATTTAATTTAACAGGCTAACAATTCAGAACATATCAGGTTAACCATTCAGAACATATCAGGTTAACCATTTATGATATAACAAGTTAACCAAATAAAACATAACAGGTTAACCAAATAAAACATAACAAGTTAACCAAATTAACTCTTTATTTTACGCACCTGTAAGAAGTAAGCATCTCCTTCAAACCATGTTTTTTTTTTTGTCAATGCTTGCAAATGCTTGAATTAGAGTGTCATACACAAACCAGCACCAATCAAATTCAACCACTGTTTCCATGGTTCTTAGTGCAAAAGCAAAATGCTAAGATCAACTCTATAACTAGAATTTGGCTTCAGCAGAGAGCCAATCACAATCAGTATGAAGAGCTTGACAAAGATCACTACATCTTTGCACTTTAAAATTTTATCCATCAACTCTTCAATCTTTACATGTGCAGTTTGTGTTACTTTAATTCCCAACTCACCAGCTAGCCTTTTAACTTGTTCTTTGCGCTTCACAACATCTTCTTTTCTCTCTGTTTGTTTTTCTATCCTTAAATTTCCTTGAGGCAGCCCATAAACTCTATCCACGTCATCTATTGTCACCCTTAGCCATCTGTTTCTATCCAACCTCAATGCTGATTCATTGTTGTCAAAATTTTTGTATAACCAAAGGCCTAGTTCTTGTAGTATGTGCACATTTTTGGGCAGCCCCAAGAATGCCCCAAACCCCACATTGTTTATTGCATTTCTTTTTTTGTTTTTGTCTGGGGTCTTTAGCCAATTTTTCAGATATTTCATTCAATCTTTTTACCATGCATCTGCATCTTATACTTTCTGGTTTGACCTATAAAAAATTAAATTTAGTTAGATACAAATTCAACATTTAATCATTTCATAAAACCATTACATATATTTCATTACTGTGAGAATAAATAATTTGAAACTTTACCTGATTGTCTTGATGTTCACTCATACTACCTTTCTTTGAAGATCAAATTAGTTTGTGTTGTAACCCAAGTTACAATGCTGTTTAAATCACCAAATATCAACCATTCAGGGATAAAAGTTAACCAAATGTAAGGCAAATGTGAATGACAGGTTAACCAAATGTGAATGACAGGTTAACCAAATGTGAATGACAGGTTAACCAAATGTGAATGACAGGTTAACCAAATGTGAATGACAAGTTAACCAAATGTGAATGTTAGCATGTTGAAAAATTACTTAAAATTAATGAGATGAATCTCTCTACTGTGTGGTTGAATGAATGATTCGGCAGATAATTCATAAAAACTCATCTTCACCCATGAGTGGGATGAAGAGAGCTCCCTTAAACTACTGAGTTCTCAGGTTAGAATCAACAATAAAATTAATTTGAAATCGACAAGGCAAACTGACCTGCAAACTGGATGAAGTCTGTGTAATCACAAGGCAAAAAAAATTATCTCCCCTACTGATGCAACTGTTCTATGTCCAATAGCTTCTCCTTCACATCATTTCCCAAGTAAATCAGATAGTAACATAGATCACAAGAAACTACAGCGCATAAACTTGGGCAGCAAAGCTACCTGTGCAAGATTTAATTCAGACGAAATAACGTGAAGGAGAGTACAACAAATTATCAGTAGGAGCAAAAGATAAAACAATCCATAATTTGTGTTTTCCCGAATTTTCTTCACAAAATTTCACGAAGCTCTTACTATAATCAAATGAGGCCAACTTAAAAATGCGATTGCAAGGGAGATATGCTAACATAAGCCATCGAAATTTCACTGACTGTTCTCAACTACAGAGAATTCATCCATACCACCGTAGATGTGCATGTTGAAAAAGCAGAAAGAATAATAATGATACTAAGAACTTTTTTTTAAAAAAAAAATATTGATACCAAGAACTAAATTAGCACTAGGAATCATACACACTTAAGGAAAGAGAACAGTTAGTTTTTTTTTTTTGAAATCTTAAGTGAATGAAACGTGAACTGATCCTTAAATCCATGCCAAAAAGTAGGCACAAAAGCCTCGACATGACAGTCGTAATATAATAAAGATTCATCAAAACAAACAAACACTACACATCTAAAAACGGTTATCACCAATACCATAGCTCTATCCAAACAACTATGCTTGCTGCTGCAAAATCACATTACTTGTCGACCTTGGAAGCTGCAGAAGCAGCTTGACCACGAAGACAACCAGTTCTCCCAGCAGCAAATAAGAGAGTCAGTTACTGCTGCGACTAATTCCGGTGAATGAAGAGTCATGAGGAACGGAGCTAGAAACACAAATAATGAATGGAATATAGAGTTCAAAAGCCTACAAATGGCGGATTACTTACCAAATGACGGATTGCTTCACTCTCGAATAACACCAGAAACTAGGGTTAAACAATTGCTTTGAATCGATGAGCTCTGTGAATTTAGGGCTAAGCTAGACTATCGATTTTGGGACAAAACTGTATCAATTTTGTGTATATTGAGGGAAATCGATCCGAAGAGCTCTCTAGGGAACGTTGTCGCTCGTCGTTTGAAGAGAGTTGGGAAGAGCTGCTCCTTGGGGGAAGTTGTTTGTTTCTCCTTCCCCTCTTCGTTTTGCAATAGCCTTCTTTTTTTTTCTTTTTTTCTACACGTTGCGTTTTAATCCTGCATATATTTCCTGCAGCATATGAGTCACTGACATACATGCCGCCTTGCACCTAATGTTGATGCACACACCTCTAGTGTACTTAAAACTCAATGGAAAAAGCATGTACGTGAAGCACCGCATGAGAAAACCATATGATCCAAACAAATACACAAGAGAAACTCATATATAATGAAAGTTGTTCTCAAACTTCCGTGAAGAGAAAAGACCTCCTCTAGTGCAGGGCAAGCTGATACAATACAAGTACAAAAATAATGAAAGTTGTTCTCAAAATTGTCAGAACTTTGATACATGAAGCAAACATCACTAAAAAACAAAGATACTTGACCAAGATCATAGAGCAAGCATTCGAAGCCCCCAACCAACAAGTAGCGGGCAGTTCTGTACGCAATACTATCAATTTTACAGAAATATTCTATAATTCATAGAATAGCTTATTGAAATGGGCCCCGCATGATTCCCCGCCGCGCCGCCGGCTGCCGTCTGGTGGTGCTTCCCCTGCCCTCCCCCTCTGTTCTCAAGCTCTCGTCTCCGTTTTGCTCTACTAGTTTGGGTCATTGCGGTGGTCTCATGGCACGTAGAAGCAGCAGGTGTCCAAGCACCCGGGACTCGCCGGCGCCGCCTTCCCCGGCTTCCCTTAATCCGCCCTCTCGTTCCTCCTCTCCCTCGCCGGTTGCCAGTGCTACTATGAAGCTCTCTTTGTCGGTCGTTCAGGAGCGTTCCTTCCCCTGACAAGCTCCGCCGTCGCCGATCCCGCCATCCCCAGTGGCGCCTCCCCTGCAGGCGAATTCCCCTCTCCTGTCCCCAGCGCTATTCCCCAAGCGACGATGCTCCCATTTACGCAACCGTAGGAGTTGGCGTAGGTTGCCAATCCGTTTCGTGCCACCGCGGGCCAAGGCTGTTTTGGGCTGCCCCTCTTAAGCCCAAATCATAGCCCACGCCTTCTCTGTTGTGCGAGTTGTCCCTAAGGAGCGCAGGCCAGGTTCTTTGTCCCTAAGGGCTCAAGTTCTACCTCCATCGTGCCAGCCCAAGTGTGGTTAACATAAGATCTAGGAATTACTGATGCTCGACCTTCTGTTTAGGGTGGAACTTGGGAGAATGGAGATTTTACGCTCTATCTTCCTGACTTGCCATCTACTATTATGCTCTTCCTATTTCTAATCCCTATTTCCAGTTTCTTGTTTAGCTGCTTGATGCGTACTCTGCATGGTTGGGGATTTGTTTTTTCGTATGACTTGTCTTCTGAGTCTTTTCGCTGTCATAAGCACTTTAAGCCTTGGAGAAGGGGCACTACTAGCTAGCGTCTCTTGCCACTACAAACATTGTGAATTTCAGCTAATAATTAAGGCGGAAGTAAGCTCATTACGCATTTTATATTTTAATGCAAGATTAATGATGTGTAAAAAGAAAAAGTCTATACATTAACTATATTTTCAAAATGAACTCACTAAATTCATATTGAATTACTTTTTTATGTTGATTTTCAAGCTTCCATAGCATAGCAGCGGCCCCTTTAAGACTATATAACCCAATATATGCAATTTAGATGTCTTTGCAACTCATTATTTCACCGGTTTTAGTTTATTGAAGTGAGCTTAATTAGGATGGAAGCGGCCCTTTTAAGACTATGAGCCATAACTGCTGATATAAGCAATTAAGATGCCTTTACAACTTCATTTTAGACCAGTTGTAGTTTATCGAAGTGAGATTAAGAATTTCCAAAGAATTCACTAACATCTTGTGAGATGTGTTCCCACAATTGACAAATCGTAATACTTGCTTACTTGCCAAAGATAAAAAGTTCTTTAAACAACTAAAATATTTGATAAAGCTAATAACAAAAGGGAAAATTACATCTCCACCCATGACATATGGTGAAATTACACAACTCACCCACAAGGTTTCAAAAATTATTTTGTCCACCCATGTGGTTCCTCTCTATTTTACATGTGGCAATTTTCAAATATTTGATCAACTTAAAAGATGCTTAAATGTTATCCAAAATTGATGAAACTTTACATGAACGATGCTAAGGTGTTATATTTTTGTCCAATGCCAAATCCAAAGTTTTTAAAGCCCATATATGATCTGTGGAACCCAATGAAAACACATTGACATGTCACATGTTTCATTGGGTCTCACGGATCACATATGATCTTAAAAACTTTGGATTTCACGCTAGACCAAAATATAGCACCTTAACATCGTTCATGTAAAGTTTCATCAATTTTGGACATTTAAGCATCTTTTAAGTTGATCAAATATTAGATAAGTTGTCGGATGTAAAATAGAGTAAATCATATAGGTGGGCAAAATAATTTTTGAAATCTCTTGGGTAGGAATGTAATTTCACCAAACTTCATGGACGAGGATGTAATTTTCCCTAACAAAAATAATTGAATGTCGGAACAAATAAATTAAAAAGGCATTGATCGTCTCATTGACATGGAGAGTTTACAAAATCTTATCACGCCACCACTGTGATATTATGTTACACCCCATCAACAATTATACGCACACATTGACAGAACACACTCGTTCTAGTTGACAACCACTCTCGTCTCTCGCCAGTTGGATACACTTGTTCAGTTGACAAATGTTAACCTAATCAACTATATATCTTACTGTACAGAAAGGATCTGATAAACTAAGTGACTAAAGCTCATTAACTATGACTAAAACTTACAGCTAATCTCCGTAAGGGCTCTCTTATTTCAATGTACTGTACTATGATTAACCGTATTCACATAATTGACTAGCTTCATGTAGTTATAATGATACAATTGCAACATATCTTTTCTTCTGAAAATACAAAATCTTTATTTTCTAACTGCTATTACAAACTTATGTTAAAGAGATATCTTCTTCTGTATCTAGAGGTTTCCGCAATTCCTGGCTTAAACCAGGTACTCTCATGAACTCTGGATTGTGTTTAGTTCATATGTCATGTTCAATAACATCAACAGAACTTTACTCGTGGCTCCACTTCAAGGAATTAGTTGTTAACTATTCCTCCTTTTTTAGCATTATTATAACCGAGAAAACTATCGCATCTATTGACAACAGTATTTGTTTGACGGTATCAGTTTTTTTAAAAAAAAAAATTTATGAATCATATAGTTAAAGGTTTTTTTCCACCAACGGAGCAAATATTTTGAAGCTTACTTGACTCCATCCTATCATGACCCCTTATTACAGTATGAGCATTTTTTTTCTCGTTGATCCGATGGAGTGTGACATGATCTACTAGGCCCTGGGCCGTTCGTGAGGTTTTGTGGGCCTACCGGCCAAATTTTGAAATTTGGCCCTTTATAAATGACGAACAATATATTGAAACGATCACTATATATTATGATTTATTGTAAATAACGGTTCATACATTTATAAAAAAAATGTAAATTTTGTTTCAAAATTGTCTACATTTAGAGGTGTAGTCTAATATGCAATATCATCCTTGATTATCTCTCTTGCATACACCTGTAAAAAAAACACAAATCATAAAAGATGACTTCTTCTAGCATTTCTGGACGCAAGAATATAGCTTTTACTAGATTTTTACAACTCTTCAAATAATATCTCATGGAAGGATATATTTTTATAAGCTGAGAGCATATGTATAGGAACCCTTACTAGAAAACTTGTAGTGAATGAATGAAAATACTGAAGTTCAATTGCTACTGATAGGACATGAAATTAACCATTAAATCCAAAAAGTATAAGTTGGTTGCAACGTTCAAAAAATTTCTTAAATTGTGAATTAATTGTTACAATTATGGAGCGATATGACGTTTAAAAGAAACAAAGAAGTTTAATTATTTCCAAATAATGAAGAGTATTAATTATTTCGTACTTCCAGGGGAGAAAGAATAATGAAGTGCCGGTAATTTTTTTTAGTGATTTGTTATTGAGACCTTTTAATTTTAATTAATTAGTTTTAGATATAAGAGAATAATATAATAAAAATTAGTTGATTATTTTTGTCAACGACCCGCCCATCCATAACAAATAATATTTGTTCACAAAATTGTTATTAGTCATTAAGTTGTGAAAAACTAATACTAAATATTAGAATAAATTAATATCAATTCTTATATAAATATATCTATAATTTTTTAACTAATTTTTTGGGGCCCTTAAAATTCAGAGGCCTTGGGACAACACCCTACTTTGCCGGGAACGGCCCTGGCCTTCACAGTTGTAGACACCAAAAATTCTCACCCATTTTATATTGAAACAAAAAAATACGAAAATAAACATGCTTCTAGAAACAAGGCGGTCGTCCCCGTTTTCAACCAAAGGAATTTCCTTTTCCCGGCTTTTAAATCTCACATTCCTATGGGAAAGGGAGCACGAGCCATTTATCGTAATCTGTTTTAACCTGCTTCATTTTGTATACATATTTTGTTGCTTTTGTTTTAAAATATTTCACGGTTTGTTATTACCGTGTATTATTTTATGTACTCGATCGATTTATACTTTTATTATTATTTATTATTTCCCTTTGACTTTCTCCGTTTTTAATATTTCTTGTGTCCTTTTTACTACTATTATTTTCCATTTATTTTAAGTGTTTTATCTTCATTACGAGCATTAATTTTCATTATTTCATGTACATATGCTATTCTTTTATTTTATATCTCATTACGTTTTTGAATCTTATTTTTAATTGTATTCCATACTTTCATGTCATTAGATTAATCATCTCATTTTATTTTATATACTTCCTTCTGGATTCGTCGCATTTTAGAAGAGTTATCCAGTTGAATTTAGAGCTCTTGTATTATTTCTCCCATCGATATATAGAAATCCGACCTAGCGTGGCTGGCTAAGGTACTCACCACGCAACCTGTAGATCGTGGGTTTGATTCCTGGTACAGGCTAATATTGTTTTCTTTATTTATTTATCTCAGCACGCGACATAAATTATGTAAACGGTCAATAATAATCCCTGTCTTAATTCTACCCCGCCTACACTCGGTCGGGCAATCTCTTCATTCTTCATGTACCTGGAATTGTTTAGCCATGAAATGGCTCAGCAAAATAATTTGCCGGTATGAAAAATGTGCAACCCACAAGCTACTGAGCCACACCAACTATTTTGTCAAATACATGCAAGTCATTTTTTTTGTAAAGCTGTAAATAAGCATCATAACAAGCATCCATACATGGATAATAATATCACACATAACAAGACTTCAGAAGGTCAAGTTAGATGATCCGGAGTAGCTTGATAGTAGTCAGATCCTCACAATGGGACTAACATGTATATAAGTGAACCTCACAGCAGTTGAGGTATAGTGACCTCGTTAAACTCCTTCATGGAGTAAGTTGGTCGGGTATGATAAACCCTTAGACGAGATGAGACTCTCGTACAAGTTGGTGGGTAATAAGTGTAACACCCCTATAATAATAAAACAACAGCGGAAAATAAACTAAAGGTGCTACAGACCATCGGGCTCCAAACACCCCGGTACCAACCTCACCAATTACAACCTTTACAATTAACTAAGTTACGGTCTGAACTTCGAGAAAACTTAACATAACATAACAGTAATAAATACATTCACTCTCCATAAACCTAATCCCATCCCAATCACTCATGCTCTTCGTGGCCACCTGTAAACCAATTTGTACCTGCAAGATGAAACCAAGCAGCCCACCCGGGAGGGGTGAGTCAGTTCCCTGGAATGGAACTGGTACAATTCTCCAAAAACAAACTTATAAAACATAACTCTACAAAATAAACAGTAACATGAAACAAACTCTTAAAAGTAAAACAGAGATAAAGCACTTCAAAACAATCAAGTTAAAGAGAAAAGAACACAAGACAAAGATAGAGATAAAGAACTTCCAACCAAGTCATCCACTTAAGTAGTCACACCACATAGTTAGTAAGCATCCATTGTTGATGTTAGAACCAATTCTGGTTAAGAAGAGAAAGACTTAAGTAGTCACAAAGGACCAGGAGTGACATTAATATCCATAACCCGTGGTAGACAGTTTATGTCTCCACCATTTCAGAAGATGATTCCCATAGACAAAATATGCTCAAGAGTGGAATAAACCAATTGGAAGAGATGGCCCCCACCGTCAGTCAGTTGCCACAAGGGCGAGGTAAACAGACCTCCGCTGTCAGTTGCCACAAAGGGCGAGGTAAACAGACCTCCGCTGTCAGTTGCCACAAAGGGCGAGGTATAGCAGACCTCCGCTGCCACCGACCCGTTCTCAGTCATCGGTGAAAAGTGTGTGCACCACTTATTAGAAATAATCCATACTCAATACCAGAATAACTTTCCCCATATTCCCCACTAGATCACCAACTACCTAGAGCAATACCAAAACACTCAGTCCTACAGAGTGCAGAAGCGTAAACCCTAAGCAGCCAATGTCTAACGGGGCACCAGATAGAAGGAACCAATACCCTTGTAAGTTTCACATCCAAGGCTCAGTTAGTCACACACTGAGTCAGTCACACACCCATTTCTTATTTTTAGAAGTTCCTCTTAAAGCCAGTTAGTGTTTCCCAAAACATTCCACAAGTCACTCAGCAAAAATAACGTAGTACGAGAAATCGTACAAAACATTTCAGAAAGTCCAAAACACAACAAGCTGAGTACGAGAAATCGTACAAAACATTCCATAGAGTCCAAAACACAACAAGCTGAGTACGAGAAATCGTACAAACATTCCATAAAGTCCAAAACACGTCAAGCTAAGTACGAGAAATCGTACCTGGGTAACGTTGTAGCAGTTCTAATCTACTTGCGCAAACAATCAACAGTACTCTGAAGAATATTAAAGGTAGTCTATCATCAATCACTTGTAGCCCACGTTAAACTTAAATAAACTCCTCACTGTTATTTCTAAATCTCAATTGTCTTTTAAGCCTTCACTTAAATGCTATGAATAACCTTTGACTTGTCTGAGAACAATGTATACTCAAGGTTGTAAGACCAAGGAATGTATTTTATCAACACTAGTTAATTGTTCCACCCTTATCCACTTTACCCATACTTAACCTTAATTCCCACATTAAAAACCCTAATAACATAAGGGCATTATACGATATTCAATCAAGTCTTAGAATTTCAATAACAATTCTTAAGCACAATACTTTTACTCTTACTTTAGGACATACATCGTGTTATGACCAATGATGGGTTTATCTTAGAATACTATACTATTATTTCACAATTTATGACTGTGTATCTTTATCAATATCTACTAGATAATCCATTATAACTAAGCCTTCCCCTTAACTTAATTAAGATCTACATCCCGTATACTGAAATCGTAGTGTTGTAGATGCGTTTTAGTATAACTTATTTGAGCTACTAAACTCAATTACCTTATCTCTAGTTCAGAATGGCCTTTAACTACAACCATCTATTAATCTTGTCATAAGTTGTTAAATTACTTTTCATCTTGAAATAACCATATTATAGTTAACTCGAACTTATCGAACTCTCACATTTAGTATCCACAAGGTATATTATTTACTTAACCATAACTTTATAATAAGGTGTTTTAAGATAACCTTTTATGTATCCTTACTTACATTTAATTCCCTAACTGTTTTACTTTTACACACATTCTCTCTATAGACCATGTATAATCCTTTTATATTAAACTTCGTTAAACTCAAGTCTTAAATACATTTTATATTGTTTACAAAACCTAAGGTTTCAAAAGAATAACTTAATAAATTAATTTCCTTTATCATATTTAGGATGGACATTATATCTTAGCATAAGGTAGAATTTATCAAAGAATTAAATTCTGGTTCGTAAGTGAAATTATCAATTACTTAATAAGATAACATATTCTGAACAACCTCCATACCTTATATTCAAATGACACATTAGTATTTCCAGTGTCAAAAGGTAAATCAATACAATCTCTTATGTAACCTAGTTTCATCTAATTAAAGGTTTAAAGATTTTAAGTATCTAATTTCTATTTACAAACCTCCTTATAAAATTCTAACTACTAAATACAATTTACTTAACTAGAAACTCACCTCCTAATAGGGTGTTAAAAAGGTATTTTATATGGCTTAACTAGTTGTAAGAAACCTAAGGATTATTATTTAGATTTAAATTCCTAATCATAGTTTAATGTATGTTATATCATAATCCCTTTAATTAATGATTTTTATCTTAAATATTAAGTTATTACTCAATACTGTAAATATTTAGAAATATTAAATCTAGACTTATTTATCCTCTTCACATTTAGATGTAGCAGTAACTCATTTATTTTATTATTGTTTATATAATAACATTTAAATGTAAAAGTATTTCATTCATTTTATTATTAATTATATAATAAGATCTATTTGTGTAACGCTTTATGTAAACTAATTCCAAATATTCCTAAATTTCAACTTATTAATTCTTAACCAAATTATAGATTTACATTGTGGTCATTGACTAATATATAGGTATATTTAAATACTATTTATATAAATCTTAGAAATTCAAAGATAACTAAAAACTCAACCTATAACCATAAATTAGTACCACCTCATATAATATTCTTTTATTAGTATCATGTAGAGGTTTAGTTTAACTCATTAATTCCTTCATATCCTATTTTCTATAAGGTATTTTATTTCTTTTATTTATTTATTTATCGTATAATATAATATCCTTCCTATTATATTTCTCACAAGGAATGTTATTTCCTTTATCTATTTTATTGTATTTATATATATATATACATATACCTACATATATTAAGATTTATCCAGAACATTCTTTAGGAAATTCTATTGTATTTAATTATATCTAATATCTTTTAGACATATCCAAAACTGATTTATGTTTATAAAATAAAGTATTTCCCTTAGTTTTAGTTAAACATATTAGCTTCCATATTATATATAATAAATAAAATGTATTTTAGTTAAATTCCTTGATTTAATATAGGTTTCTATTTATTTCTCTCATATAAATATATATATAAATATATGTAACATTTTTTTTACTTCACTTAAAGTTAATACCCAAAATATTTATAAACATACTGTATTAAATGTTAACTAGTCTTAATATATTTTCCCCAACCTATAAAGTTCATTAATCAACTATAATTTAATTTTGATTACATTAAAAATATATATTAAGTTATTCTTATGAAAAACTCACAACACAATTTTTAAAAACTTTTCCCGTTGCCCAAAAATTCCCAAACTTAATATACAGTAACTATAACATTTTAGACATATTATAAAATTTTTATTTCATAAAAATATCTTTTTAATTTAGCCAAATAATTCCAGAAAACCCGTAACTTGTAAAATCATAACTTATGTTTAAAAGCTCCAAAACCTTAATAATTTACAACAAAATAAACTACATAAAATAAGGAGTCTATGGTTAAAATTTCAAGTCAAAATACATTCGGGAAGATATTTAAATTAACCCAACAAGTTAAGACTATTTACTGGAATTTTTATAGAAACTTTAGTAACTTATAAACACCAGATCTAATCTTGGCCGTTCAAATCCTTTAAAACAAAAATCGACGGCTCCTGTACTCCTAGTTCATCAGCGAGTTCGATAAGGGGGGCGAGTACTAAATCGACGATTCCTCACAATCTACAGAACGAAATTGAGTGATTTTTGTTTCTATGGATTCGTAATCAAATTTCGGTTCTATTGGTACCCATTTCCCCAATTTTAATACAGTATACACCAAGATTCGAAATCAATTCGAATGTTAGGGTTAGTTCGGTTTCAGAATTAAAATCGATTACAATTCTTACAAATTCTCCTGATCTAATACGAAATTGACTAAATTAACACATGGGTTAGATCGGAAATACCATTACGAACAGCAACAACGGAGAAATTTGATCGGAGACTCACCGGATTGTGCGAATTTGGTGAATCCCAATTCGGAAACTGGGTAAAAACTCGAACTTGAATGTTTTCGAGGAGCTCACTTTGCAGATCTATAAGTTAAGTTCTAGATCGAATTAGGCCATGTTCTTGGGCTCATTAGAAAGAAGAAACATAGCTCTACACAATGATAGCAAGAACTAATCCTAACTCGTATCACACAGAAAGAAATCGAAGTCGCAAATCACGAGTTTACCTCTCTGTTTCGGTATTATTTTATGTGCTGGCAAGACCGAAACTTTAGACATCTTTCCCTCCCAATCCGTTGAGAATTAGCTTAGACCATAAACACGAAGTTTTAGAGGAATTAGAGCTCTTTAAAACGAGATAAAGAACATGGAATTTGGATGAGTAACGAAGAAGTTATGGCTGATTGAAGTTACCTGAAAACGAAGGAAATTCTGGAATTCTGGAAACAGTCTCGCAAGGTGGCTACTTTGGCTCGATTTTCCGGTTGACTCAGATAGATCTAGGGTTTGTATGAGTAATGGTTGAAAAGAGGAATTGTAGGAGAAGAGAGTGGTGAAGACGGCATGGAAAAATATTGAGATATGTAAAAGTTATAGCCGTCTAAAGGTAGGGCTAAGCAAGGGAATTCGGTTACGAAAATCTGGGAAGAAATCGGCTAAGTGTGAGCGCCCCCTTACAGAATGACACGTGGCACTTCTTAAAATTTTGATTCAAAACTTCAATCTAGCATAACTTTGGCTAGGATGATCCGTTTTTGACGTTCTTTTTATCGACCTTCATGGTTTTCCATAACCTATTTTTTGGTATAGGTTTCATGGCCTGGTTTGACCATTCTCAAAAAGTCAACTCCTCTAGCTAGGCTTAATAAGCTTTAAGGTTTCTAGAATTTTATATTGACTTTTAATTTCAAAACAATGTTCCAACACTTCCCAAAATCTTTATAATATATATGGAGTGTTTAATAATTTTCCCAAGATTTATGACTTATAAATCTTATTATTATATTCATAATACTATATAATAATGTATAATAATTAGGGTTAAATAGAAGAAAACCCCTAAATAAATTTCACAACCCCATATAATATTTAATATTCATAATTCCATATAATAATTTAATACTTAATAGTATTATTAAAGTTTAATAAAGAAATCCCCTAAATTAATTTAAATTAATTTAGGGGTATTTCAATAAGTCCCTCAGAAGATAATGTAGTTAACTCCTGTACTGATAATGGTGGGAATCGAACCCTCGAGAGAAGTGAAGTCTTCCTCTTAACTTGAACTGTTCCGGTACGCAGCCGGTGAGTGACATAGTGCACCAAAAACTCCGTCGCGACGTAAATTGAATAGGAGACGACCTGTGACAGGTACAGCCTGTAGCATGCATGGCCCGATCCAACTGGGCTCCTCGTTCTCGTAGTATAGAATTGTCAGTTGTCACGTT
The DNA here is from genome assembly GCA_023374045.1 of Limonium bicolor. Taxonomy (NCBI): domain Eukaryota; kingdom Viridiplantae; phylum Streptophyta; class Magnoliopsida; order Caryophyllales; family Plumbaginaceae; genus Limonium; species Limonium bicolor. The sequence continues at coordinate 28,397,718 of CM041779.1, read as the reverse complement.
TAGGACAACGACGTTTGTTATAAAGTGAAGTTAGTGAGAAACTTGGGTACAAGCTCTCGGTATAATAAAACACAGGTATTTAATCCACTGGTCATGTAGTGTTGTATGCGTGGGACATACATTATAGTTAGCCTCATTCACGCACACATAAAATAACACAGCAAGCACAAGAGTAATGCAACATTTTACATACAATTATCTTGGTCGTTATTTCAAACAACAGATAGCACACAAGCCGGTGTAATCCGTTAGAAAGCAGACTGCAAGAATTCCATACCGTTCACCGTAGACTGTACTTGTTTAGTTCCCGGTCAACGTCTGGTCAAACAATGTCCTAGAATATGATTAATCTGAGAGTGTTAATTTATGTAACTCTCGTATAATAATTTTATTGATTCATGAAACGATTTCATATTCGTTATTTCATGTGAGGTTTATTCTTTATACTTAGGTAGTTTCTTTAACCTCTTTTCCTTATTATTATTTAAGGTATTTATATATTTCCAAATCATGTAGCCTTAATCTATAAAACTTATATTGTGTGGTAATTCCTTTTAATTACCTTATGATTGGATGTATAACTTATTGTTATTCCTTGTGATTTATTCTTAAATCCTTTAATGTATATAACTATATATTCATGTACCATTTATGTTACATGTTTTACAATTGTCCAAATGACATAATAATTTATAATTTTATCAATGACATTTATTGGTCGTTGTTTGTTAATTAATTCCCCTCTTAACTTTATTTTTAAATATACTATAACTCCAAATATTATTTGGCGTTTCCACATTAAATTCCTTATATTCATTTCCTTCCAATTTACTTGAAAATCTAAAATGTATATATTTTATACACATGTATTGTTCATGATACTTATATATAATTTTCTAAATGACATATCCACTTAATAAATCCTCAATTATATTTACATGTCACACATTGACATATTATTCTCATATCTTTTATTAGTCACAAACTAACCCCAAATAATATTATTTCTTTTACAAGTAAATTACTTGTACTTGTATATCATATAGTTTTAATTCCATAAATCCTTAAATCATAATTTTCTTTTCTAAATTCCCTAAATATCCATATAGGTCCTACAAATATTTTTAATCCCATAGATACACCATACTTTTCGGTTATTATATTATAACCTCTTTTATTTCATAAACTTTACATTATACTCCAAATTACATTATAATACATAGTTTATTTTCTTATTATTAATTCACTAAACCACCTCTATAATTTGGTATTTAATATTATAGCACCATAACTTTAATAAATCACCAATTAGCCACATTGATTTTCGGCTATGCCATATAGTTTCTTATAATTACATTTTTTACCTCAAAAACTTTATATAAATTATATATTCACTTATAGACTATAGTTTAAATATTTAATTTCCTTAATAACCAAGTGGACACTTATTTTTTCCACAAATTATGATCTCGCCCCATATAAAATTTGGTTTTATATTTAAACTCTTATAAATTACATAATCACCCCAAAACTTTTATAAACTTAATATTTCATGTCATAAATTATTTTAACCCAAAGTTTTCGGTCAACACTTTGACCATAGTCTAATTTCACACTTAATACCTTAATATAACCATAAACTCATATGATTTTCGGTTTTACACCTATCTTCCCAAAATTATAAATAGCCCCAAAACTTTATAAATTGTTATCTTAACTACTAAACACTTATTTAATTCAACCAAAATTCATAATATTAATTCTCACACTATATTATATTATAATTATGTCATGGGCACACTTAATTCTCGGTAATCACCTAATTTACCCCAAACTTTATAAAAATTATATTTTTACCACATAACTTATTAAACTAGTCATTTAAACACTAGTAATTATTTTTAGCTTACCCAAAATTCATAGTATATATTCATATACATATTTAGCTCATTAAAATCTATTCATCACCATTTGCATTCGACAATGGTAATATATCACCATATAATTTCTAAAACTTGATTTATAGCTTATAATAATTATACATAAATACATATGAGTCATATAACTCATGTAAAAATATTGTAATGTCTTAGATTGGTTCTTAGATCAAAAAGAGATCATTCCCATGACATTTCGGTTTGAATAAATATTTAACCTAGGTAACCTTTGTAATACTAAAATGTGTCTTAAGGTAAATATTTTCCATATATATTATAAATTATATTTTTGGTATATGTTACCATATGGTTCGGTCTTAATTATTTAAGAAGGTGTACATAATTTTTGTACAATTTTTAAGAGCTTAAACAAGCTTAAAACAATAAAGATTTGCTTAGTAAACTTACTCTTAATAAGGGATGATTAAATGCTTGAACTCCTCTTGAATTCCCAAGCTTCCTCCAAAGGTAAATGATGTTCCTCTTCGGTTTTGATGCAAGAGAGGAAGGGTTTAGGAGTTAGATCTTAACAAAGACCTTAAGTAGATTTATAAGTAGTTTTCCAAGGTTTTACCTTAGGCTTTTCTTCTTGAATTTTTGGCACACCTATGAGGGATGGGGTAAATTTTTCTTCATGAAATTGATGAAGAAAAGAAAATTTAGAAGATGTAGAATTTTTGAATACACATAAAATGTGTCTTAAGGATTTTCAAGCATGAAAAATACCTTAAGATGATCTTGGATGCTCCTTGGATTTATGTTGATTTAAGACACTCCCTTGGTCTATAAATTGAAGCCGAAATATTGTAGTTGTCCTAGGAAGGTTTTTGCTTCAAGACTTGATGAGAAATGCTAGGAAGTTACCTTAGAAATGAAGATAGAAGTTAAACCTCCATTAATGGACTTAGGAGCTTCAAAGGAAGAAGATGAAGATGAGAAGGGAGAAGCTTACCCAACCGGTTGCAAGGCAAGGAAGGAAATGGGTGCTCACGTAGGAAATAAGGTAATGTGATGTTAGAATTTTCTTTTGATAAAACAATGTCAATTTTGACTAATCTTTTCTTTAGTTTATTCTTTGTTTGTTTGGCTCAATAAATGCCCATATTTCATGCACATTTTCGGCTGGGTGGGCAAGGCATGATAGAAGAAGTTGTTTGATAATTGCAAAAAAGAAGACAAGGACTAAGTTAGGTAAGGTGTTTTCTTTTGAATTTTCTAAGTAGAATACAAGTCATTTATTGTCTTCTCTCTCCATACAAATTCGGTAACATGGCTGTAGTATAGCACTTGATTTTTGATGAATAAAAACATTAGAACATGGCTAGGTAGGTAGGCTTCTTAGTTGTTGATTTTTATAAGGCAATTTAGCCTTCTTTTCATGCTCATTTTCGGACACAAGGGGTGTACAAGACAATTGATTTTGTCTATTTTTGACTATGAATTATGCTAGTTAGGTAGGATTCTTTTGACTAGATAATGAGGCAATAATCCTCCCTTTTACAACTCAAAAATCGGCAGCCCCATGTTATAAACATGGCTGTTTTGTTTGATTGTTAGCACATGGAATAAAGTAGATGCAAGTTGTTACTTTTGTGTATTTAAATTTCATTGTCATAATATAAGATAATCTCTCCTTGTTTGGTGCAGTAAAATCGGTGAAGAGGTTCCCATTTGACTGAATGAATTGACACAAAACAACATGGCATGTGATAAGGTGAGTCATCTTCCATAAGGCAATTTCTTTTGCTAAAACTAGTCAAAAGACACACCAAATGGCGCCTACTATGGGGGTCAAACGAGATTGATTTTTAGTTTGGTTTTTGTTACACTATATTGTAATAAGACCATACTAATATGTGTAATAGGTTCCAGCATTTATTTGGTACATTTACACTATGGTAAAGATGAAAGTTTTAAGGTAAAAATGCTGATTTTAGGTACCTTTTTGATGATAAAATCGCCCCCACTTGTACTATGAATTTAGTACTGGAATTAATTGATTTATAAGCTCAATTTATCCCCTTTTAAGATTATCAACTCATGGCTCCTCAAAAACTTCAAGGTAATTGCGTAGAACGCATTTTTGTGACACCCGAAGGTGCATTTTTGTGCTTTAAGGATTTTCTGAAAAATAATTAGTCGCTATGAGTTCCAAGTGTTTATTGACATTTTTTATAGTCAATAATAATGTGTAAAGGTGTTACATTGAGTTATATGGGTTATATCAACTCCAAACACCACTCCCAGGCTAACCGGGGCAAAAAGGAGCGTTAAGAAATTCGTCCGAGCACTTTGTTTATTTTTGAGGAATTGGCTCGAGCATTCTCTTTATAATGTTGAATAATGATGTTAGGAACTCTAAGAATTAATTTTATAGGAGTTCGTGCCACCTCGGCACTCCTCCGGGGCATTCCCGAGGGTTTATGGGACCCTCATAAGGCATCTCCTAGCACTTTGTGTTTAACTGAGAATTTAGCTTGAGGAATTCATGTTATATGTTTAATAAAGTGTTGTGGTGTATTTGGAATGAAGAGTAATGCTTTACTTCATCCTATAATGTATTTTCGTGACTTTCGGGCCTTAAGGGCCTTTATGGGAACTCCCGATTGTTTTGTATTTTCACTCAGTTTTAGATGAGGTCCTGTGTTCTAAGGGTCATATAATGATCCTTGATTTCTTTATATGAAGTTTATAACTTACATAACTTGGTTAACTTAAGGTCGGGCTTTAACGCACGTTTCTGACCTTAAGGAGTTTAGGAGCGTTTTAACGCCTAAATGTTTATATACTTCCTTTAGGGTTTAATAACCCCCTAAATAATACTTATTTATCATTATTTAATTATTTGAATGTTATGGGTATTTCAAGTTTGGACTTGTGTTAGCCCAAATGTCTCATATAAGCCCAACTTCATAGCTAGCCCATAGAATAATCAGATTCCCCTTAAAAAAACCCTAACCCCTCTTTATAAAAGAGGAGAACAGTAGCAAAATTGGACAACGTTTGGAAAGCCTGAAACATTCTTTTATTCTCTGTCGTTTGAAATCTCGATACCCATTTCCGTGGTCTGTTGAGCTTTATTCTTCGAGTCCATTCTCCACCATCTTCGACTCCACACACCAAAACCGTTCTCACCATTTTCACCCTCACCGAAGAAACACCATCCGCATCAATCCACCATCCCCCTGGAACTCCAGTCACCATTTTCATCGTAATCTTCAAAAAAAAAACGCCACCGCTCCATCTCTGTTTTTCGCCTGACGCTTCCGCTCATCGTTATCGATCACCGGAAGGGTAAGTGGCGCCGATTTCGCTTCACCAGTGATTCTCGCCTGACGTCGTTTCTTTTTTTCTTTTTTTTTTGCACATTGTCGATTTCTATACTAGTTTTCTTCTTCAAAACAGTCTCCTATCTCTTCTCTTTTCTAATGTTTGTTTCTGGTTCATATTTCAATCTTGCACCATCCTGCCTTTTGCTTAAAACCCTGGAACTAGGACTGTAAATCTCCATTTTACATGACCCTAGTTTCAGGAGAATTTCATATCACGCGTTCGTTTCATCTACTGTCGCGTTTGTTTTTCTCTTTTGATGGAGTACGAGCATGCATGGTTTGGTGGGTGTTGATTTTGAGCAAGCCCTTGCATTTTATTCTTTGCACCAACTCTCGCCTATAGACCTGGTATGGACCTCGAAGTCCACGGACAGGGTGAAAATCTGGGCACATTCGAGTTCCATTTCATTTTTGGGTTTTCGTATGTCCCGCCCTTATGATAGCGGCCCAGGGTCCCGTCCTTCGACCCGCATCGCCTCTTGCTACTGTTGTCTTACTCTGCTGTTTGGTTCTCATACTGTATTTTTTCTGTTGGGAATACTTACGATGTCAGTGCCCGATCTGAAACGGGTTTGAGATATTTGTTCGAGTTTATGCTTTCGTTTCCTGCTTTGCACCCGGCGAAACTGGTCATTCCCAGTCATAATACTCTCCTTCTTGTCGGTTACACTTATGCTTAATGGTTAGGTTATTGCTCGCTCTGGGGATTATGTAAGGTTGAGTTACCATCTGATTATTGTTCACTAATCGTTTTGATTCTAATTAACCCTTCTGTTGTCGACTTCGTGAGGATGCATGTATCCGGTGCGCATTGTGTTCCTGGCTTGCAGAACTGACTCAGTAGAGTGCCTCTTGGTCTGCTAGGCATCTTGGCGAAATCCATATCGGTCATGGGTTAAACCGATTTATGCCTGTTTTCACTATTTACCAGACTCTGTCCATCTGTTCTGTATTTTCAGAATTAATAAACTGTTGTATGCCTGATCTTCTTTATGGATTGCTTTGGGTCTTAATGTGTTTGCAGGAAATTTCTATGCTCCCTCTCGGTACTAAACTCTAACCCTTGTCATCTGTTGGAACACACCAGTACAATATAGTCTGTTTCATACCTGTTACTTGACGCTTATACCCATTTTGAAGGTCTGCTTTGCTTCTGGAAATGCTTGGCTTGCCTGTTTGATTGCTGATGATTATTCCTTCGGTATCCAATGGCAACTTTGAATCTGTGTATCAATGGCAAAAAATGATTCGGAGCTCGTTTTGGTTGTTAAGTCCACATCTCTCACTGTTAGCGGTTAATTCATTAAAAGCTAGGGCTCTGCTATGTCTGTATGCGGTTGGTTTGGGATATTCTATGTGCTGTTATAAAGCATGTTTGTTAATCCCGACTGAAAATCTGAGTTAAGTTCGAACTACTCAACTTTTTTTCACATAATTGGTAGGTTCACAAACAACTCAATATTGTTTTTTTTAAGGAACATTGAGCAAGAATGAACTGAAAACTGATCCAGTTGATTTAGGTTTCTGTCTGTGTTTGTTCAAAATGATCAATGGACTTCTCTGTATTCAGGTTTCGATTCATTTTGCTTATCAGCAATTTATGTATATGATTTGTTCATAGCTGCCTGCTTATTTATAGTTTTTCTGTTTTGATCCATGTTCCTGGTCTGCGCTTTATTTGTACATGTTCTACCCTTTATTTGTACATGTTTATAGTTTTCTGTTTAATCCTTGTATATATTAATCAATTTATTAAGCCCTAGTTATTAGACCTTAGGACCAAGACTTGGGATAGAGGGTGAGCCCTTGCCAATGGTGAGCCATGGTCCCACCTAGTAAAGGGTGACCCCTAAACCCAAACCACACTTTATTAATGATTTTGTGAATAATAAAAGCACTTTCTCAAAATTTATCCTAGTTGGATCCATCATTCCTTTTAAATCCTCCAAAGCTTAAGCCAAGCCCCAAATTGTCTCTCTAAGTTCATTCTTTATTTTTTTCATCACTCACTTTTATTCTAACTTTGATTAACTTTTCAAAACCTTCTATGATTTCGTCAAACTGGCCCGATTGCTTTGACCCGGCCCAGGCCCAATTCAAACCTTGCCCAATTGTCTTGGCCAGCCCAATGTCCACAATCGGCCCAAGAGTCCACAATCGGCCCAAAGTTCGAAGCCCATGCCCTCAAAGCCCGAAGGCCGAACCCGTGAAACCAGGCCTAAACTTGAAGCCCAAACTCGCTCAGATCCGGTCCAAATACTCAGCCCTGTCCAAAACTCACTCAGATCCAGTCCAAATAATCAGCCCAGTCCAAAACTCACTCAGATCCGGCCCAAATACTCAGCCCAGTCCAAAACTCACTCAAATTCGGCCCGAATTGTAACACCCCTACTCTAATCGGCTCCTAATCATCTTACTTAACAATATAATCGCAGCGGTAATCTCAACAATTGAACTACTGGTGTCACCGTTCTTACTCGCCCATACGAGTAATAACGTGCTTCCTGATATACTCTTAAATACGAAACAATTTCTCGCAGTGACAACAAGAGATAGATCTAACCTCCCAAACCAATATAAAATACATTCACAGTGAGCATTCTAAGTATCCCAATCCTATACACGTTTCTAAGCTCGTATTAAAATGCAACAGTGCATATTTAAACAACTGTAATTAAACTACCCAGCGCGTCCCTCTCTTTGCCGACACTGGAAGCTGCATACCTGCAAAAATGGTTGTTTGTGGTATGGAATCAGGCCCTGCTGAGTATGTTACTACATGACTGTCATGCCCCCTCAGACCCTCAGTTATTTGGTCAAGAGCATGCAATTCATTTTCATGCAAGTAGTTTAATGTTAAAACTGTAAAGCAACAATATATATTGCAGTAAACTCAAATAACAAACAAGCCCCCGGCTTCACACATCGCATCGTAATAAACCACTGAAAGCGTTACAACGCTTATATGAGTACAAAGACTCCATTCCAACAAACACTTACTAGTTCATAATTGAGTTCAGCGACTCACCACCCGACCAAACAATCCACCATAATCCACACATGAGTACTGCGACTCGACACAACCAGTTCACAACGCACAATATGAGCACAATGGCTCGTTCAAACAAATCCACCAACATACCACACATAACCACAAAGCACAACCAATGAACAACAAGGCGAAACAACGAGAATTATAAACGAGTATAAACTCCCGTCTTTGGCATGCAAGCCCAATTAATGTTCGCCTAATGTATGAGTTAATATAGTCGTTCGTAATTGTTCAGTCAAGTCTAATGACAACGTCTCGTTAGAACGACATGTCTCTAAGTTACCCATCTCTTATGGCGGGTCACCCACGGCAGTAGCCACTCCAGCGGTAGAGCCTCCGACCTACGAACGCTCTGTAGTTCGTTGGAATTTATCCTGATACTTACGGTTACCACACGGTATCCTAGTATCGTTAATGGATCACAGTTCACAGCAAGAGCCACATCCTCTGATAAACTTATCTATACCATCGCATCGTTTTATTATTTTTCCTAACACAACAGACTAAGGTCGTTAGTCCAATCCTGAGTATGTCGACTCGGGATCCAGTGTTAGACACGAGAGCGGCGTTAAAGAGGCCAATGCTCCGTATATAAGTCTCAGGTAATATATATATCTTATTATCCTGATGCTACAACGTTTACTTATGTTCCTTATATTACACATATAAGATAGCATCATTGCCGCTAGTTCGTTTTATAATATGTTCATATATACGAACGGTACTGTTATCGTGCAACAGTAATATTAAAGCAGCATTAATACACAACTCAAGCATATTAATTCACACAAGCAGACATTCAATCTTATCACAGATTTTCACACAATGTCTGAACTGAGGAAATCCTCAGAGACAATCAAGCCACATAAATAACATACCGTTCACCCTGAAAGTATTACGGTGGAGTATGAACCAGCAAGATCCTATGCTTCGTGTGTCGTCTCTAACAGTCTAAACACACATAACGCTATTGATTAGCATCCCGTATAACAACGCAACTCTACGGTACCCCGTACCGTCACTAATAACTCCCGGTTAATCCCCCGTTATTAACTGTCAATATTTGTCGGGTTTTCGGCTTAACTCGAGATTGGAAAAGTGTTATATTACATGCGTAGTCTTGTCTCGTATATTAATATACCTATTGTTGAACTTTGTTGTCGCATGTAACTTAATGTATATTTGTATATCATATAGTTTGTTTCTTTATTGCATGTATGATTCTTTGTCATGCACTATCCATCTCACCTTAGTATTTATTTTTCTAAGGTTTGTCTCTTTTTTTTTCCAAGTTCAATGTGGTATAATTCATATGTAAACAATACTTTGAATTACATAAATCCTTATTATCCCATGTATACTCTTAACATTAGAATTTCAATATCTAATGTTTACAATTCTTTTCTCTTTATCTATCATCATTTTAGTTATGACAATTTATAGTTATTGAACCATATTATATTTTCTACACCATAACATGTATTTATTTATATACATGTATTATGGAACCATTTATTATATGATAAGTCTCATAATATATATTCATTCTTTTTAATGAATACCTCTTATATTGTAACAATATTGTAATGTTATAACTTTATAACATTAAAACCATATCATAAATTCATTTTAAAAATGTTAATATTTCCGAACAACACCTATGTTCTTAAATATTTGCAAAATCTACCACATAATTAATATAATGTTACATTATAGTTATATAACATATATTATGACATTTATGTCATTAAAACAATTATAACATATAGTTGTAAATTGTTTTAAAATACCAAACAGCCCTTATATTATTCGGCTTTCATCATATACCACTTAACTTCTATAAATCACAAATCCACCCCAAGATACATTTCATCATTACACTTATAATATATACTTTGTATTATAACCCTTAAACCTTAAAATAATTATAACCTATAGTTTTTAAAGGCTATAATTTTCAAACAGCCCCAAGGACTGTTTTAATTAAATTCCCACCACCAAACTTTGTATATTTACCAAATCTTCCCAATTTATAATACATAGTTTTCTAATGCCATTAAAATTATATATTATACATATGTCTTTATGAAATCTTATATATAACTCCAAAAATTACCAAACTATACCAAAAGGTTATAAATATTATTCCTAACCTTATACTTTCTATAAATCTCGGTTTTTACTCATTGTTACCCATTTGTAACAATGTTATAAAATATCATATATTATACTTATATAATTCATATAAACTCCAAATTTAACCAAATAAACTTCTAAAAATTCCTAATAACTTAAGGACTGTACTAAATCCCATTTAGTACCCCAAAGTTTCAGAAATTACATTATAGCCCCATCTCTTATAAATCTTTTACAATTTAATACTTATCTTGATATAAGGTTGTATTTTATTTTCTTAAATTCTCCAAACTTGGTCAAAATCTCCTATATAGTCAACTTTGACTTCTAATGCCAAAAGGGAACCAAACTTTCGGTAATTACTAGTTATACCCTATACTTTTCTATTTTTACAATTTTGACTCAAAACTTTATAAAATGTTATAATTTTTATTAAATTCATTTAAAAACCCTAAATTCCTAAAATTAAGCCCACGACTTTATATTTTACCAATAGTTACGGTTTGGCCCCAAACTTAATTATATAAGCATAAATCTAACTAAATAAGCTTATAAACTTAAATTAAAATGGCCTAATGACATGGCCTTATTACAACCTTGAACTTGCAAAATAAATTACACTTTAAATGTCTCAAAATATAGTATAACTCACGGCCTCACCATAGATTATTTATTTTTCCACATAATGTCATAATTTGACCATTATGTTAATTAAATCTCTTAAATGACTAGCTTAATTTATCTTAGTCATTTTTTTCCATTTTTAGGTTAATATAACCCATATTATTAACTTCCCTCTCGGCATAATTAATATATAGGTTAGGAAATCATAAAATCATAAGTTTTAAGGTGTTTATACCTTGATTTCTCCTTGTATGAACTCGGCCACTTGAAGGAAAATTCACCACATCATTTAGACATGTTTAATACACCAAAATGTGATATGGTTATACTCCAAGCTTGAGCTTAACCATAAGGAACAATTAATGTAAGATTTAAGGCAAAAATCACCTTAAAAATGCAAGGGGACTTCAAGAGGGATTCGGCCTGAATTAAACACACCACAAGGTGTTAAATTCACCATATAGACATAGGAAATAGCTAGACAACAACAAGCTGCCTTGGTATTAGGTTTTACCTTGGAAAAATGCCTTAAAGAAGGGTATTTCCTTTAGATCTCGGCCACCCTTGCTCCAAATGGCTAACCAACTGAATGAACATGTAAATATGAATATTATGAGTGTATAAATCATAAAAATCAAAGAAGAAAATCGGATGAAGAGTAGAGAAGCTTAAGGTATGTTTTTACCTTAAAATGCAAATTTGGGAAACCTTGGTCCCTATAATTGCTTCAGCCGAAATTGGTTGGTGTTCTAACCTTAAAACACTGAGAATAAGCCATAGGAAGTGATGAGCCACGAGATCTAAGTGTAGGTAGTGAAGAGGTGAAGAAAAAGAGCCAAAATATGCCTTAAACCATTACCTTAGGAGCTTAAGAGTTAGATCTACCTTCCATGCTCAAGAACAAAGCTTGAGAGAGTTTGGAAACTGAATGAGCTCAGTTGGAATGGAGCAAGCTCAGCTGGAATGGAGCAAGAGCCAAGGAAATAATTGAAATGAGCATTATTGATTGAAAAAGCAACTTTGGTTAATTTATGTCTTGTAATGGCTAATGACTCATCAAGGAGGATAAGGCATCGGTTAATGGAGGGGCTAAGGTGTGGCTCACACGGTTTTGGAGGCCAATTGGAACAATAATGGAGCAAAGAGTGTATTGTTTAATCATAATAATAGAAAGGTAAAAGGGGTCCCTTAATTTAGGGAGTGGTGTTGGAGTCTTGTCCTTAGTACATGCAAGTGGCGAATTAAAGTCTCTCTTGCTTGTGGCTGCCGATCCCATGTGGTCCAAGGGGTCAACTTTGACCTCTTGACCATTCTCATTCAATGTTGACTCAAACGGGCCCCCTTTTAGGGTTTTATTAATATTTTAATATTAAATTTGTAAAAATTTGTAAATTTGTGGAATTAAATTCCTAATATGATAATATATTATCATATTTAAAGGTAATTATAACCTTTAAGCCCATTAAAAGCCAATTTAAAAGGCAATTACATAAAAACGTGCTTTAAGGTGTTTTAGTGCACGTTTTGTGTTGCAAGGTGCTCCTGAGCTTATTTTTCTTTGAGAATAGTTTTGTTGTGTTCCTTAATTCATTATAATACTTAGGAATCCACTTTGGATCCTATTTGATGTCATACAATCTGTATGGTGTTTTAAAGCACATTTTTGGCTTTACCGATCTTAAGGCATGTTTTGCCTTGTTGAGATCTTTTAGATTGTTCCCCAAAATTTAGATGTTATTAACCATCTTAGATCATTAATAGATCATTTAATTAAGTTTTGAAAGGTTAGGGGTATTTCACGAATGCTCAGCCCGGCCCAAAAGCCCACAAAGTAGCCCAAGCCCACAAACTAAACCAAGAGCCCATAGCCCCGACCCAACGATCCAACCTAGGCCCAAACCAACTTGGCCAAGTCCACGGTCCAAGCCCAAAACCTACGGCCCAAGACCCAAGTCCAAGGCCCATGGCCCAGAATCCCAAATAGACCCAAGTCCACAGAAAATAATCCAAGTCCCAAGCCTTGACCCAAATTTTAACCTGAACCTTGACTCTGACCTTTGACCACCTAAACTTTGACTTTGACCTTGACCAAAACTTTGACCTTGACCAAAACGTTGACCTTGACCCGAATTTTTTGACCGGCCCAAGTTCAATTCAAATACGGCCCAAGTTCAATTCAAGACTGGCCTAAGCTCGGTTCAATCCAATTCCATACAATCCAAACTATCTCATCTTTCACCCAATTCAGTCCGATTCAAGTCAACCAATTCAATCCAACTCAAACCCGACTTGTAAATTCGTTTTAAAATCCAAAAACCCAAAAAGAATTCAAACTATCATTTTATTCAAGTTTCATCAAGTTTTCAAAGAAACCATTTTGTAGAATTTTAAAGGAAAAACTCTTCTCACATCACAGAAAACTCTTCTCAAATGCAGATATGGTTACTCGACCACCTATGGGTATTGCCTCTATCTTCTACATATGTAAGAGTCAACATGGATTCATACATGATGGCGAGGAAGCGGGAAAAGAAACTAGAGGAGGGGTGGAAAGCCTTCTTTCGAGACATTGTTAGTTACAGACAGATCAGATGGGTCATCAAAGATTGGGATGTTCGTGGAGGGGCCGTCCAGTCAGCAGGCAATGATGGTTTAATCCTCATAGGCCCTAAAAGGTTTGTCACTATTTATCCACAGAGAGGAATGCGTCAGTTCGGTCATGAACAGACCATCCCAGGAGCAAATGAGATAGGTTTCAGAGACCATCGATACAATGATGCTACGGCCAACTACCTCGTTCAGGCATACACTCTGGGATGAAATGGGCCATTATGGATATAGATCCTTACTACATGAGCTTGAGCCCTAGATACTCCACATGGTTAGGGCGTAGAATGTAGAATCGACAAATTGGTGCCTCATGCCTACTCTTTAGAGCATACGATGATTGAGCAAGACCCTTACCTCCCGATTGTCGAAAGCCTGCAGCCCCCAGATTACGATCCTGCGCAGAAGAAAAAAGAAAAGAAGAAGCTGCAGAAGAAGCTGAAGCGTCAGCAGGCTGCAAAGTAATCAGGGCCTATCATACTTCCTTTTTTTTTATTTTGATCATGGTGTACTCCTTTTTCCCAACCATGTAATTGCGATTAGTAGTTTACTTTATCCGCAGCTATTGACCCCTAACTTTTTCCCTTTTTATTTTGATCGTGATGTAACCCCGAAAATGCGGCTATGTAATGATATTTTGTTTTATCTAGTAGACAGCATGTCTCCCCTTTTGATTTAGATGTAATTCCCCTTCCCCGTTATGAAGGATCGACTATGTAATGTTACCCTTTAAACTAATATCATGTTTCCCTGTGGATCCGAATGTAACTCCCTACTCCCCATGACATTGCAATCGCGGTTAAGTGATGATAGCATAACCGTTGTTCTGGAGATGGAACCGGCTCGTGCGCCTTTCCCCTTTATCGTTTTCACAAAAGAATTCAACCATTTTCATACGTCTTTACACAACACCGGGGACGACCCTCCCTCCTCTTTCCCTCTCTCACCTTTTTAACTTGCTTTATACTGACGTTTTTCACGTATTCTGTATTACTCGGGTATCGCAGAAAGCAGAAATATAAGGAGTCTTCTTCCAATCCCTCAACATTATTCGACTTTGGAAGAGAGACTCTAGAGGTAGGCTGGCCAGCGATACCGCAACCGAAACTTCATCAGAGACCATGGATCTAAGCCTGATCAATCCAACCGCCCCGGAAGGCGCCCCAGCCACCTCATCTGTTGAGGCGAGTGCGAGTGCGGTCGTAGGAGCTAGCGGCAGTGGCTTACGCCTTCCCGATCCGAGTGTTCTCTATTGGATGCTGGAACAGTCAACGAGGAATGAGAATATGTTGAAACAGACTGTTGAAAGACTAGAAGAGCAACTGCGGCAAGAGAAGGCGGCCAAGGGAAATGACTCATACCTTACTAACCCTGACGATGATTATATTGAGGACACTCCACACCACAACCGATGCTGGAGCAATCAAAACCCTATATTCAACACCACCACACCACAACCTATCACAGCGAAAGAACGTACCATCATCCACCCAGTGACCACAACGTTCTAAACAACTGACCTACTTTCTGGAGCTCCCATGCCACCTCCAATCCTGACCACGGTTCCCACAATGCCAACCACCTTCCCCAGACTACCACCGCTCCCACCTGCTGGAGTCGCTGCCCCGACGGCCAATCTATATCAAGTCAAACAATCTGAGCCCATTCATCCCAACTCACCACATCCTGACCCCATCCAACTCAATCCATATCAGTACACCGCCCCCGGACATGCTGTCCGTTTTGAGGAAGCAATTCCCCATACCCAACTGCTACCTCACCCGTCTAACCATCTGATTCACGACTATAATCAAGCTCCACCTGCTGAGCTCCTTCCAATTGACTTCGGTCAAATGAAGAAATCCCTAAAGGAAGAGTTACTAGTAGAGATGCAGCTCGGAGAGCAAGCCAAGATGCTGGGTTTTCGTCATTTCCAATTGAAGCCGAACTCCTAGTTGCCTGAGAATCTGAAACTGCTAGAAATCTCTAAATATTCCGGGAAAAGGGACCTCAGGCACCATCTTGCCCAGTTTGACCGGGTTATGACTATGTATGGGCTAGATGATGAAATGAAGATAATCTGCTTCCCCAGCTATCTCGAAGGGTCCGCCCAAACTTGGGTGTCAAGGTTGGACTTCTCTGGGAAGAAGTTGGAAGAAGTCTACCAAGCTTTTGTGGAGCAGTATAGCTATAACACTCACCTAGGGGTCACCCGGAGAGACTTGGAGACTATGAGACCAAGAAATCATGAGACAGTAATGGAATTCATTACTAGGTGGAGAGAGAAGGCGGGTCAGATGTTAGACCGCCCCAGTGAAGATGAGTAAATAAGGATCATCATCATCATCATCGATTGCCTAGAAAATCCCTACTCAGATCACCTCAAATCCTTGGGGATTTGTGATTTCAAGCATCTGAAAGCAGCTGCCACGACCGCAGAAGAACTAGCTTTGGCTGGAAAGTTGAAAGGTCTCAGTTTCCAGGGATCGTTTCCCCGACAGTCAAACTATCAAAACAAGCAGTCTAAGACAGACATAGGCGACAAGTTTGTCCCTACCCCGTCAACCAATCAATCTCAACCACCAGTGTTTCAAGCCCAAGTCAATGGGTCAACCTCAAATTATACTACAACTCCACCATCGAGCAGTTACCAATCCCAACCAAAGAGAAATTACACAAGTCTAGGAATGCCGATGGGCAAAGCCTATGAGAAGTTGAAGAAGAGCGGATTCCTACTGAGACACCCGAATCCGAAACCTGGAGTCACCCAGATGGGACTTGACCTCAACAGCCTATGTGAATATCACATGATCAAGGGACATAGTACAGATAATTGTCAGGCCTTGCGACATGCCATCCAGGACTTGATCGATGCCGGAGAAGTGGAATTCCCGAAAGCTAATCCGAACACTCAGAACAACTCAATCCCCAGACATGTGAATATGTTGAATCTGATAGGAGAAGGAGAAGAAGAGTCAGACATTAGCAGAATCATAAGGATAAATGTCATCGAGAATTCTTCTGAGTCAGGCAACCAGAGCACACCCCCTCCGATCGTGCTATCCCCGGAGCTAGATGCCTTCCGAGTTCGTCGTCCAGAAATCCAGCATGATATTCAACCGCAGATGCATGAATATCTAGCTATGACACATGAAATTCGAACCACAGTTGAGCATCTGGTAGGACAAGGAAGGGTGTCTATAATCACTCTGCTGATAGTAGGACGACATATGGAGAAGAACCTAGAGTTACTCGTGGGACTGAATTTTGAAGCACGAGAGCTCTATAACACTATGAAGGCATTGGAGGTGGTAGAAGCATGGTGTCGGCAGAAGATTGTCGTAAGGCGAGGAAGGAGAATCTTGAGTGCAATGTCATCATGATAACCGACGAAGATGAAAATCCATCGGCTATAACCCCTGTTAAAGTACCATTTCTGATAGCAGATGAGGAAAAACGATGATGACTTGGAAAAAATGAATCACTTAACCCGTTCAGGAAGGCATTTCAAACCCACTAAGCTTGCAGAGGAGCCAGAAACATTGCAACAGAAAATCCATGACCTTACTCTGATTGAGTCGGAGAACAAGTTGGTGGGAGAAGAAGAACTGTTGAGAAAATTGAAGACTACCAGCATACCCATCACAATCTGGTCCCTGCTGACGATTTCAGAAGAGCACAAAGACGTAGTGGCTCGACACTTGGGAATGGACAAGAAGCGGCTGGCGTCAGTCGAAAACATCATAGCTCACCTATCCCGGACTCCTGACCTCTCCATAACATTCACCGATGACGAGATCCCCTGTCAATCAGGAAAGGCCCTCTACATAACTGTGAAGGCTGGGGGCTTCCAGGTCCCAAAGACTCTAATTGATGATGGGGCTGAAGTGAACGTCTGCCCGCTCCGCGTTGCCCGTCACATGGGACTCAACGACTTCAAGCCGGTAGACATGGCGTTGAGTGCCTATGACAACAGCCATAGAAAGGTTTTGGGAACCCTCTCATTGCCGATCTTGATTGAGGACGTCTCCCTGACCATCGAAGCAATGGTCATAGACATATCCTCCACCTTCAACCTTCTGCTGGGGCGGGAGTTCATCAATCAGATTAAAGGAGTCCCCTCAGTCGTCCATCAGAAGCTAAAATTCAAACACGGGGGATGAATCATGGAGGTTTTGGGAGAGGCCAGAGCTGAGTCCCCACTATTTGAGATTAATACACCGGGGGTCGAGAGTTGACGCTCGGGGGCTTCACAGTGGCGAGGCCACATTCACAGGTAAGTCAAACTTCTTCCATCACTCCTCTCTACTTCGACCCTAGTGTCTATAGCCCCGCATCGCAGCACATGATGTCTCGGATGGGCTACAAACAGGGGAGTGGACTAGGCAAGGAGCTGCAGGGCATGGCGGAGCCACTAACAGCATATATTGGAGGTCAAGGATCCGGGTTAGGATTTACGGAATTGCCAGGTACGATGTTGACAGATTCACATGTAAGAATTCCCACAGATCCTTTCTTATCAGTTAACCTTGAACCATATGTATATGTGAGTTGTGATAAGCAGAAAGCAGTTCAAGCTCGGGGAAATCAGGAGACAATGGAGTGGGGGAACTGGTGGACCACTTTATTCTCCCTCAACTCATGCCTTGAAGACCATGACGACAAGGGATGCGACCAAGGAATGCCCGAGGATGCAGCGGAGAGCAGTGTCACGATCAAACCAGTCATCAAGGACCCAGCACCCTCGGTAGATGGCCATGGAGTGTGTCTTGTCGTCTATCATAAGAGAGAGGAGCTGATTTCCCAGGAGCCTTACGTAGTTAGTCTAGTTGGTAGTGACGATGATAGTAGCAGTAGTGATGGCAGTGTTACTAGTGATGAATGCAGTTATAAATGTAATGAAGACATCGGCAATGCAAATAAGATTAGACTAGGGGAAGGATCGCCACCATTTATTTTTACTTGTAAAAATGGTGGCAGTTTTCTAACAATCTTGGAGCTCCCAAGCTCATCGGATATTAATGGAAATTCAGTCTGTTCAGAGTATTCATCTATTCTTTCTTCTCAAACGTTTGATTCATTGCAAATTCTTGAGGCCGAAGAGGAAGAATATAATGAGGAGAATATGCCTCCCACAGAACAGTATTCCACCCATACCCAGATTGTAGAGGACAATGTAGCAATAAATATCAGAACACCTGATAACCCCAAAACTTTGCAAGTCGGTTTGGGTCTGAGTGAAACAGAAAAGCGTGACTTGACTTCTCTGCTAACTGAATATGTCGATGTTTTTTCTTGGAGTTACGCAGACATGCCTGGGATCGATCCTGACATTGTCCAACACGAATACCGTTGTATCCCAATGCCAAACCTAAGAAACAACGTTTAAGAAGAGTGAAACCTGAGCATCAACTGAAAGTGAAAGAGGAAGTTGAGAAGTTGTTACGTGTTGGCTTTATTCGGGTCGTCAATTACCCCGATTGGCAAGCCAATATCGTAGCCGTCCCAAAGAAAAATGGAAAGGTGCGAGTGTGTATTGACTTTCAGGACTTAAACGAGGCCATCTCCAAAGACAACTTTCCCTTACCCCACATTGATATCCTTGTTGACAACACTGCCCAACATGCACTATTGTCATTCATGGATGGGTTTTCAGGTTACAATCAGATTCGAATGGCAGTAGAAGACCAGGAAAAGATGTCTTTTATTACGCAGTGGGGAATCTTTTGTTACGTCAACATGCCCTTTGGCTTAAAAAATGCGGAGCCACGTATCAAAGGGCTGCCACTACCTTATTGTATGATATGATTCACAAGGAAGTGGAGGTATACGTAGACGACATGATCGTCAAAGCTGCCCAACGGGAGGACCACTTGATAAACCTGAGAAAGTTCTTTGATCGGATGCGGAAGTACCAAATGAAGCTAAACCCGAGAGAAATGCACATTCGGAGTGACCAGAGGAAAGCTTTTGGGCTTCATGATCACCACCCGAGGAATCGAGGTAGACCCAGATAAGATAAAAGCCATTCATGAAATGTCTCCTCCAAAAACCGAAAAAGAAATCAAGGGTTTCTTAGGCAGAGTTCATTACATCAGAAGATTCATCATGCAGCTAACCGAGACCTGTGAGCCTATCTTCCGTCTGTTGAAGAAAGATGCGTCTAAAGTCTGGAATGAACAGTGCCAAGAAGCATTTGAGAAGATAAAAACCTATTTGCAAAACCCGCCCGTCTTGGTACCACCTCAGGAAGGTAAGCCAATGATTCCTTACCTAACGGCTCGGGAAACATCGATGGGCGCCATGCTAGCCCAAGAACAAGGGACCCCGCCGTGTGAAAAGTCGATCTACCATATCAGCAAGAAATGGGTCGATGCAGAGACACGACGCAAGAACGGGTCGATGCAGCGACACGGGTGGGGAAATATTATGACATCCAACAAATTTTGTGCTGCCTTGGTCTGGCTACGAAGAAGCTGAGGCACTACTTGTTGGGGCAGGAGGTTCATCTGATTGCACGCATGAACCCTATAAAGTACTTACGGAGAAAGCCAATTCTAGATGGTCGCTTATCCAGATGGTCCCTGTTGTTGTTGGTTGATATACTTTCAAAATCCAAAAGTCAATCAAGGGGTGCCATAGTCGAACACCTAGTAGAATGCCCCGTAACGTCTGTTCTTCGGAAATGTGACTTCCGGACGAGCAAATCATGACATTACGGAAAACCTATTGGAGGTTGTACTTTGATGGTGCCGTCAACCATAAGGTAAAGGGGCCAGGATCTTGTTGATCCATCGAGGGAGATCTGCTTCCAGCTGCGGTAAAAATCAATTACCCGGTCACTAACCAACATGGCCGAATACGAAGCCTGCATTCTGGGACTTGAAATGGCGTTTAGAATTACAAGGGAAGAATTAGAGGTCTTTGGCGACTCTAATCTCGTTATTTCGCAAGTCAACCAGGACATGGGAGATCAGAGAAGAACGATGATCCCCTACCATGGACTATCTTTCACACCTAATCACCTGCTTTTGAAATGTGACTTTCAAGCATGTGAACCGGAGCCAGAATATCTTTGCTGACTCCTTAGCTTCCTTGGCCTCAGTAGTCCAAGTACCGGCCGGATCATTATACTATCCCTTGTGGATAACGAGACCAATGTACCCTCGTTCGAAATGGAGCCATCGAAGCAGAGGAAATCGGAGATGAGGTTCGTGGACATTGAGAATTTCCTCAGAAAAGGAGAATACCCGCCAGAAGCCACTAAGCAAGACCGCATGCGCTGGGAAGAATGTCGAATCAATATGTGATCTACGGAACCAGGGTCTATAAGAGAATGCCGAATGGGGTTCAGCACTTGTATGACCCGAAAAGAGGCTGATAAGATCATCGAGGATGTCCACGAGGGAGTCTGTGGGACCCATGCTGGAGGACATTCCCTATCCCGGAAAATCCTCGGACTAGGGTACTACTGGACAACAATGGAAGCCGACTGTCACGCATTTGTGAAAAAGAGCGTCAAGTGTCAGACACATGCTAACTTGCAACACCTGCCACCCCTACCCTTGACAACCATGGTGGCTCCTTGGTCGTTCTCTATATGGGGAATCGACATCATTGGAGAAATCCACCCCAAAGCTTCAAATGGACACCGCTACATCCTGTGGGCAATAGACTATTTCAGCAAATGGGTAGAGGCACGGTCGTTCGCGAACATCAGATCAAAGTAAGTTGCCCAGTTCATCGAGCGAGATATCATATGCCGATACGGGGTTCCCTCAGAGTTCGTATCCGACAACGGTCCTCAATTCGACGGAGACACTATCCGGGTCATGGAAAAATACAACATTCGCTACCACAGATCATCTCCATACAGCCCTCAGACTAACGGAGCAGTCGAAGCTGCCAACAAAGCCGTAAAGAGTGAACTGTCAAAAATGGTTGAAACATACAAAGATTGGCCGGAAAAGCTGCACTACGCTCTCTCGGGTTACCGGACTACTGTCAAAACTGCAACCGGAGCCACCCCATATTCCTTGGTCTAGGGTCAGAGTGTGTTTTGCCAATTGAGCTTGAAATTCCAACTCTTCGGGTCACTAATGAATTGAAAATTGCTAAAATTGACTGGTTACAACAACACTATGATAGCCTAGCTCTTCTTGATGAAAAATGCCTACTGGCATTATATCACATCCAGGGTTACCAAAAGAGAATGGCTAGAGCGTTCAACAAAAGGGTCAGAGAGCGAAACATCCAAGTGGGCGATCTCGTCCTAAAAGAGCTGTGAAAGGATTTGCCAGACCCACGAGGGAAATTCAGACCGAACTGGGTGGGCCCTTATCTGGTCAAAGAGATAACCCCTCATGGTGCTGTATTGCTGACAGATTTGGACGGAGAGGAATTTCAAAGCCTTGTCAATCTCGACCGGTTGAAACCATATTATGTCTGAACTGCCACAAAAATAAAAAAATGCATCCATTCAAAATCCCTAAAAATGCATCCACACAAAAAGTTATCATTATCATCTGCATTAGGTGTAGCTTAATTGCATTTGCATTGCATATCCCCAGTCTCGAGGTGTATCTCAATATTTAATTCTAGGAAAGTCACATAAGTCATCAAAGGCCGCCGACTCTTGTATCATTTTCCCCGAAGAGGTCTTGAAAGGATCTCCAACCTCCCGTGAGAGTCGAGTGCATGAGAGAAACACAGAGCGTGCAAAACCCAGAGCGCTTGACACATTTAAATTTCGAAGCACCATGTAAGGATCTCCTTTCACGGAACCAAATATTGATGAGAAAAGTGCGTTACCATTCATGTCAAAATTTGGGAATAGTAGAGGAAACAATTATATGTCAATAGGGATGATGAGGCACCTAGGATCGAAGACAACCTCCACAAGGCCAAAAGCCTTATTGACCCTGAAAATGATCCCTTAGCGAACCCCGCTGAGCCTTTCATTGAAGATCTTTTCGAAAACAGCTCCACGATATACCACCCACACATCACACAACCATTCACCACTGCAAAGAGGATAAAAAGAGTCGGGTCCATGGTTCCTTCCCCACCATTCAAAGCATGGAAGAAAGTTTGAAAGAGATACCCAAAGAGGATGAAAACGAGAGAAGCAGAGCATAAAACGCTCAAAATAGTAAAGAAAGGAATGAGAGTCTCACATTATCCGATACCTACACACTTGATAAATAGATGAGACCGGAAATGTCAAACCCGAAGGAATGCAAATAGACTACTCAAAGAAAGTAGAAAATAAAAATGAAGAACATATAATAATCCACACAAATGCAAAAGAAGTCCAAAAATCACTCCACCCATGGCAAAGGTGAAGCATATCCTCCGTTGCACAAAAGCTCCACAATCCTCAAACAAATCCCCCAGTCTCATGCGACATACCCTGCAGCCCCGTTATAACCATTGAAAGACCTCCGACTTAGAGATGGTATTTGCTTGATTCGAAAAGTACCAAATTCGAAACATGAAAGGCCATAACGCGTCCGATGTTGTCAATACAATCGTGCACAAACGAGTGTTAGAGAAACCAGAAAGGAAGAGAAAAAACGAGTGTCTATCACCCCGATTAAAGAAAGCCTAAGTGACCTTAAGAGAGGAGGCAGAAAGGTATAAGAGATCCCGAGAGACCTCTTTCGGGAAGATTTCTCAAGAAAGAAGTGGCTTAGGGGTGACTAATCTGACTTAACTAGAATTCCCGGTCGAGCTCACCTTGACACGACATCCCCTTTGCATTCAATCATACCCCAATTCCTAAAAAATGCATGTAGAATAGATTTGCATCCATCAGTTCGGACATAATATCCTACACCACGGGAAGAGAAAGATGAGTATACTCTCTTGTAGTGGAGGCCATGGCATAGTGCATGTCTCCTTCGTCAACCGACACGACAACCTTCCTCTGAGTAATGTGAAAGACTGCGCAGTCATCAAAGCAAAGGGCCAAAAGTCTTCGGGCACCGTTCAAAGAGATGCCCCGTAAGACATCCCTCCTCACCACCAAACTCCTCACTCGCCAAAATTCATGAACTACGTAAGGTCTAATCTCAACGGGGAGTTGAGTACGTAGGCAAACCTCTCAGGGTGCGACCCCGTCCCAAATAAAAACCCTCCTCCCCTCGAACCACGAGGCCATTGCCATCACTCTATAGAGGAAATCGCCTCAATCGAGAGGATCATCTCGGGGCTACACCAGAGCCACCCAAACCCATCAACCATCCCAGAGTCATTGCTCACAAGGGAATCACATATCAAACCGGAGCCATCTGACCGCATCGGAACCACCCGACCGCAATGGAGCCATTCGATCATACCAAAGCCATTTGATCATATCAAAGCCATTCGGCCATATCAAAACCACCGAGTTCCCAAAGTCTCTCATTCACAAAAAACCATCCATTCAAAAACCAATCACAAAATCACGAAAGCCAAAAACTCGAGAGCCATACCGGAGCCATCTCGAACTCTGGAGCCAAGAGTCATACCGAATCCCGAAACCATAGTGCACATCGGGCCAAGACCACCAAAAACAAAACCAAAACAAAAGTCCCACACTGACAAGGTCAAAGGCGACATCGACAGAAAACATTCGACCATCACACCTCTCATGAAGGAAATCAAAAAGCATCCAATTCCGGATCAACCGCAACCAAAATCAATCTCAAATTAGTCACTCAAAGCAGCGAGTTTCATACAACTCCAATTAAATATTATAGGCTAGTCATAAGTCCTACTAGATAACAAGAGGTCTAGTTGAGGCTCGTCATAAGTCCTCGTACTTTCAATTGCATTATCGGCTCGTCATAAGTCCTATAGCTAGATGTCAAGAGGTCTAGTTGAGGCTCGTCATAAGTCCTCGTGCACCCCAATCAATCTAATTGTTAGTATCATAGGCTCGTCATAAGTCCTATGACTAGATATCAAGAGGTCTAGTTGAGGCTCGTCATAAGTCCTCGTACTTTCAATCGCATTTAGGCTCGTTATAAGTCCTATAGCTAGATGTCAAGAGGTCTAGTTGAGGCTCGTCATAAGTTCTCGTGCACCCTAATCAATCTAATTGTTATATCATAGGCTCGTCATAAGTCCTATGACTAGATATCAAGAGGTCTAGTTGAGCTCGTCATAAGTCCTCGTACTTTCAATTGCATTATAGGCTCGTCATAAGTCCTATAGCTAGATGTCAAGAGGTCTAGTTGAGGCTCGTCATAAGTCTTCGTGCACCCCAATCAATCTAATTGTTAGTATCATAGGCTCATCATAAGTCCTATGACTAGATATCAAGAGGTCTAGTTGAGGCTCGTCATAAGTCCTCGTACTTTCAATTGCATTATAGGCTCGTCATAAGTCCTATAGCTAGATGTCAAGAGGTCTAGTTAAGGCTCATCATAAGTCCTCGTGCACCCCAATCAATCTAATTGTTAGTATCATAGGCTCGTCATAAGTCCTATGACTAGATATCAAGAGGTCTAGTTGAGGCTCATCATAAGTCCTCGTACTTTCAATTGCATTATAGGCTCGTCATAAGTCCTATAGCTAGATGTCAAGAGGTCTAGTTGAGGCTTGTCATAAGTCCTCGTGCACCCCAATCAATCTAATTGTTAGTATCATAGGATTGTCATAAGTCCTATGACTAGATATCAAGAGGTCTAGTTGAGGCTCGTCATAAGTCCTCGTACTTTCAATTGCATTATAGGCTCATCATAAGTCCTATAGCTAGATGTCAAGAGGTCTAGTTGAGGCTCGTCATAAGTCCTCGTGCACCCCAATCAATCTAATTGTTAGTATCATAGGCTCGTCATAAGTCCTATGACTAGATATCAAGAGGTCTAGTTGAGGCTCGTCATAAGTCCTCGTACTTTCAATCGCATTATAGGCTCGTTATAAGTCCTATAGTAGATGTCAAGAGGTCTAGTTGAGGCTCGTCATAAGTTCTCGTGCACCCTAATCAATCTAATTGTTAGTATCATAGGCTCGTCATAAGTCCTATGACTAGATATCAAGAGGTCTAGTTGAGGCTCGTCATAAGTCCTCGTACTTTCAATTGCATTATAGGCTCGTCATAAGTCCTATAGCTAGATGTCAAGAGGTCTAGTTGAGGCTCGTCATAAGTCTTCGTGCACCCCAATCAATCTAATTGTTAGTATCATAGGCTCATCATAAGTCCTATGACTAGATATCAAGAGGTCTAGTTGAGGCTCGTCATAAGTCCTCGTACTTTCAATTGCATTATAGGCTCGTCATAAGTCCTATAGCTAGATGTCAAGAGGTCTAGTTGAGGCTCATCATAAGTCCTCGTGCACCCCAATCAATCTAATTGTTAGTATCATAGGCTCGTCATAAGTCCTATGACTAGATATCAAGAGGTCTAGTTGAGGCTCGTCATAAGTCCTCGTACTTTCAATTGCATTATAGGCTCGTCATAAGTCCTATAGCTAGATGTCAAGAGGTCTAGTTGAGGCTTGTCATAAGTCCTCGTGCACCCCAATCAATCTAATTGTTAGTATCATAGGATTGTCATAAGTCCTATGACTAGATATCAAGAGGTCTAGTTGAGGCTCGTCATAAGTCCTCGTACTTTCAATTGCATTATAGGCTCATCATAAGTCATATAGCTAGATGTCAAGAGGTCTAGTTGAGGCTCGTCATAAGTCCTCGTGCACCCCAATCAATCTAATTGTTAGTATCATAGGCTCGTCATAAGTCCTATGACTAGATATCAAGAGGTCTAGTTGAGGCTCGTCATAAGTCCTCGTACTTTCAATTGCATATAGGCTCGTCATAAGTCCTCGTGCACCCCAATCAATCTAATTGTTCGTATCATAGGCTCGTCATAAGTCCTATGACTAGCTATCAAGAGGTCTAGTTGAGGCTTGTCATAAGTCCTCGTACTTTCAATTTGCATTATAGGCTCGTCATAAGTCCTATAGCTAGATGTCAAGAGGTCTAGTTGAGGCTCGTCATAAGTCCTCGTGCATCCCACTATCGTGTAATTTTTCCTGTTGCATTCATACAGTGCTCCATTGGCAACTGCATTCGGTGCACGCATAAAACTGTAGTGAGAATTTTTGGCGCCCCGTCAACCTTGATCCAATTCTGCAAGCCTTATATTGCAGAATTGAATCAAGGGGAGCCATCTGTAGACACCAAAAATCTCACCCATTTTATATTGAAACAAAAAAATACGAAAATAAACATGCTTCTAGAAACAAGACGGTCGTCCCCGTTTTCAACCAAAGGAATTTCCTTTTCCTGGCTTTTAAATCTCACATTCCGATGGGAAAGGGAGCACGAGTCTTTTATCGTAATCCGTTTTAACCTGCTTCATTTTGTATACATATTTGTTGCTTTTGTTTTAAAATATTCATGGTTTTGTTATTACCGTGTATTATTTTATGTACTCGATCGATTTATACTTTTATTATTATTTATTATTTCCCTTGACTTTCTCTGTTTTTATTATTATTTCGTGTGTCCTTTTTACTAGTATTATTTTCCATTTATTTTAAGTGTTTTATCTTCATTACGAGCATTAATTTTAATTATTTCATGTACATATGCTATTCTTTTATTTTATATCTCATTACGTTTTTGAATCTTATTTTTAATTGTATTCCATACTTTCATGTCATTAGATTAATCATCTCATTTTATTTTATATACTTCCTTCTGGATTAGTCGCATTTTAGAAGAGTTATCCAGTCGAATTTAGAGCTCTTGTATTATTTCTCCCATCGATATATGGAAATCCGACCTAGCGTGGCTGGTTAAGATACCCACCACGCAACCCGCAGATCGTTGGTTTGATTCCTGGTACAGGCTGAAATCGTTTTCTTTATTTATCTCGGCACGCGGCATAAATTTTATTTGATTTCCCTGCTACTACTTACCAAAAGTCATCGCAGCTCAATTGGTAGAGTACAAGAGGAAGGAGGGCGGAGGTCTCGGGTTTGAGACTTAACACAGGCGCTTTTTATTTTTCATAGCATGTAATTTTCGGACCTGGTGCAGCCTGCTCCAGTTTGGACTTGTGTTAGCCTAAATGTCTCAAATAAGCCCAACTTCATAGCTAGCCCATAGAATAATCAGATTCCCCTTAAAAAAACCTTAAACCCTCTTTATAAAAGTGGAGAACAGTAGCAGAATTGGACAACGTTTGGAAAGCCTAAAACATTCTTTTATTCCCTGTCGTTTGAAATCCCGATACCCATTTCCCTGGTCTGTTGAGCTTTATTCCTCGAGTCCATTCTCCACCATCTTCGAATCCACACACCAAAACCGCTCTCACCATTTTCACCCTCACCGAAGAAACACCATCCGCATCAATCCACCATCCCCCTGGAACTCCAGTCACCATTTTCATCGTAATCTCCAAAAAAAAATGTCACCGCTCCATCTCTGTTTTCGCCTGACGCTTCCGCTCATCGTTATCGATCACCGGAAGGGTAAGTGGCGCCGATTTCGCTTTACCAGTGATTCTCGCTTGACGTCGTTTCTTTTTTTTTGCACATTGTCGATTTCTATACTAGTTTTCTTCTTCAAAACAGTCTCCTCTCTCTTCTCTTTTAATGTTTGTTTCCGGTTCATATTTCAATCTTGCACCATCCTGCCTTTTGCTTAAAACCCTGGAACTAGGACTGTAAATCTCCATTTTACATGACCCTAGTTTCAGGAGAATTTCATATCACGCGTTCGTTTCATCTACTGTCGCGTTTGTTTTTCTTTTGATGGAGTACGAGCATGCATGGTTTGGTGGGTGTTGATTTTGAGCCCAAGCCCTTGCGTTTTATTCTTTGCACCAACTCTCGCCTATAAACCTGGTATGGACCTCGAAGTCCATGGACAGGGTGAAAATCTGGGCACATTCGAGTTCCATTTCATTTTTGGGTTTTCGTATGTCCCGCCCTTATGATAGCGGCCCAGGGTCGTCCTTCGACCTGCATAGCCTCTTGCTACTGTCGTCTTACTTTGCTGTTTGGTTCTCATACTGTATATTTTTTTCTGCTGGGAATACTTACGATGTCAGTGCCCGATCTGAAACGGGTTTGAGATATTTGTTCGAGTTTATGCTTTCGTTTCCTGTTTACAACCCGGCGAAACTGGTCATTCCCAGTCCTAATACTCTCCTTCTTGTCGGTTACACTAACGCTTAATGGTTAGGTTATTGCTCGCTCTAGGGATTATGTAAGGTTGAGTTACCATCTGATTATTGTTCACTAATCATTTTGATTCTAATAAACCCTTTTGTTGTCGACTTCGTGAGGATGCATGTATCCGGTGCGCATTGTGTTCCTGGCTTGCAGAACTGACTCAGTAGAGTGCCTCTTGGTCTGCTAGGCATCTTGGCGAGAATTACCATGTTTTCACCATTTACCAGACTTTGTCCATCTGTTCTGTATTTTCAGAATTAATAAACTGTGGTATGCCTGATCTTCTTTGTGGATTGCTTTGGGTCTTAATGTGTTTGCAGGAAATTTCTATGCTCCCTCCCGGTACTAAACTCTAACCCTTGTCATCTGTTGGAACACACCAGTACAATATAGTCTGTTTCATACCTGTTACTTGACACTTATACCCATTTTGAAGGTCTACTATGCTTCTGGAAATGCTTGGCTTGCCTGTTTGATTGTTGATGATTATTCCTTCGGTATCCAATGGCAACTTTGAATCTGTGACACCTTCTGTTTCCTTTAGCAATTTGGCTAGTAGACCAGTGTATCAATGGCAAAAAATGATTCGGAGCTCGTTTTGGTTGTTAAGTCCACATCTCTCATTGTTAGCGGTTAATTCATTAAAAGCTAGGGCTCTGCTATGTCTGTATGCGGTTGGTTTGGGATATTCTCTGTACTGTTATGAAGCATGTTTGTTAATCCCGACTGAAAATCTGAGTTAAGTTCGAACTGCTCAACTTTTTTTCACATAATTTGGTAGGTTCACAGACAACTCAATATTGTTTTTTTTAAGGAACATTGAGCAAGAATGAACTGAAAACTGATCCAGTTGATTTAGGTTTCTGTCTGTTTTGTTCAAAATGATCAATGGACTTCTCTGTATTCAAGTTTGATTCATTTTGCTTATCAACAATTTATGTATATGATTTGTTCATAGCTGCCTGCTTATTTATAGTTTTTCTGTTTTGATCCATGTTCCTGGTCAACGCTTTATTTGTACATGTTCTACCCTTTATTTGTACATGTTTATAGTTTTCTGTTTAATCCTTGTATATATTAATCTATTTATTAAGCCCTAGTTATTAGACCTTAGGACCAAGCCTTGGGATAGAGGGTGAGCCCTTGCCAATGGTGAGCCATGGTCCCACCTAGTAAAGGGTGACCCCTAAACCCAAACCACACTTTATTAATAATTTTGTGAATAATAAAAGCACTTTCTCAAAATTTATCCTAGTTGGATCCATCATTCCTTTTAAATCCTCATATGCTTAAGCCAAGCCCCATATTGTCTCTCTAAGTTCATTCTTTATTTTTTTCATCACTCACTTTTATTCTAACTTTGATTAACTTTTCAAAACCTTCTCTGATTTCATCAAATTGGCCCAATTGCTTTGACCCGGCCCAAGGCCCAATTCAAACCTGGCCCAATTGTCTTGGCCCAACCCAATGTCCACAATCGGCCCAAGAGTCCACAATCGGCCCAAAGTTCGAAGCCCAGGCCCTCAAAGCCTGAAGGCCGAACCCGTGAAACCAGGCCTAAACTTGAAGCCCAAACTCGCTCAGATCCGGCCCAAATACTCAGCCCAGTCCAAAACTCACTCAGATCCGGCCCAATACTCAGCCCAGTCCAAAACTCACTCAGATCCGGCCCAAATACTCAGCCCAGTCCAAAACTCACTCAAATTCGGCCTGAATGCTCAGCTCGGCCCAAAAGCCCACAAAGTAGCCCAAGCCCACAAACTAAACCAAGAGCCCACAGCCCCGACCCAACGATCCAACCTCGGCCCAAACCAACTTTTCCAAGTCCAATCTCGGCCCAAGTCCAATCTCGGCCCAAGCCCATAACCCACGGCCCACGGTCCAAGCCCAAACCCACGGCCCAAGACCCAAGTCCAAGGCCCATGGCCCAGAATCCCAATAGACCCAAGTCCACAAAAAAATAATCCAAGTCCCAAGCCTTGACCCAAACTTTAACCTGAACCTTGACTCTGACCTTTTGACCACCTGAACTTTGACTTTGACCTTGACCAAAACGTTGACCTTGACCCGACCCAAGTTCAATTCAAATACGGCCCAAGTTCAATTCAAGACTGGCCTAAGCTCGATTCAATCCAATTCCATACAATCCAAACTATCTCATCTTTCACCCAATTCAGTCCGATTCAAGTTAACCAATTCAATCCAACTCAAACCTGACTTGTAAATTTGTTTTAAAATCCAAAAACCTAAAAAGAATTCAAACCATCATTTTATTCAAGTTCATCAAGTTTTCAAAGAAACCATTTTGTGGAATTTTAAAGGAAAAACTCTTCACATCACAGAAAACTCTTCTCAAATGCAGAAAGTTCTTCTCACATATACAGAAAGTTTTCTTTTAAAAACATTTCTCAAAATCAGCGTTCCTTATCGAGAATTCCGAACAACTTCAAAAGTTTTCCAACTCAGTTTTTAAACTCAAACTAAACCGTTTCTGGGGAACATGGGATGTCTAACACCTTCAAAGAACGCTTTCTTCCTTGTTAGGCATCACTTGTCTCCCTTTTAAAATAAAAATCTGAGGCGGGGCATTGGGGTCATAACCTACATTATCGCAGTCTAGATCTCTTTAGGCGGGGTGCTAGGGAAGTAACAACCTTCCTAGTTGCAGCTAGGATTCTAGAATCGTCTAACTCCCTTCAGCTCGATTTCAATGTTTTCGGTTTTATCGCTTTAAACCCAGGAGTTAGAGACGTTATTAGGGTTCGACCGAGAACATCCTATTCATGGTGTTTCTCTCTGAATCCTATTTGTTGACATAAATCCATTGCCCCATCTTTGAGCCTCGGCACTTACCATTAATTAAGTGTCGTGTTCGAGGGGTACATAGGGTAATCCCTCAGGATTATCCGCCCTTTTACAACAAAAAATGTTTTTTCAGTTTTAGAAAACTTTCAGAGAGACAATGCTAAATGAACCAATCCAACCCTTCCCATAGAACCTCAGGTACCATAAACACTTCTCAATCCTTCTCTAAACCAACTCCAAGTCACATAGGACCTCCAATTCCCGAATAATCCCGAACAACCTTAGTCATCAGAAACCCGAAACATCTTCAAAACCCGGACACCGCAAATCGAACATCCTCTCCCATACCCAATCGCCTGAAAACCCGAGTTCCTCTTCAACAACCTCGACTTCCTAAAACACCTCAAAATGTGACCATCCTTAACCCGAACGTCACAAACCCAGAAAACCCCTCAAAGTAACCCAAATGCCCTTTAACTTCATCAAATAACTCAATGTCCTGAAAAAGCTCCTCAACTCCAGCAAACGATCCAAACACCCCTTAACTTCACAAAATGACCAAAACACCTCTCAACAAACTTCTTCAAGACCAACCTACTTTTCAAACTCTTCAAAATCATCTACTCCTTAACCCACACTCAATCATATCCTTTGGCTTAATTGAATCTCTCTAATAAGGTTTTGAAAGAAGGCAATCCCGACAATTGGAGACCGAGATTTCCTCGGGCACCAATCCAAAGTCGTGGTCGTTGCCACTTCTAAGGGGTGTAACCTAGTGCGAACCCCCATAGAATCTCTAGTATGACCGGATAACCCCCATCCATAGGCAATAAATTCAGAGTCAACCAACGGTTCTTAGAACCCTCCTTCCTTTCCTTCCTAGTATCTTAGGTCAAACTAGGTGGCGACTCTAGTCAAAACTCCGCCTTATAGAGGCATAAGTCCGCGTGGAGCCCATTGAGAGCGGGGTAGTGCACACTTGCACTCCCCTTATGCTTTCTGGGAAAGACGGACGATTTAGTAGGTATTTGAGGGATGCCAAGAATAACGGGTTCTCACCCCCACAGAATGGCATTTTCTAGGATCTAGACTTTTTAGTCTGACCATATTTAGATGGACCCCCCCTCATACCGAAAAATCACCCTCCACAACAGTCACATGTTTTTTTTAATTCATTCATATTGCTTTATATTGATGAAACAGAAAAACAGAAACCTATGAAACAACTTCCAAATCCATATTACAAGCCCTACTAATTCTAAGAGGAATATCTTCCCCAAACCAAACACTTTGGGAGTAATATCCATACAATTTACCAGACTTCATAAAAAAGGATGAGTATCAATCCCAACTCATCGTACAGGCCTAAGAACCTAATTTCCTTAATCTTACAATCATATTTCTTAAAAGTAACTTTGTTGTTAAAGGTTCACATGGACTCTCTTGATTCCATCACTTAACACTTTTACCAGCCTAAGCTAGATCATATCTATCTCTAGTTCTTATAAGTAACTTTGTTGTCTAAGGTCCACATGGACTCTCTTGTTTCCAGCTATAGCACTTTTTCCATCCCAACTAGTTGTTGTAGACTACACAATTCTTCCATTTTCCTGTTGAACATAACAAGCAAAAATGCTTTATGGTTTCACATTGTACCTCCCGCCGTGACCAGAGGTTTATAATTTCTTTACTCTGACATCAATATTGATCTTGAAGCACCATATTGAGGAGGAGGGCACCAATCATTACAACTAATATGTGAATGATAAAAAAATACCTTTAGTAGATCATAAGCTAACACAAATGCTTGTTTGCTTATAAAATCACCACTAGAAACATTTCAAATTATGCCTAACTTGATTTTTAGCATCATAGATAATCCACTTCACAACGATCACGTTTGCAAGTTCTTTTTTCCTCTCAAGCTGATCAAACTTAATACAAATAGAGTTTGATTCTAGTATCACATGTAGAGGGTAAGAAGTAGGATTTCTCGATCAAGTATATTATGTCATTGATATTTATTCATGACACTTTCAAACAAAAAGTGATAAGGTATATCATTTTTCCACAAAAACAACAATATGAAGAAGTGCCCATTCTTCTCGTTGTACTAGCAATATAGGGAATGATACTTGTAATAAAGTTCCTACATTACAAGTTAGCTCTAGGTATAGCACAAGACACCTTAAGTGAGTTATAGAAATTAGCAATTGCACTAATTGAGGAAGAAAAGTGAAGATAGTCACTATTTTGCATTTTTATACCTATATTTAACAATATATGGTTCATCCTTGTTTAATGCCACACCCAAATATCCTCCTTCCATGAGACAATATGAATCTGAACTATGCAGTCTACATCTATGGGCAATAGGGTATGTTGTAGTAGTTGTTAGTTCTAGGATCTTTGTTTGGTTGATAAATTATGACATATGATGACAAAAACCAACATGTCGTTCTTTATTGATGAGTTGGAATGTAAATGACCTAGTTCACGGGGGGTTTTGACAGTGGTTCTAAGTAGAATCCAGTGAGTACAAATGAAAAGAGAGAGAGAACTCTCTTTGTCCCCCTTGGATGGGGTGTAGTGTGCTATTTATAGAGAAACAATCCTGGTATTCGGGCTTGCTTACCCGGTTTGTTTGCTTAGCCAAGGATTAGGAGGATGATGTAACACGTGAGTGCTATCATCCTTTGCAAGGTTTTTCCGAGAAGCTTCCCCAGTTATTTTCAGGGATCTGGAGGTCGCATCTATTTTGGGACAATCGAGGCTGTGTCGGAAGGGGATAAAGGCTTGAGGTGGTGCTGATGGGACAAGATGTCAAGGTCATGAATGCTTGTATGCTGGTGAGGGGGTCTAACCGTGTACCCGGCTTGGTGCAATCGAATGGTTCTTTATCTAGTTATGGGTGTAGTGGAACCAGCCTTCTGAAATCAGTGTTTACAAACCGGGGTGCTTGCTAGTCGGGGTCTTTGTGCCTTTATTGTTGGCTTGTCAACCTGGGTACATGTAATCATAAAATGAAGGTGTTTGATTAGCATTTCTTACCTTGTAGTTAGAATGTGTTTTTTATACCGTACAACACCTTCTTTGATAAACTTCATACTAGACACATAATAATCTCTGAATTGGACTATCATACATTCCTCTTCTAGCTTCAACATTGTTAACATTGGGAAGGTAAAATAAATTTTACGAGTTAAAGCCATCACTAAAATTGGATTTGTTAGAAGGAGACAACAGTGTTTAGATATGAAGTCTATTAGGGATGGCAATGGGTGACGGGTGCCCGTTTCACCCATCACCCGACCCCGCTAAAACGGGTGGAAAACCCGCAAACGGGTGAAAACCCCACAAAAAGGGTGAAAACGGGTGACTTGGAACAGGGTGACTGGTGAAACGGGTCGGTGTTGTGGTTGGGTGAAAATTTTTCACCCGTTCACACCTACCCGTCACCCGCATACATATATTGTTTAACAAAATACTTATTTCATGGTCAATTCTCTATGTTTGAGTATGTTGTTGACATTAGTTGATATGGTATGTCTTATTAACAAATTGGATGTTTTTTAGCAAAAAACTAAACTTATATAGATGTTACAAAATAAAAATATAGCTGGAAAAAAATGGTTGACGGGTTCACCCGTTCACCCGTGGTTCACCCCGTTTCACCCTGGGTGACGGGTTCACCCCGTTTCACACACGTGGGTGACGGGTGAAACACGGATGAAGTGCGGGTAAAATACGGGTGAACCGCGGGTGAAACAGTGAAATACGAGTGAACACGGGTGAAACGGGTGAGAAATACATGTTAAAAAAAGCAGGTGACGGGTTCACCCGTTTCACCCACGGGTGACGGATGAAAAGGGTGACGGGTGGTGATTTTTTGGGTGACGGGTCGGGTGATGCGGGTGAAAAACGGGTGACAGGTCAGGTGGAGAGTCACCCGACCCGAACCCAACCCGTTGATATATCTAGAGTCTATTGAAATCCTCAATAGATCTAAACCATGTCCCTTTTTTCTCAATGATTTGCAAACTGCATCCCATATTAATTAGTGCATTATATTTTTTTCAGTTTTCCCTCCCCGTCAAAAGAAGAAAATATTGAGTTAGACGTATTGAAAATCCCAGCTGGAAGAAGGAATAAAGGCATATTATAAGTAGGAATGGAGGAGAAACACTAGTGATTGCAAATCTCAGCTAGAAGAAGTGAAATCCTCTACTTCACTGGAAGGCCTGGGTATATGTTGAATCGAGAGGCTTCCCTAACCTCAAATATTACACCCCATAATGAGCTTCCAAATTATGACTATAGAGTATTATTTTTTTACTTTTGATAGTTTATCAGTTGACCATAACATTTTAGAAAATCATATATGATCCATAATGCGGTGTAGTTTTTGATATTTTCTTTTCCATAAAAGATAGTCTACAAAAGCCAAGTGGGAAATAGAGTGACCATAAACTAACATTTTGATACCCTGATAAACTCTGTTTTGTTAAGCTTGATTTATGGCATTGGATAAAGCTTCTTGAGAATATAAATAAGAAAGGTGATAATGGGTTCCTTGTTTGATGCCTCTGAAAGGGGGAAAAGGAAATCCCTAGAGATCCATTCACCATATTGAACACTTAACATATAAGATACAATTGATGACAGGGATCCTTCAATTTGAGGGGAACCCATTGTTTCTAGGATTTTTCAAAAGAACCACACTCTAATCTATTGTAGGTCTTACTAAGATCTTCAAGATCAAAATAACCTTTCTTTCTAGCCCGACTTTATAAGAAATGATGAATCTACCCAATTATATGACATCATCACTATTTAACATTTATTTAACAAAACCTAATTGGTTGAACTTTATTTAACCTTGGCCATTGTTTTGTACACAAAGTTATAAAGGGTTTTGGGGTGAAATTCATTAACATTATCAACATTATTGAGAGATAATAACAATGAAATAGTCATTAATAATCTCAGGAAGAAGGTTCCTTGAAGAATATGAAGAACTATATTAATGACCTGGTTACTCACCACATGCCAATATGTTTCAAAAATTTTACCATTGAAGCCATCGGGCCTCGAAGAATTGTTTGATCCTAGCATTTCATGGCATGAACAATTTCTACTACAATGTAAGGGAGATTCAAATATGGACAATCACACTTGGGATAACTTTTCGGAATGCTTTAGTAAACTTCTAATTTACTACTGGATTTTCCCTTGTAAACAAAATTTTGAATAATCTCTGATGATAAACTCCTTCATGATTTAGAAGACCAAACATATATTTTTCTTTCTACGTTCAGAAGCCTTAGAGTGGAAAACACTTGTATTTATATCTCTCTCCTTGTTTCACTTATATTTGAACATTGCTTCCACAAATTTCCCTACATCATCATTAAAAGTTCAATTTCCATAAGGAGTCGTTTTCTCTTGGATTCACTCCCATTGTCGGTACTACTTTAGAAATTAAAGAAAATCTCCATTCTTCTTCTAAAATTTGCATTTTATCTTATTGATGAACCATTCTTTCCAACTACTAAGTTTCCTAGCACAGAGGGAAACCTTTGTTGCAAATCTTAGTCTTGTTCTCCCCAAATTCTGTCACAATCTGGGGGCATTTCTTGTCATTATGTTGTGCATTTCCAAACCTGAATATTTTGCAGGCTTTTGAACACTCTATAAGATCTTATCAGCAAAAAAATGGTCTAAATTTTCTTTAACAAATGCTCCATAGAGATATATGGGAACAATTCCAAAGCTTCAAAATTTGTGAAAACTCTATCATGTCTATTTTGTGAATTATTTTCTTCTAGGAGGCCATTACTGAAAGAAACAACTTCCCTGATGAAGCCAAGATCAATAAGCTTAGGCTTCTTTATAAGCTAGGGGTAGATGATATAGGTGACGTTGAAGTAACCTACAACTATCCATGGTTTTGTAACTTGCTTTCTTAAAACTCCTAGAAGTTTAACTCTGCCCCAAATCCATGCATGGCCACACGGGCAAGCTCAACAGGCTCTTCTTTTCTCCTTCGATGGAGGTTTGCTCTCTATTTTCCTCCCTCCTTCATGGAGGTTATGCTCTTTAGTCTTCTAAATCTTTCTGTTTTGGGTTTGATTTCTTGTTTTTTGTTGTCCTTTGTAAATAAAGCCTTGTCTTTTAGCTTTTATACCCTTTTATCTCTTATGACAGATTTCTTAGTTTCTTTTCTTGGTTTAAGCTCCATCTCCTCTTTCTTTTGGTTGATGTCCTTTTGCCCTATCTATTAAGGTTTTGGTTTTTCATGTAGGTATGAGGTTTGTTCGACTTCCACAATTGCATATATTGCTCGATTGAGTATGGCTTTCATCGACTGCGCACGTGTATGTATGCATGTTGAGCTTCTTTTCACCGAAGGAATCCATGGAGGTTGTGAAGTCACCAGATGCCTGCATAGGTGGATTGACAAAGAGCTTATGAAGAAATCGGTGTCGTTTTACTATGGCCTAGTTTCGATCATGCCTATGAGATGGTTGCATTAGCTACTTTGTTCTAATCAGTTGTGTCTTTTGGTTCTATTCAAGGCGGTACACTTGTATTTTTCCTTTTACTCATCGGTTTATGCAGTTAGGTGTAGTAGTTTTTTACTTTCGAGTAGTCGATAGCATTTTGAAGATGCATGTAACGACCCCAAAACCGGCCTAGGAGTTAGGGTTGTTACACGCGCGAGTCTACTACCTAACGTCGCAAGGCTCTAACGCGAATCAATCCCAAAATCAAATAGCGTAACTTGTATAAATACCGAAAGAGTTTACAAGGTCCAATGCTTATAACTCAAATACAATAAAAGGCCTGAAGGCTACACAAAAGCCCAAAGCGTCTAACGCGCAAAGCAGAACAAAAGTCTAAGGGAAACATAACGTAAGCAAAGCTCCAGGAGGGGACAAGAAGAGAAGATCCCACGAGCTCAATCTGCAACATAAGTAAAGGGGTGAGCTAAAAAGCCCAGTAAGTAGAAGACTTCCTAAAGGAAGCCCACTCAAAACAGAAGTAGAAGTTTGTACAAACAAAGAGGGAGGCGTAGCCACTTATAAACAGCCGGACGAGAATCACAAATCAGAAAGCAGAGCGGAACATCACATCAAATCATAGTCGGACTTTCAGAATTAGATAAAAGAGGTGGGACACTAGAAACACGCTAGCACAACAGAAGGACTCACTTAACGTCCTATGGACCCGAAGATCCCATAACAGAAGCCGTAGAGACAGCTAACAGACCCGTTGGTCACATAATGCCCTAAGGGAGACCCTAAGGACGTAATCAGAAGGAATTCCTGTGCAACATGCTACGGGACAGCCCGACCCGACTATCCAAGGCTCAGAAGCAACGTAACTAGGTCCCAAAACCAAAAGTTCACAAAACAGATCTCAAGCATGGAAATGCATATAAACAGAAGAAGCTTGTACACAAGTAGGGGAATCCAACCCCATAGACGGAACTCAAAACGAAGCTAAAATGGAAGAGTTATGCCAAAAACAGGGGCATGTCCGAACTTGCGTCCGACCTTGCAAGTTCGGACAGAGGCCGAGAAACAGAGGTCACGAAAACGCCAATGTCCGAACTTATGTCCGAGCATCGAAGTTCGGACGTAAGTCGAGAGTCAGAAATCAAAACAAAACACCGTCCGAACTTGCGTCCGACCTTGCAAGTTCGGACACTGGTCGAAGCTCATGTCGAAACCAGTCCTCGCACCCTGTCCGAACTTCGAAGTTCGGACAGATGTTCGGACTCTTCAAAAACTCAGAAATCAAAGGCGCGCCAGACGCACTGTCCAAACTTCAACGTTCGGACAGACGTCCAGACATCGCGAAAAGGCAGTTCGTAAGAGAGAATAGAGGCGAAAAACAACATCAAATCATGACCAAAACCAGTACAGGTTCTAGAATTGTAAAACAGTGCCCATGGGGTTTAGCCAATTGATCAACAACACCAAAACGCAACCAATTCACACAACGCAACACAAATTCTCAACCAGACAGTGATTAAAATCAGTCCCCGATGGTGAATGAACAACCCCGATTCCAACCTCCACTTACCTCGATTCGAAGTGCAGAAGACTGTTTCCACAACGCCTACAAGCACCAGATGATCACGCACACATGAGGGATACAAAAACGCCACAGAATTGCACATAACAGACCCCAAAATCAGAAAACCGAACCGACCATCAGAGCAACGAAACCCACTGAATTGCACAGATTACCGACCAGGTTACAAACCTGAATTCCGCAAAGAGGATTCGCACAACAGCAGTAGAGAAACAACCCGGGAAGCAGCAGAAATCCACACAGAAGTCAGTGCACACAAGGGAGGAGGGGTAGACAAACGCTCAAAAACTGTCGAAGGGAGAGGCGCAATGCTGAAGAACTGATCGGGAATTGGAAATAAGAAAGCTGCCAAGCTAATTAATTAAGGAGGATTACCATAATAAAAGAGAGGGAATGACCTCCTTGCCCTCGTCTTTTAAAGTAATGACCCGGACATCCCAATAGCTAACCAAGGCACCACATAACATAAGAAGCAAATTAAACTGAGGTGTTAGAAAATCTGAAAAACGTTAAGATATCTGAAACGAAATAATACGGAGTATTACATCACTCCCCCTTAAAAGGAATTTCGTCCTCGAAATTTGACATACCTCACTGCTCAAAGAGGGAAGGGAACTTGGCATGCAATTCCTCCTCAAGTTCCCACGTCGCCTCACGCTCAGACTGTTCAGACCATTGCACCTTGACAATAGGCAGTGTCTTGCTACGAAGTCGGCGGGCTTCACAAGCTAGAATACAAACCGGAACCGCCTCATAGGTGAAATCATCCCGGAGTCGAAGCTGACCATAATCAATCACATGGCTCAGATCGTGAAGATACTTCCTGAGAATCGACACATGGAACACATCATGAACTTCCACTAGAGCTGGTGGCAATGCCAATCTGTAAGCCACCGGTCCAACCCTCTCAAGCACCTCGAAAGGTCTTACGAATCGAGGGCTCAGCTTGCCTCTCTTGCCAAACCGGACAACACCACGCACCGGAGATATCTTCAGATACACATGATTCCCAACCTGAAACTCAAGCGGACGGCGCCTCTGATCTGTATAACTCTTCTACCTCTGAGCAACCAACAAACGCTCCCTGATAGTCCTGACCTTGTCCACAGCACCCTGCACCAACTCAGGACCCACAATCGCCCTCTCCCGCAGATCATCCCAACAAATGGGAGATCTACAGCGCCTACCATACAATGCTTCGAATGGGGCCATCCCAATACTCGATTGAAAACTATTATTGTAGGTGAATTCAATCAGAGTCACATGCTGATCCCAGCTCCCTCCAAAGTCTAGCACACACGCTCTCAACATATCCTCCAAAATCTGGTTCCTCCTCTCTGTCTGCCCATCGGTCTGAGGATGATATGCTGAACTGAAAGCTAAATTCGTCCCTAAAGCCTTATGCAGGCTACGCCAGAAGTGAGATACAAACCTCGGATCCCTGTCCGAAACGATCATCGTCGGCATACCGTTCAGCCTCACAATCTCATCCACATACAGTCGAGCCAGACGCTCAAGACTGAAGGTCTTCCTCACAGGCAAGAAATGCGCTGACTTCGTCAACCGGTCCACAATCACCCATAGTGCATCATACCCCGAAGGTGTCCTAGGAAGACCCACAATAAAATCCATCCCAACGCTCTCCCATTTCCACTCAGGAACGGGAAGGGGATGCAGAAGACCCGCAGGCCGCTGATGCTCCGCCTTCACCTGCTGACAGGTCTGACAATGAGTAGAAAATCAGAAATCTCCCTCTTCATATTCGCCCACCAGAAGGACTCTCTGAGGTCCCGGTACATCTTCACCCCTTCTGGGTGCACAGAATAAGGAGCTCCATGAGCCTCCTGCATAATCTCACGCCTAAGATCGCCTCCACTAGGCACACAGACTCGGCCTCTAAAGCGCAGACATCCGTCGCTAGACACAGAGAACTCTGACTCCTGATCATCTGTCAGCCTCTCCCGGATCTTACACAACTCAGCATCCCTCTAACCATCCCTAATCCGCTCAATCAAGGAAGATGGACCTGAATAGAAGGAATCATCCCAGCCCTGTCGGACCGAACAACCCAAACTCCCATGCGTTGAAGCTCAAGAGCAGACCTCTGAATCCCTGACATCGAACAAGCAAGCCCCGGATCACCCCTACGGCTCAAAGCATCTGCCACATTCACTCTACCTGGATGGTAGAGAATCTCCAGATCGTAATCATGCAACAGCTCCAACCAACGTCGTTGTCTCAAATTCAGCTCCTTCTGCGTGAATAGATATTTGAGACTCTTGTGATCCGTGTAAACCTTACACGTCACTCCATACAGGTAATGCCGCCAGATCTTCAAAGCGAAGACCACAACAGCTAACTCCAAATCATGGGTAGGATAATTCTTCTCGTACGGCTTCAACTGTCGTGACCCATACGCTACTACCTTACCCTGCTGCATCAAAACACAACCAAGTCCTCGGTGGGAAGCGTCACAGAATACCTCAAAGCCATCTGTCCCAGAAGGCAACGCCAATATCGGAGCTGAAGTCAACCTCCTCTTCAGCTCCTGGAAACTCTCCTGACACGCCTCGCTCCACTCAAACTTGACATCCTTCCTAAGAAGACGAGTCAAAGAGGACACAATTTTAGAGAAACCCTCCACAAACTTCCTGTAATACCCTGTCAATCCCAAGAAAGTGCGCACCTCATAAAAGCTAGTGGGCTTCGCCCACTCCATAATCGCCTTAATCTTCCCTGGGTCCACCGAAATACCATCCTTCGAAACCACGTGGCCAAGGAACACCACTCTATCCAACCAGAACTCGCACATCTTCAGCTTGACATACAACTCCTTCTCCTTCAACGTCTGCAGAACTAACCTCAAATGCTCCTCATGCTCCACAGCACTCTTGGAATATACCAAGATATCATCAATGAAC
Organism: Limonium bicolor; assembly: GCA_023374045.1. Lineage (NCBI taxonomy): Eukaryota > Viridiplantae > Streptophyta > Magnoliopsida > Caryophyllales > Plumbaginaceae > Limonium > Limonium bicolor. The sequence goes on along the minus strand of CM041779.1, from coordinate 28,355,028 downwards.
ACAACTACAAAAGAATCCAAGAAGGGCTTAAAAACTCGGTTCATCATATCCATGAAGAACGACGGGGCATTGGTCAATCCAAAAGGCATGACCAAGAACTCATAATGCCCATACCGGGTCCTGAAAGCAGACTTAGGCACATCGTCAGCCTTAATCTTCAGCTGGTGATTATCAGAACGCAAGTCGATCTTCGAGAAAACTGTCGCTCCCGCTAACTAGTCGAAGAGGTCATTAATGCGGGGAAGAGGGTACCGATTCTTGATAGTAACCTTGTTCATCTCCCGGTAGTCGATACACAATCTGAAGGAGCCATCCTTCTACTTCACAAACAGAACTGGTGCTCCCCATGGAGACACACTAGGACGTATAAAGCCCTTATCCAGAAGATCCTGCAGCTGCACCTTCAGCTCCTTAAGCTCCGCCGGGCTCATACGATAAGGGGCCTTCGAAATAGGCTGAGTCCCTGGCGCTAACTCAATAGAAAACTCCACCTCACGATCAGGTGGCAGCCCTGGCACATCGTCCTGAAACACCTCTGGAAACTCACACACAATGGGAATCTCCTCCAACCGGGATCCCTCTTGAACCTCAGGTAGATAGCAGAGAAAACCCTGGCAGCCCTTCCTCAGGAAGCTAGTTGCCTGCATGGCAGATACCAAAACCGGCGAACAAGGAACAACATTCCCCACAAAAACAAATCGGGTCTCACCCGGTCTATCGAAAACGACTCTCCTAGCCGCACAATCTATATGGGCATGGTGCTCTGCTAGCCAATCCATGCCCAAAATCACATCGAAGCAGGACATACTCATAGGGATCAAATCAGCAGGCAAGGTCCTATCCATAATCACTACCGAACTAGACTTGCATACATAACTAAGCACACAAGCAGGCATGCCACTCAACGGGTTAGAAATGCATAAATCCACATCACAAGGCACAACAGACAACCCGAGACTACCCACTAAATCAGTAGACACAAAGGAGTGGGTAGCTCCTGAATCAAACAAACAAAAAACTGGCTGAGAAGAGATCCAAAGGATACCTGACACCACTCGGTCTGAACCGCGGTCACGCTCACCAGCTAACGCATGCACACGTGCCTGGGTCTAGGACTTCTTTTGATCAGTCTTCTGTCCGGACCTTGAACCAGCACCACGACTCTCGGAACCACCACTGCTACCTCCACCTCTAGCCTATGGACACTGGGCAATGCGATGGTCTAGCGAACCACATTTGAAGCACGCCCCGGACTTCCTGTAGCACTCTCGTCCGGGATGAAAGCGGTCACACTCCGCACACTTCTCCACAACAGGCGATGCAGCTGAAGAAGATCCTCGGTCACCTCTGTACTTCTTCTTCTAAGAAGAAGTCTGCTCCTGCCTATCAAGCTCCTCCACACAGCCCTTCCTCTTCTGATCATTGCCCTTATCGGGCCTCTGGTCCTTCTTCTCATACTGCTGCCTAGCCTGCAGCTCAGTCTCTACAACCAACGCCACATCAGCCACATCCCTGAAGGTCTTGTGGCGGAAAGGTGCCACAGCAGCTCGAATGTCGCCTCTCAAACCAGCCTCAAACTTCCTAGCCTTTCGATTATCATCCGGCTCAGGCACAAACTTAGAAAGGGAGATGAACTTGCGTACATACTCATCGACTGACATCTCCTTCGTCTGGCGGAGTCTCCCATACTTCACAATCTTCTGGTCCTGGAAGACGTCGGGATAAAACTGCTGGTTGAAGCAGCCCCTGAACTGCTCCCAAGTCCATGGATGGGGGTACTTCCCCTCAACCGACTTCCACCACTCCTTCGCCTCAGACTGGAACATAAACGTGGCAAATCCAACCTTCTGGTCCTCCTCACATCCCATAACCCGCAGAAGGTCCTCAATCGCCGCGATCCAGTGGCTCGCCTCTTGTGGGTCGCCACTAGCGTCGAAAGAAGGAGGCTTCAGCTTCAGGAACTCCTGAAGCGCCTTCACATTATTTCCCCCCCCCCCCACGTTACCAGCTCCTGCTGCTGGGCCAGCAGTGGTCCCTACGGTCTGCAACACCTGGGTCACCACCTGCTGCACAGGGGGACATCGCCTGAAGAAGCACCTCGCACTGAACGTCGGGGAGGCATACTGAAGATACAAACACCACAATTGATCAGAAACCATCAACATCATACAACAGTTATTTCAGACACTCCCGCATGTAGACAAACCCCACAAACACCAAAGAACGAGCAACCTGGCTCTGATACCACTAAATGTAACGACCCCAAAACCGGCCTAGGAGTTAGGGCCGTTACACGCCGCGAGTCTACTACCTAACGTCGCAAGGCTTTAACGCGAATCAATCCCAAAATCAAATAGCAAAACTTGTATAAATACCGAAAGAGTTTACAAGGTCCAAATGCTTATAACTCAAATACAATAAAAGGCCTAAAGGCTACACAAAAAGCCTAAAACGTCTAACGCGCAAAGCAGAACAAAAGTCTAAGGGAAACATAATGTAAGCAAAGCTCCAGGAGGGGACAAGAAGAGAAGATCCCACGAGCTCAATCAGCAACATAAGTAAAGGGGTGAGCTAAACAGCCCAGTAAGCAGAAGACTTCCTCAAGGAAGCCCACTCAAAACAGAAGTAGAAGTTTGTACAAATAGAGGGAGGCATAGCCACTTATAAACAGCCGGACGAGAATCACAAATCAGAAAGCAGAGCGGAACATCACATCAAATCATAGTCGGACTTTCAGAATCAGATACAAAGAGGTGGGACAATAGAAACACGCTAGCACAACAGAAGGACTCACTTAACGTCCTATGGACCTGAAGATCCCACAACAGAAGCCGTAGAGATAGCTAACAGACCCGTCGGTCATATAATTCCCTAAGGGAGACCCTAAGGAGCGTAATCAGAAGGAATTCTTGCACAGCATGCTACGGGACAGCCCAACCCGACTATCCAAGGCTCAGAAGCAACGTAACTAGGTCCCAAAACCAAAAGTTCACAAAACAGATCTCAAGTGCATGGAAATGCATATAAACAGCATAAGAAGCTTGTACACAAGTAGGGGAATCCAACCCCACAGACGAAACTCAAAACAGAGCTAAAACAGAAAAGTTATGCCAAAAATAGGGGCATGTCCGAACTTGCGTTCGACCTTGCAAGTTCGGACAGAGGCCGAGAAACAGAGGTCACGAAAACGCCAATGTTCGAACTTACATCCGAGCATCGAAGTTCGGACGTAAGTCGAGAGTCAGAAATCAAAACAAACACCGTGTCCGAACTTGCGTCCAACCTTGCAAGTTCGGACACTGGTCGAAGCTCATGTCAAAACCAGTCCTCGCACCCTGTCCGAACTTCGAAGTTCGGATAGATGTTCGGACTCTTCAAAAACTCGGAAATCAGAGGCGCGCCAGATGCACTGTCTGAACTTCAACGTTCGGACAGATGTCCGGACATCATGAAAACGACACTTCACAAGAGAGAACAGAGGCGAAAAACAACATCAAATCATCACCAAAACCAGTACAGGTTCCAGAATTGTAAAACAGTGCCCACGGGGGTGTAGCCAATTGATCAACAGCACCAAAACGCAACCAATTCACACAACACAACACAAATTCTCAACCAGACAGTGATTAAAATCAGTCCCCGAGGGTGAATGAACAACCCCGATTCCATCCCCCACTTACCTCAATTCGGAGTGCAGAAGACTGTTTCCACAACGCCTATAGGCACCAGATGATCACACACAGAGGAGGGATACAGAAACGCCACTGAATTGTACAGAACAGACCCCAAAATCAGAAAACCCAACCGACCAACAGAGCAACGAAACCCACTGAATTGCACAGATTACCGACCAGGTTACAAACCTAAATTCCGTAGAGATGATTCACACAACAGCAGTAGAGAAACAACTTGGGAAGCAGCAGAAATCCACACAGAAGTCAGTGCACACAAGGGAGGAGGGGAGTAGACAAGACGCTCAAAAACTGTCGAAGGGAGAGGCGCAATGCTGAAGAACTGATCGGGAATTGGAAATAAGAAAACTGCCAAGCTAATTAATTTAGGAGGCTTACCATAATAAAAGAGAGGGAATGACCTCCTTGCCCTCGTCTTTTAAAGTAATGACCCGGACATACCAATAGCTAACCAAGGCACCACATAGCATAAGAAGCAAATTAAACTGAGGTGTTAGAAAATCTGAAAAATGTTAAGATATCTGAAACGAAATAATACGGAGTATTACAATGCAGGTTAAGCTTATTAAGCCAAGTGATGGTTGGTCCTTTGCCACGCTGCTCATGCAACAACCCATGGTGTTCCGGGTTGAAAATAATGTTGCCCTAGTACAGACACTTAGGATGTTTGAAGATGGATTATGGTTTTTCTAGGTATCTAAGATTGTATGAAAGTTAATGAATGGAGGAGTTTTCAAAGAAAAAAAAAGACAGTGGAGGTGACTAATTGTTCTCAAGCTAGCTATCATAAGGGAGATTATCTTTAGAGTAGTGTTTTGTAGCTTTACTTTTGAGATGAATTAAAATAACTCAAGGACTTCATAATCTTCATCTACCCAAATAACTCCAACCCCCAGCGAAACAGACATAGGTTTTTTAAGGGGATGGGTGGTTTAAATATGTATTTAGATTTGTATGAATATTGCTATATATATGAGTGTATCTAGTGAGCAAGTAAATTAAGGTAATTATTGTTCTTGTTGGGTTAATGTTAACTCAACTTTTTTATTTCTTCAAATGGTCAAGTAAATGAAGGTAGTTGTTGACTGAACCACTCTTTGTACGTAGCACCAGCATCATCCAACTGAAGCTCAACCACTCTCTCAGCACGCTAGTTCCATAGGGCAATGTAATTTGAATGATGAGGTACCCAGTTCCAATCAATACAGTCTCTCAAGTTGATGTTGTGCAGATCTACTCATGGATCATCCCCGTCTGTGCTAGGATCAGCCGGTGGAAACTGAATCCCGCCAAATTGCCACATCACACGATCCGGGAGATGCCACTCCACTAGATGAAAACATATAAGTGGTACCCGAGATCGTGCAATGTGACGACCAACCAAACAATATGGAGGTATAGACTATATCATCTCCTCCGTATAGGGCTGCCAGACAATCTGAAAGAAGGAAAAAAAGTTAGAGGACTATGTTAAAGAAATGAAGCGACTACAACAACAAACTAAAAAAACGACACTAACCTAATTCGCTGTCAAATGCCTCTATGTAATTTGTGAGGACATGAGTAGAGTGGTCGGTCACATCAAAGTCAATATGCCAACGAGTAGCAAGCGAAAGAGAAGCAGGTGGTTGAGCGAGATGGGTAGGGCGACGGATGGGAGCAATGTAAGGATATCTCTCCCAAGCCCAAGCCTGTAAAATGACTAGCGCACCAGCAGTGCATTGTCCCCAGCATCAGACGCCAGACACAGCTGCCGGTACAATCATGCTAAACAGGTGGACCCCCAACTGTGCTGACCAGTCTCATCGAAGTTGTGCAGGAGTTGCAAGAACATCAGGTGGACCTGGTTCCCTGACCGATCGACAAATACGGTGCCTCTCAACAACATCAGTAGGTACTCTCGGGTGCGCCTCATCGCTGTCACCTCATCCGCATCACGAGGTAACTGACTAAAAGTATTGCCCAACCAAGTGAGCTTGATCCTACTGTGACGCCCGAGATCCGTTGGTCGAGCTCCAAGAAGATCATCGCACAACACTCCCCCAGTCTTTATGTGTGCTACTGCTCGTATGTCTATAGGTAGCCTAGAGAGCAGAGCTATGTCCTACAAAGTGATGGTGGTCTCCCCTAACGGCATATGGAAAGTATGTGTCTCTTTGCGCCATCTCTCCACTAGTGCGGTGATCAAATGCCAATCCAAGGAGATGAACGCTAGACCGGCAACACCGTAGAATCCTAAAGCCTCTAAATAGGGGCGCATCCTATAGTCATTAGGCACATGTGTCACGTCGTAAACTAGCTTCGAATCGGCGGCAATGTAGCACCTAGTACTCATTCCCATCCCACATGGACCTAGATTTATGACTACGCTGATGTCTAAGAATAGAACCAATAGGTGGATCGGGATCCATATATGGCTGAATATTTAATAACAAGTATTCAACTATATTAACAGTTTGTATTTAAAAAAAGTAAGGTATGCAGCTTTTAAAAGATAAAAATCATTGCACTAATATTCAATGAAAGTACAAACCAAAGACAATGTCTAACAAATAAATTCAAGTACAACTCTAATCAACAAGCATTAAATAGTAAACACTAAGAATCATTCTTATTAGGACATCTCCTCTTATTATGACCCTTCTACTCACACTTGTTGTACATAGTCTTCTTCTTCGGCTCCTTCAAATCCATCTCATTACGATTAAGAGTGGACCTAGGTCTTCCTTTTCCTTGAACACGAGATGGATCAGGAAGAATGATAGGACAATCCAAAGGAGGCCACGAATGCTGATCACCGAATGGGACGAAGAGTCAGTTGTACACATTGAGTTGCTTATGCCAAGTGTACCATGATTCCATCAGAGTAGTGCAGTTCATACGTATGAGGGTAGCAGTTGTGCATGCGTGTGAGCATGGAATTCTGAAATTTTGCCATTTCAGACAAGTACAATGACCATCCCTCAGCTTCACGGTGTGTCAATTACCACCCTTGAACCCATACGTGGTTGCTCTTGATGAAATGGTCACCTCAAATAACTTGTTCAACCCATCGAATCTCGTAATATTATGAGCATTAGATGATTGTCTTCATCGTTGCAGTTTCTCCATTGCCCAACCAGCATACACTTCTCCTCTAGCAACAACTGCCGATGCTTGACCTCTTCTGGTGTCTTAAGTATTTGACACAGTTGCAGAAGGTCTTCTCCACCAATGCAGCAATCGCTAGCTTTATAGCACCAAGCAAGACGGTGTTATAACTCTCACTCAATTTCGTAATCATCATACCTAACCGATGTCCACCATCGTGTGCAAATGTACACTGTTCTTTTGGTATATTGTCAAAGAAATCAGGGGCTGTGACACTAGCACTCTTCAACTCAGCCATGCAGATATCAAACTTACAAGACTGTGACACTAGTGCTGCTCTTGATGCCATCTTCTTCAGTGCTGCACTTCTATCTACTTTGTTGAAGTTACTAACAATGTGGCAAACACAATACCTCCAGTGCACATTTGGGGGTTACCACACCCCGTTTGATCGATCAACAACAGAGAGGATCCTGACATGACGATCGGATATCAAACATATGTGAAAGTTGTCCTCGTGGGCCGATATGACATGCACCCTTAGACAAGAGAGAAACCAAGACCATGATGCGTATGACTCCTTATCCACCGACGCAAATACAAAAGGCACTATGTGTTTGTTAGCGTCACTTGCACATGCAACAAGAAGTTGGTGTTTGTACTTCCCGTACAAGAAAGTGACGTCAATACATGTCACTGGTTTGCAATGTTTGAACGCTTCAATGCAAGGTCTAAACTCCCAAAAGACCCTCTTGAATATACCATAACCAGGACCAATGTTGTGCCATTCAATTTCAACCTTTGTGCCACGGTTTGTGTACTGAATTGCTCGTAATAAGTGACGTAGAATGCTGTACGAATCATTCCAGTCACCGTACACCATCTCAATAGCTCTCACCTTTGCTGCCCAAACCTTCTTTCTCTTGACAAAATACTGGAACTGATTAGCTATCACTGTCTGAAGATCACCAACTCTGATGTAGGGATTTTCTTTCACATACTTGGTGAATATGAAACCAATCATCATCATCGTTAGATGAACCACCTCCGAGACCCTCCATCTCATCTTCCTCAAAGCCTTCACGTAAGTCGCCATCATCATCAAATTGATCCATCATCTCTTCTTCACCAACTTCATGTTGGTGATGATCTTCAACGGGTAATGGGTATGAGGAAGGATTTTGTGTATGTAAAAAGGTTTCATTTTGAGGAGGAACATTTAGTAGGTGAGAAGTGTTTGAGACGATATGTGTATGGTGTGGAGAATATGAAGAAGGCAAAGGGGTTTGGTTTTCGGGTGGTGTGAAGCTTGAAGGGCCTTGGTGTTGATAAGATGAGGAGGTGAGAAGTGTTTGGGGTGGTTGGTTTTCATGTACTTCAACGTATAACTCATAAAATACCGCTCGTGAGTCGTGACCCTTCACCCCGACAGTAGAACATAACATTTTGAACATCCACATCATCCTCAATGGGTATAACTATCCACTTTGCTGAGCCGTCATTCACTGACTGGCCCATCCTCTATGAAACTTTCACTTTGTGGGTGCACATGTTGATAACAAAATGACTACCAATCTGAGCAATAAGCTACTCATAACTGGTGTCGACACTAACTAAGAGGAGCTTCTCTTCCCACCCTCGTAATCAACCCTGTTTACCCCGTGCACAATGTTGCCATTAACAAGACATAAAAACTGGATGAATGCAGACATATCCACCTATTTAAACACACCATTGCATCATCACAGACTTATTCCAACGTAATCTCCATTTGACTAATTGCACAAACCCAAAGTTAATTAATATGATATTTCATCACCATCCACAATCAATCACATATCCACCTATTAACTCAAGGTTTTCCATTCAAAAATACCAACCCTCATTTGGGAAATCATATAATTTAAACCAATGATATTCCAACAACTCAAGCACAATAATCATCCAAATATAACATAAATTTACTAAAAATTTGTAACAATGTACAATTCTTATACCATAAAAAAATACAAAACTCAAAATCTACAATTATCCATTTCTACACATTTCAGCATTTCACTAATATACACAATGCACTAGTAATTTACAAATTTCAAGCAAAATCCTCAATTCCCTAACAATACCTAAATTATTTAGGTTTAGGGATTACCTCTTATAATAGTGCAGATATGCACATAGTCGGTAGCTTGGTAGTGGCGGCGACTGGGGAGGCTTCCGGCGACCTCCGACGGCGAAAATGAGCAGGGAAGCAGGTGGTGGCGGTGCTGATTTTCGCAGTTGGGAGAGCTCTCTGCATAAGTTACAGAATGAAGAAGAAAGTGAGGAGGGGAAGAATAGAAAGAGGGCGTCGAGTTGTTAGAACCTGTATAATCGTCTCTTCAACCGATGATTTCAGGTTTTAATGAAATCGTCTTTTGTAAAGAGGATTTTAGTAGTAAGCGTGCCTAGCTATCAATTGAGAAGTCATCTTTAGAAAATACGATTTAAGAAATCGTCTTTACAAAAGACGATATCAGTCTTCCCCGTCCCGCTGAGTCAACCACTGATATGGCGTGGGGTTAAGTGAAATTGTCTTTTGAAGAGATGATTTCTTACGGGAATTATTTATGAATTAATTTTTGGAGGAGGTTAATATGTGGAACATTTTTGTAAAGGGTGTTATTTGGATTTTTTTTCATTCAAAGAGTAGCGGTATATTGCACAAAAATGTAGATAATTATAAAGCATATTAAAATAAATGATAAAATTAAAAATTATTAAAAACATCATAAAAATTGAATTTTTAAGAATACTTCATAAAAAATTTTAAGTATCATAAAACTCTAATATTTATTTAGTTTTTGTGATATTTTAATATTTTAAAATTTATTTTAGTATTTCTTTTATAGTTATCTATAACTTTAGGTATTTTAATTTTTTTGTGAAATATAAACTTTTTAACAAATAGGGACATACGACGAACTTTCAAATTACTTTGTTAACTACTCCCTCCTGTTCAAAATATCTGTTGTTTTAGAGACGAATCTGGACAGATTTAAGCCTAAATTCATCCCTAAAACGACAGATATTTTGAATAGGGGGAGTAGTAGTTTTTTTGTCTTTTTTATGGTCAACGATTATAGTGATATTTCATGAATTTCAAGAAAAATATAATGATATTTCATAATTTTTTGGGAAATTTCATGATATACCCCCGAGGTTTGAGCGAATTTTACAAGATACCCCCGAGGTTTCATTTTCATTACAAGATACCCCCGAGGTTTCATTTTTTTGACGATATACCCCTGAGGTTTCATTTTCATTACGATATACCCCTGGGGTTTCAATTTTATTACGAGATGCCCCTTAGTTCAGATTCTAATATATTATATTTTTATATCTGTTGTAACAATGAGAGGATAGTAGAGAGCATAGTAGACAAGATAGATGTAGATTAGTATATCTCCTTATCATTCCACTATACATCCTTATAGTGTACATTACCAAACCTTTGAGTGGTAGGAAAGCAAAAAATCAAAGGTCTACTAATGAAGAGTTTGGGGAGGTTACGGAGTTACACAGACGAAAGGTCTAAGGTAGACCAAAGGATGATTGGATATACATCCACTAATTGTATTAGTTATAACACTCCCCCTTGGATGTATATCCTACTGCCTCATTAAAAACCTTGCCAGGAAAAACCCATTGGGACAAAAACCATGGTCAAGGAAAAAAGAGTACAGTCTAAATGTTTCTCTCCCCCTCAATTTAACAGAATGTCTCTTCGATGTCGCATACCGATATCACGAATGAGCTTCTTAAAGACTCTTGAAGAAAGTGATTTGGTGAATAAATCATCTAGATTTTTCATCTGACTGAATCTTGCGAACATCAAAAATACCCTTGGTCTGAAGTTGATGAGTTGAGAAGAATTTTGGTGATATATGCTTCATTCGATCACCTTTGATGTATCATTCCCTTATTAATGTAATATAGGCAACATTATCTTCATTGTTGGCGTCTCTAGATCAGGCTGAAAACCTCAATAACTTAATAGATGATAGATGACTGATCTGAACCATGCTCATCCTCTTCCTGTTTCTCATAACGCAATCAATTTGGCATGATTTGATGAAGTTGCCACTGTATTCTGCTTTATTGAACACCCATGAAATGGCAGTTCCACCATGTATATATCATAGCACTCCTCTTCGTATAGTTTCTCATGAGAAATCCTCATTAAACTTTTGCTCAGGAAACCCTGTGACGTAAAAACCAAAACAAAGGAGAAAACATAACCACATAAAGATTCTCCCCCTGAATTTGACATGTATAATGTATGCCAACATTCATTTCATAAATATGTCATCAATCCTCATCATCTTAACTTTGATGAAAGGGAGAACAATGGTGATTTACTGAGAATCATCACCTTACCAGATGGTAAGTCTTATATCACCATTAATCATTCACAGGTAAAACATATATAGTGTTTTCTTGACCTGAGCCTCACACATTTTTCTATCTTGATGATAAATTTGTGTGATCCAATTTGCTCCCAAGGTCTATATGATATTTCCATAAGAGGAGTATCCTTTACTAGTCATATAATATCAACTTGACTTTACAAAACTCATATATATGAGTCTAGTGCAAATAATGCACTCTTAAGTATTTGAACTTAATATCCACATATATGCCCTCTTAGTGGCTTATGTCATACCTTGGCTCATTTGATATATCGAATAATAATTTTATGAGATGTGACTTTGATACCATTGTGGTTTGGATGGTTCTCATCCAAGTCACCATTGATCATATAAAAATAAGGTCTTTAGAGAAAATCATTCTTAAGATTTTCTTCGAATACCAATTTCTGGGAATTCATATGTTCACATTATGCTCTCTTTGAGAGTTTAGATCCTCTTTCAAGGGATACACATACTTTAGCATGGTGTATTATTTATCATTTACTTTCTTTTGAAAGTTTATAGCTTATTTTCCAAAGGGCTAAACACCTTTTTCAAGGTTCTACTATTTTCCACCAAACTTTGTAGCTCCTTTTTCAAGGGCTCAACACCTTTTTCAAGGGTCTACAATCTTCCACCTTTACGATATTACAACTCCTTTATCCAATAGGAGGAACGCGTTCATTTCTCATATCGAGGTGGATTATAACATCTCATATGCACAACTCTGGTGCATTATCATGCTAGCATCACACGCTTCGGTGTGTTTATGATTTATCTTTATCAACTTTTGGGAGTTATATTCCGCACTTCATTTACTCTTGGAATATATCATTTTGGTAGTTTTCTTCCCCCTTTCGAGGGTCTGAACTCCTCTTTCGAGGGTTCAAATCCTGAAACTCCTAATTTCCTTTTTCCTTATGTGTCATTTTAGCATATTTGTCCCCCTTTCGAGAGACTAGACTTCTCTTTCGAGGGTCCGAACTCTTCTTTCTAGGGTTCAAATCTTTCCTCATTTGCCTTTTCTTTTTCCTTATGTGTCATTTAGGCATATACGTCCCCCTTTCGAGAGACTGGACTCCTCTTTCGAGGGTCCGAACTCCTCTTTTGAGAGTTCAAATCTTTCCTAATTTGCCTTTCCTTTTGTGTCATTATGGCATATTTGTCCCCCATTCGAAGGACTGGACTCCTCTTTCGAGGGTTCTTTGGATCCCAAGGGTCGACCACGCCTCCAGCGTACTTGGGATTCACTTGCCATAGCGGTTGTCTCTCACACCTCTAACCGAGCTGGAACATTCACAACTAGTATATATATGACCGTGTTACTTTATTCATATCTATGGACGCATCACGTAGTTGCAACATTTTCCAAATGAATTATTCCTTGAACTTCTAGTTCATTTTGCTTTGTCATGCATGACATAATTCATAGTTCATTAACATTTGGTTAAGGACATTCAAGTTAGAGACAACCACTCTCTAATTTGACATCTTAAAAATTCATAAGCATCTTGGAGACTCATACTTCCCAGAAGCATGGTTGTAGCAACATTCAATATGTGCTTGCTTTTGTAATCTTTCAATAAGGCACAATTGATTTTACTGATAAGACTTTGTGTCAAATATCAAAACACATATCATTCTCCCCCTAAAGTTGAGAATGCTTAAGAACTAAAGAAGTTCATTATTCTCAACTTTCCTTTTTTTTTGTAACCCTTTTGATATTTTTTTAATGGGGGAGGTATAGACACAAACCCAATTGTCTAACCTTTTTTCTTTGCTATACAAAATTAACGACTTAATAAGGTCGTTCTTAGTGGGAGTATAAGTTACTCAATACCACTATTCTTTCAAGGTTCATATTATCCATCTTATTCTTAAAATCACATGGATAATTTCATTATAGCTAGATTTTTCTAAATCAATAGCCCAATGAATACAATACTTCATGTGACCATTATTTGATGTATCAAACATCATATATATCTCAACGGTCCACATGGTAATTTTTCCACACATAATCAGTCCATGATATTTCAAGGGGGTATAAAAATTGTCATCCACTTCCTTTGAATGTTCTCGTTGTATCTTATGTGAACTATTGTCACCCGAGTAAGGGCCTGGAAATTCTTGATAGTTTAGAAAACTAGTGATTCGACATCACTTTTCTCATGGATGGCCCATTTTTCCATTTCTTATAAGAAATATTTTATTGTACACTAACCGCATATTAGTGACCCCTCCTTTTTCTTTTGGGCTTTATGGGGTTGGATTTTACGTTATATCAACTTATATAACTTGGCACATTTTGTGCTTCTTTTCCCATCATACGAGCATACTTTGTCATTAAATAAGTGAATCATCAATGTTTATTCTTATTCCCTCAAGGAACATAATGAAGAACTTTTAAAATTCACGGCTCACAAGAGCAAGCTCTCATTCTTTATAGCCTCTTATAGACTATAGAGATGTATATAAAACATTTTCAGTTGTGCATTATAGCACTGTCAATAAATTGTGACTCTTTGTCATTTAATCACTTACTACATGCTCGCAAATTTATTATAGATTTCAAAGATGTTTCAATGGACCATATTTTATTCCTTTTGAGTACCATGAATAACCAATACCCAAAGCATGGTTATAATATATATATATATATATATATATATATATTCATGTACTCGCGTGCGTCTTTCGCACTTTATAAATATGTACTAAGGATGATACCTTAACACTTTTTCATCAATAATAACATCATCTCAACAATATCCTTCATGGAAATGTAACGGTCTACCATGATGTCAATTGCACACATTTCCTTTTTATATGGTCCAACCATGTACGGATGTACAATAATCTGTCATAGATTATAACATCTTTTAGAATCGACCTTTACAAGATAAAATGGTCATTTTCATAAGCTAACTCAAGCTTTTAGTTCCCATATTGTCAATGATCTTACATATAGATCTCGCCAAAACAACCTCAAACTCGACTTCTTTTCATAATCATGCATGATTCACATTAACATTTCAGAGCTTGAGTTGGAAATTCACTGGAAAAACTCTTTAATTTTCCAATAATAATCCTCAAATGTACTCCTCAATGTTACTTAGGAGACCATGTAACTTATACCAAAGTTACTTTCTATAGAGTTATCTTTAACTCTTCAAAATTCATCTAGCTCTTCAAGAGCTTTTACAATTTGGTTCATCTTGTACCAAATGTTGACCATTTTTAAACCAATCCACCTCAAATGCATACATGCATGAGGGAAAATAATAATTTATCATTCTCAACCTTCAATGCAATTATTTTGCACGAGGTAGTATAAGGATCTTACAGCTCTTAGCTTCAAGAGCATAATTTCGCATGAGGGAAATAGCACACTATAATTCTCAACCTCCAATGCTTGTATACAATCGAATAACATGATCCTTTTATTTTTCTTCCTCTAGTGCACTCATTTTGCACGAGGACGTATACGAATCTTATAATCCTGAACCTCAAGTGCATTCATTTTTCACGAGGAAGTATTACGATTTTACCTCAAATGTTAGCGTCTTGCTCGAGGTAGCATAATCATTAACCTCAGGTGCACCATTTTGCACGAGGTAATATTATAATTTACAATCTCCTTTTCAATGATTATATAGGAGAATTATTAATCTCTAGTGCAACATCTTGCACAAGGTAATATCACTTTTTTTTTACTATCCCAAAAGGGATTGCCTCATAAACGGTAATTCACACCCATCCTTATGGCAATACTATTTTTCAATCATAAAATAAATTGAATGGAATGAATCATACCATATCGATGGTTCACTTTTCAAAGCAACAAACACATAGGTTGTTCAAAAACTATAACAATATATTGTCATTGAAGATTCCGCTTTTTTTTACCCGGTTTTTACTTTTCACTCAAAGTTTCTTTTTATTCAATAAAGAAAACTCGACCACGCAGAATCTCACAAAAACAATCCTTTTACCTTTTTTCTTTCTTAAAAACAATGAAAATTTATAAACAAGTACTCTGTTTAAATAGTGAAATTTGTATATGTTGTACAACAATATAAAGAAAAGAAGGATTTTCTCCTTTGATTTAAAACACATATACACATTTATATAAATCATTTTTGAGTTGTGTCTAACTTACCTGCTTGTTAAAATGATTATGCCGGTAAAATTGATTAAACTTACTTACACCTTCTAGAATCGGTAGAGTACCCATCAAATGCGGCTTCAACATATAAACTTTTTTTTTTAATAGAGTCTATCGTGCTGATAACGTGTTGTAACAATGAGAGGATAGTAGAGAGCATAGTAGACAAGATAGATGTAGATTAGTATATCTCCTTATCATTCCACTATACATCCTTATAGTGTACATTACCAAACCTTTGAGTGGTAGGAAAGCAAAAAATCAAGGGTCTACTAATGAAGAGTTTGGGGAGGTTACGGGAGTTACACAGACGAAGGTCTAAGGTAGACCAAAGGATGATTGGATATACATCCACTAATTGTATTAGTTATAACAAATAAAAGCAAATTTTGTACGAGAGAGAATTGAAAGATTTCTCTAACTAAATAAAATAGAGAATATAAGATAGAAAGTAAGTATACAGTTATTATTATTTTATCAAAACATTATTGTTAGTAATAAATATTATGGTTACAAAATATGTGTGGAATTTACGGCAACAACCTATTTGGTATCAAAACTTTATTTTTTTAACACTTACAAATACTTTTTTGTAACAATTTAATCTTTACTAAAAACAACATAGATGTTGATGATTTCTAGTCGTTAAAGTTGTTACCTATAGTTTCTACCAGTGCGCCCTATTTGAAGGGATTCAACTAATTATTATACTATTTATATTACTATGACGATTTTGTTACATCTGCAGTTTGGGGTTTGTAATGGTATAGGGCTGTCTATGGTAGGTTAACCGTCTTATTCGGTTAACTGCTTTCGGTTATCGGGTCTTCGGTTTTCTAAAATCCAATTCTATACCATTCTATTTAGATCGGTCCGTTTAATTCGGTTTTCTAAAATCCGATTCCATTACCATTCCGTTTAGACCGGTTAACCTTTAGTTCGGTTCGGTTTTATTGGTTAACCTTATAGTTGTGTATATTTTTTATTGATAAGACCCATATCATTAATATTATAGTACAACGTTGATCATTCACCTAAATCATGAGTGACAAATCAAATACATGTGACAAAAAATATAATATTGTGCATATTCCCTCGATAGCTAACACTAATTATTATATAAGGTGAACATTAATATTGAAGATTTTGATTGTTTATATAATCGGTTATCGAACGGTTAACCGAGCGGTTAACCGTTTTGGAAAATCAAACCGTTACTGAAACCGAAACCAGTCAATTTATACGATTCGGTTAACCATATCGCAAGAACCGGTACGGTTAACCTGGAAACAGGTACGGTTCACTTCGGTTTCGTCGGATACCGCAGTTTCGGAATTTTTCGGGCAACCCTAATTGGTTAGCTCTCACTCACCCCATAGAAGACTACTTTACACTACACCACATACACACCGTCAAGACAAGTAATATCAGTACTCGAAAGGAAATCTGCATCATGATTTAGTGTCTTTCTTAAGTATCGTAGTTATTATTATATAAGCACTTGCGTATTTTGAATACTTTAATACAATTAAAATATAATAATCAAATCAGTTAATTAAACTCATAATTCATGGTTATTTTATCAAATCGCTAAAAACACATCATGAAGGCACCGTTTTACATAACTCAATGGTTCTTTATAATAGTTGGGATATATATTAATTTATGGACTCATGATCATTTTTGTTTTTTTCATAATAACCTTGCTACTTCATATATTCATACCTGGGTTTACAATATTAGAGACTAGCATTGTTCTTATGCAATTTTGTCGCATGAATCAAACGTAAGGGGGGGCTGAGCATAAATCTCAATTACCTCAATCTGCGGAGGTGTTCAAAACATCTACTAGCAATTAGAAAATTTAGGATTACAAAATATCAGTCTAGTTGAAAAAATGTTCGAATAACATAAGTCCGAATGGGGAAGTCTACAATGGTTTGTCTTATGCCCTGCAATATATTGTTCAAAAGCTCCATAGTTTTATGAGAATTGATTCTGATGAGCATCCGCATCACCCAATAGTGGAGGGCCAGCTGCGAGCATGAGAATACAGATAATCTCCAGACGAGTATCATCATCATCACTACGAATCTTCTTTTTACAAGCTAATAGCAGATCTCCATATTGAAGATAAGATAGCACCGCTAATTATATATATGAGCCCAAATTTCTGTTACAACTAGAGTAAAGGATAAATTCTTTTAACAAGAGGAAGAGTTCTATCAAATAATTGTTCTCTGCCCGCCTCTTCATATCGGCTTGATATGCCTTAGCGAAGGCAATATTTGCATTAATACACTCTAAAATAGCACCAATTTCTTGCATTATAGATTTCCCACATAAGGTTGTTGGCCAGTTGAAGTTTGATCCAATGCTTAGCTTTTCTAATAAACCACTCTTGGATTGCCCCTTCCGAATAATTTGGAAGGTTGTCCACAATGATGGTGTTATTCCAAACATCTTTGACTAACCAGCATTGAAATAAACTATGTTGATTAGTATCCACCAATCCACAAGATAACAAGCACCCGATCCTCCCAATTCTTCTTGCAATGTTGGCTAGACACGAGGAAATTTACAAAGAAGTTTCCAACAGAACAGCCTGACTCTTGAAGGGGCAAGATTAGCACAGATTTTATGCAGCGGTGCCCAGATTGCTTGATTATTCTCCGTGGTAGATTCATCAGAGGAGAACTTCTATACAGATTGATAGCCAGATTGAACTGTATATTTACTAAAGGTAAACAGAATAGTCTTTACGTCAAATACTCGTAAAGAAACAGACTTCCTGAGCTCATTTATATCATATCCTCCTCGTCCAGCTTCCCAGTTCAGCCAACATTTGACTTTAAATCACGCAAAACCCACATAGGTAAGAGTTACACTTGCATTTTTTATTTTTACACTTGGCTTCACCAAGAAATTTACAAGCAGAAAAAACTCCCAAGTAAAAATGGGAAAAAGGAAACACCCAGAAACCAGAAGGGGGGAATCAGGTTTGGAGAGGTATAGGGTTTCTTTGAGGCCATGATTCCACCTTCAAAAAGTATTTAACAGGAACGACACCATCAAAACCTTCGGTCAATATTACGTTGTTGTCAGAAATGAACAGCTTCATTCCCTCATCCAGAGCCTTCTTAACATCAAGATATATCAGCACTTCTACATCCCGTCTCATGCCGCTAATAACTTGTCCATCAGATGGCAACCCACAAGAAAAATGAACATGGACTCTGTTCATTCGTTTCAGACCACCAGACCGAAATATGGACTCCAGATTTCTCTTATATGTTCCATGAACACAGACAGAAACTTCCTCAGGGGAATGAATTGGCTTCAACAAGCGTTCAGAGTCAACACCGGTCTCTATAGAATGACCTTGGTTCGCTCGAATCAACAGCTCACCATCATCCTCTTCCAAAAGACTAAATCTTTGCTTATTATCCCTCCTCACAGCCTCTCTAATCTCATCAACAGAGTGTGAGCTCAACGGAATATTGGCGGATGATTTCAAGTGCAAATACAACAAATCCCTTACATTGACATACCCATCATTCCGCATATTTAATTTTAACTCAGGCGCCATATGCCTTAATATACGTGTCAATAGTCTACCGAGGGCATCGACTCGATCTTTACCACCACCAGCGCCACGGCCTCTCGATCTCCCTCGACCGCCTCCACGCATCTCAGAACCTCCTCTCCCTTGACCTAGGCCACCACTGCGAGACTGCATGAGGAGCCAAGGATAGGATGATACTCCTACAGCTGTTTGACCACGAATGTGGCCCGCAATTGTAGGTGCAGTGCAAGAGTGAGAATTCAGGAACCGGAACAGATTGACAGAGAGAAAAAAGATGCTTAAATTAGGTTTGTACTTTGGGATGATCACGGGAGAGATGGAGAGCATGAAAGGAGCGTAGGGATTACAAAAAGGAGAATTTCATCGACAGGATTTCCAGTGGAATAGAGGTTGGGGTTTTTGTCTAAATTGTTAAGCCGCAGCGAGCAGTCGAGATGCCAATCCTTTGTCTCCACATTCAAGTTCCTCCAACAATCTGAAGTTTGAGGTACTGCACACAACTGAAAATTTGAGTAAAATCGTTGTAATTGGAAAATATACTGCTGTTCAACAAAATTTGAATCTACAAGATATTGAAGATTAACCTGGAACGTGGAATAACAGGAAGAGAATAACATCCTATCAATTTCCAAGGTTCACTAATTATATTAGCAGTACAGCTCGGTTATGTGGGTCATGGAGACAGGCAAATCTGCTAATGCGCCTATTCAGTTGCCAGGTAAGAGTAAAATCCACGCTTAACTTCAAGGCATCCCATATCAAAACATAAGCAAAAGCACACTGACCACTCAAACATGGAGCAGAATCACCGCGACTGCTCAAACAGGAAACGGAATAACAGCGACCTACGCGTCGAAAATTTCTGACAGCCAATAAAGGGGAACGAAGGGTCAAGAAGGCCCCTCATCACAAAAGCCTAATAAGTTTTAATAAATCAAAATAAAATACGAGCACAAAATTTCTGTGCAATAGGTACAAAGATCAGACCAGGTTCTACAACCTAACCGAAGAAAATGGCAAATGGAAAGAGTGATCGTAAAACCAAGACATCTGAGAGTAAATCGTGTACTGAAAGAGGAGAAAAATAGAAGAAGATTTTTAGGGTCAAAATTAGGCTTACCCACAACAATCATCGATGACGAACTGTATCAAGATAGGAAGTTTTAGATGCGGGTTCGTTTCACGCTTAGGTCCTCGAAGGGTTCGGAGTAAGTCGCTTGAAGTCCGGAGAAGGCTGAAGACAGAGGAAAGGAGAGAAATAGACCGGTAGGGACCGGGTGAAGGAAATAAGCTACGGCGTGCGCCGTCGGAGGTGCAAGGTCGGGGGAAGTGAAATCCAGAGCCGAGCAAATCCAAGTCCGTTCGATGCGTGCAGCTGCAGCAGTTGAACGGCACCTATTTTTGGTCGGAAGAGACTGGATAACGAAAAAGCAAAATCACAAATGTTTATTTGAAAAAGCAAATTCGTTTTTTTACAGTTAAACTAGAGTTATCTTAAAAAAACTTAAAATTGGAAAAATTAGACAAGCAGTAGGATTAATAAAATGTTAGAGCCTAGTGCATCCTTTCTTGTGTTTGATTAGGTCATTCTGCCGTAAACATTAATTGTCAATCTATTTAAGAGTTCACTAGATTAGTTTTCAAGTTTATTAATATATGAGATACTCTTCAAATATTTCAATAAAAATGCATCAATGTAAATCTCTTCCAATAGATGTTTCAGATAGAGAGCTGATTTTGTAGACAAATGCAGACGCAAAAAATGATGTAGAAGAAAGTGAATACCTCCCATCAACAGTTTGATTAAGTTCACAGCTCCATCACCACCACTGCCAGTGTATAAGCTACCTTTAACTAGCATGCATGGAAGATTGATCCTATCAACAAGTACCTGAAACAGACTTTAGAATCGGAGCACAGATAAGATATGCTTGATTACTTTCATGAAAGGATATGAATATAACACGGACAACAGAAAATAATATTTGTGCTACTCGTTTCAGCAAAAAAAAAAAGTAGGCCATTACTCTAGAAAAGCATTATCAACACACAGGAGAATAAGAGAAATCAGTTAAGAAATCCAAATGCTGAAACCAAAATCAAACAGGAAGCAGAAAGCATGCAAAAAATACGTTCAACTGCACATTCAGGACTCATACATAAATTCTCCCTAGTGACAATTAACTGATAACATTATGAAACAAAGCAAGAGAAACCATAGAAAGTGAAAGATACAACAAAGCCTCCATTAAGTACCCAACAGGATAGTACCTCCTTAGCAAAGTTGGCGGCAGTAAGAGATTGAAGACAACCAAGATCGTTGAAGTTGGCTATCAGCTCACTTATTTTTGCTCTGTTTCATCTAAAAGTAAACAGAAGTTTTGTTGTGGTTGGGCTAGTTGAATTGAAATTCTAAATTATGTTCTCATGTTTCACTAAACTCTCTAACCTCCATATTAAGTGTACTGTATGTTTTTGCTAAGGTTCTGCCCAAAGAAAATTTGAGAATTCCTCAAGCTTCAAAACCCAACCAGCGTGAATCATGTGTCTCTGTTTCAGCTGCCTTTTGTGCTCCTAATTTTTCGTTCCACATTTAGCTTAAAGAGCACAAGGAATGATCGTAATTTATTCATGATTGATGATCAAGACTGCCGCAGGGATCATCAACCCTTTGAGCGCATTGTTAGTTAGTGCAGGTCAAGCATTTGAGTGTTAACCCAATACTGGACTGTATTTATTCTGAGAAAAACAAATAATTAATCACCGCCAATAACCATATGCATCAGTCGCTCCCAAACAAACTAAAGTACAAAATAATCATCAAGAGAACTCGCTACAGTAAGCATCAGAAACACTCAGCAGTCACCAGCATTAGTCTCTTCAAAACTAGCATCAGAAACACTCACACATATAGCAGGAAGAATATATTGCAAAGGGCGAGAGATACACACAGTGAAGGAGACTGGAGGAGGAGGACGATAACAACAACTTACCGCGGGTACAAGATTGACTGCTTGCCGGTTCTGGAATAAATAAAATCGAGGATGATGGTAGTAGAAACTCCAACAATCAGCACTGCTGTAATCATAACAGCAATGCATTAGATGCGATGGAGACCGATGAATCGATACAGAAAATAGGGTGAAGAAGATAAACCCTAATCTAGAAATTGAGGGGAAAGTCGATAATCATTACCGTCAAATCCACACCTATTATTTGCGGGATTCAAGCCTTCAACGCAATTCAATCCCTTGCTCTTGCTCGGTCGCTGGTGTAGAAGCAATTGGGGAACTTCTCCGCGCTATCGTCAATGAGAAGGGAGGAGTATTAGCGCTCTTTAGTTTAGTGTGTATATATAATGCCGCCAATTTTTTCATCTTTTAACAAGTTTTAGTGACTGATTATATTTATAACTTACCTACTATAATAAACTTAAAATTTTATAAGTTAGTAAAATAGTTAAAAATATGGTGTTGACACATTAATAAAAGAGTTAGTAAAAATTATTTATCTTTTACTAACACATTATATGTGTGGGTAAAACATTTTTAATAAAAGTGTGTGGTAGTAAATGGTATTTTTTTTTTGTAGTGAGTCCATTCGATACTTTGTTTGCTTGTTGTTTACAGTATATATGAGTCTTCAACATAGCCTTACACTTTACGCACCATATATATGATCGTACTTGCGAAAACCGTTTGCACGAAGTTTTGATACTCGAGTTGTAGCATAAAATTTTTTTATTGGACTTGTAGGAAAGGTTAAGGTAAGCGATCAAGTTGAAGATTTGTGGAATATATCTTGTGTATGGTTCTTATGTAAAACTGAGTAGGTCCATACTATGTGTGTCTGAAGGAGTATTACTCCCTTCTATAATAGGAGGAGTATACAGAAGGAAAAGACACACGGAATCGTAAACTGAGCAAAATACTGCTCACCACATCAAATTCAAAATCACTCCTGTAGCTACAGACAAGGTGTAGGTAACATGCATGTAGAAAATAGAAAACAACTAGATACAAAAGACAGAGAAGACAATAAAGAAGGAAGAACCCAAAAGCAGAAAAAGCCAATGAAAAGCCTGAATGATCAGTGCACACGAAAGGAACAGAAACAGAGAACGGAAGATGGAATCCATTTGAAGAGAACCTAAACTCCTCTGGCCGAAGAGACGTGAACTGGGCAGTGTTAGAACTGTCTCACATACATAAGTACCCTTGAACCAAAGGTCTTGGGTTCGAAACTCACCCACTGCTGTTACCAATAAAAAAAAAAATGCGTTATAGCTCTACCTCCACTCCAAGAGATGGTCGATCTGGTTCGATCCTAACGTTTTACATATTGAATTAATCTTATTATATCCAGACCAGATGTGTCTTATTACATGCTATTTCTTCCATCATCATCATGCAGTTCCTCCTCTGGACCTCGATTGAGGTTATCCGATGGATCAACATTTCAACTCTAATCTATACATAAATTAAAAATAAAAGTACATAAACTTGGGTAATTAATTACTACAGCGGAGTGAAGAAAATTAATCCTTCATTAATTTAAACTTTTCCTAGCCATCTTGCGACGTGTAGTGTTGCCGGCGACAGCAAGCTCCGTTGTGGTAGCAGATTCATGATGAACAAAGTCCAGCAGGACGGAGCTCTTACATTTAGGACATGATCTGCTGCTGCAGGGATTCTCAGATAACATGACATACATCAGACATCTCGGGCATCCAACCAGAACCATGGAAGTTGCTGTTGTTGTGGTGACAGCTCTAGGCGCCTGAGGACGACGACGATGATCTTCAAGAATTATACGGTCACTTGGAGGTGATGACACATCTGACCGGCTCGTTGATTCTAGACTCAGCCTAAGGTCAAGCTTCGGACTGGTACGACGGTTCGTGATAAGCTGCTGGATCTTACTGGCGCTGCGGTGACTGTCCATAATAATATGGTTATCCAAGCACTTCCTTTTCCGTTGGGAACCTATTGCTTTGATGTGGTGGGGTTTTTGCATACGATAATCTGAGGCGGCGACGGCGGCGGCGGACTTGGAAATTTGGGTGTAATTAGTTAACTTGCATTTGAGGTATTGATGATGATCATCATTATTATTAGATGGTGAAGATAAAGAGAGGGTAGTAGCAGTTGCTAAGGTATCATTACGAGGGCAGACACGGCTATCTCCACCGCTAAACTGATGACCATCTTTTGGGAGTTGGATCTTCACTCCTTGTGACTGATTATGAATCTCTAGGGCCATAGCCATGGCCATTATATATATAGAGGAATTTAGAATTCCAACAGAAAAGAGAGAGGTGGAATTCCCTTTATTTAAAGCTAGCTAGCTAGCTAGTTGAATTAAATATATACAAGAGGGGGAAGATATATGAGGGAGGTGGGGAGGTCGTTGTTGTGCGTAAATTTGAGGCCTACCCTCAGAGTAAGGTATTAATTGTTGGAGTAGCTAGGAGTAGGAAGAAAGAAATCTCAAAGGAAGTTTGTATTGTGTTTGTATGCAGAAGAAAACAGCGGAGATTGAGGGACTAGAAAACAATTAATGCAATCTTGTAGTAGGAGTAGTAAAGAGAGAGGAAGGACGAGACAGAGCAGATATATAGATAGAAACAAAGATAAAAGAGTATATATTCATTCATTGCTTTGCTGAGGGGAAGGAGAAGAGGTTCGGCTCGGTTCGGTTGAAGAGGCGGTGTCTTAAAGACACTACGTACATCTATGTTACTGCTTTGTACGTACTAGTAGCTGGGATTGATTATATTTATACATAGACAGAGAGGATTACATATACTACTGTACTGGTTACTCAGACTGCACCACATACTAATTAAATGCTAATCTATCACTAATTGTTCTAATGTGTAAGACAACTTATTAGTTTAAAAGCCTATGTTTGTCCTAATTGTGCTTTTACCAAGTAAAAGCTGGATAGTGGTGTTATAAAAACATGTAAAGAATATAACACTAACAGTGAAAGTTGGCCACGGTTTACTAACCCAGAAGATTCTGGGCTGATAACAACAAATAAAACAGGCCCAAGTTAGAATATTAGATAAGAAATGTAGCCCATCTAATGTATTTTATTCATAGTCTAGGTTATGTAGAGTGCCAGTCATAATATGCCAAGGTTATTCCTATTAGGGTTTATCTTATTCAATATAGAATTCTTCTTAGCTAATTCTGTACATGATCCGAGGGCTAGATATCTCCTTTTCCCCTTTTTGCTATTAAACCTCCCACCCACCTTAACACATCAACACATGCATCAATACTGACTATACGTATAGACGCGGTGGCAGCTGTACACTCTTAATTGAACTCATGACCTTTCTGCATTTTCATACATCGATCCTTTGGAGTAGTGGCGAATTGGTTTCATGAGTCAATCCTGAAACCCTTTCGTTGGGCCGGTGATAAGGCTTAAATTCCAGCCCTTTGGTTGCTTGTATTATATTGTGGCATCATCCTCATCCTTTTTACTTTCAAAGGACCACTATTGCTTCACCCTCCTCCTGGTGCGTCCACCTCACTAGCACTATGAAGAGTAATTGAAGGCATCAGAGACTAAAATGTCAAAAGAGTAATTGAAGGCATCAGAGGCTGGAATATCAATGGTAGTAGTCTTTGGGCAAGACTGGAGTTCCAAGGTCATAAAGCCAAGGAGATGAGAGATGCCCCCGCTAGTAGCTCTCCCCAGCCCACAAAGTCGTCTTCCCATATCCAGAAAGAGTATAGCAACGCTAAATCCAGACTCTCTATTAAGGTCAAAGCTGATAAAGGAATGAAGGAGTGCCTTTCTAAATGTGCGGTTATCACTCTCAAACAGGAAAAGAATCCGAAGGAAGCATTGGACTTCTTCCGTAGTAGGTGGCCTAATATATCAGGCCTACTAGCTTTCTCCAGGAGAAAATTTCTCATGCTTTTCAACTCAACACCTGAAGCAAAGGAAATAGTTAACCAGGCTCAGGCTACTGGCGAAGGGTTGGAAATTTGTCAATGGGAAAGGCAGGATCAAGTTGAGAAGCGTAGAACGTGGGTTGTCCTCCGAGGTATACCCCTTCATGCTTGGAACAAAAAAAATGTGCGTAAAATTGCACAACAGTGGGTGATGTCATCAAGATAGAGGAGGAAGAAAACTATTTCGTGGAGAATGCCGAGATTCGCGTTCACATTGAAACGTCGACCCTCCAATT
The DNA here is from genome assembly GCA_023374045.1 of Limonium bicolor. NCBI lineage: Eukaryota > Viridiplantae > Streptophyta > Magnoliopsida > Caryophyllales > Plumbaginaceae > Limonium > Limonium bicolor. The sequence goes on along the minus strand of CM041779.1, from coordinate 28,328,834 downwards.
GATTAACTGGAAAATTGCGGTCAAAGTTGAGCGACACTCGTTCCCGGTTTCAATAGTTGAAGTTGGTGATGAAAGGGTCACTTGCAGAAACGTAGATCCAAGCGATAGTATTGTACAGATTCCCGATGATGGGGGAGTCCACAATCATGCTCACAGATTTCCCAGATTGTTGACACTCACATAAAGAAGGAGGAAGAGAGGTTAATTGTCAAAGAATTTCGCAGGGTAGCGCCTCCCAATTTTGTGACGAGGAGGAACGTGAATACCAGGACGGTTCAAATCTTGGAGGTAAATGTTCGGGTGCCCTCCATACATCACAATTAGTGTGTCAGGATCTTGTCCCCAAGCATGTTATAGGCGCGGCGTTCCCAAGGAGCAACGATAAGCTGAGTGAGGTGGAAGCTGAAAATTCCTTTTCAGATGAAATCACGCCCGACTTTAAGGAGCGTGCGCAGGAAAAGCTGAGTCACGTGGAGAATGTAGAAGTGGGCACAATCATTGCCGATAAGCAGTTTGTCAGGACGGTGCAAGATGACCCGGAGAGCCACTTGAAAGGCAACAAAATAAATGATGATGTCGCTGCTTTTATTTCTGCTCAGTCGCGACAGATAGGTGACGAGAAGGATGAAGAAGCTACTATTATCCCTGACACGTTCTTTCAGGAATCCCCTCAGTAGAATGTTTTTCGGTAGGAGGATTTAGCTACACATTTAACCCCTAGTAAGGCCCCCATAAATAAAGATGGTGTTAGTCTGGTCGTTGAGCTTTTTCATAATACGCCACCATCATCACTGCCTAGTAAGGAAGTTCCAGCGAGGAATAAAAAAGGAAAAATTACTAACCCAGAGAAAGAAGCGGAAGAATATGTTGATTTGCTAATGCAATTAGGGTGCAAAGTTCGTAATCCAAGTATAACAAAGGTGAACATTTTTAATCAAAACCAATCGCAGATGGAGACACATGAGACCCAACAAAAGTAATCGCTTTGTAATGCTCTTGGGGAGGTTTATATGCCCAGGGTAGGATGTTGATTTGACTCTCTTGGGAAGTCTAGTGTTTGTTGTTTGCAATGTATTTTGGTGGTGTTGTGGTGCCTTGGAAGGAATGGAGTCCGGTTTATGCTCTGAGAGGAAATTCGAGGATATGGGGCAGCTTGTTAATTTGGTGGTGTATCTCATTTTTCATTTTTTCTCATCTTTAAGGGGTTTGTATGCTGTTGGTTGGTTATCTTATTCTTTTCTGTTGTGGCGGTCATGTCTGATGTTGAGCGGGCAGTGAACACTTAACTCTCTTGTTTAGTAGTTGTCATAGTTGGAACAGTTGGACTGTCAAATAAGTTTGTATATGGATGTGGTGGGTACTCTTTTTTCTCTCTATGCTTTTTCCCACCGGGTTTTAATTGGGAGGTTTTAATGAGTCCCATTCCTAGCCTCCGCATTTAAATTTTATATCATGGCTATATACCCGAATTATAAAAAAACCTCACTAGCACCATGCAACAACGACAATTATCGTCCATACGAACTAGTACCTGGATCATGACGAGAAATTGTTCACTTTAGAGTTATAATTGATTCATATTTAGACCAATAAGCAACTCAAATTAATCTAGTTTAATTATTTTGAGGCTGACATATATGACCTAATTCTATTATTATCAAAGCTTTATATGATCCACTTAAACTTGGCTTTCACGTTGTGAAATAAGCATCCAACTCTTACACATGCGTGCATTTTTTTTTTTTTTGCCTATTTACCAAACAATCACTCTTAGCTACATGTAGTTAATTATCACCGGCTACATTTTCAATGATACATTTTATATACACTAAAAATATAGTTATTATAAATTTATAGTATAATTTAACAAATCAATATATATATATATATTAAGTATAATTTCAGTATTAGAATTTAAAATATACAGTATAATTTATATATACCAAACATACATATAAAATATGTTGATCTGAATAGCATGTAGTTGTTTATTCTTTACAAATATATGTTAAAATTTAATTCATAGACTAATACGTATACGTATTATAAATTAATTGAATGAATAAAAAATTAATAGAATAATAATAATTAATGGCTAAAATTGAATATCTGTATATATTTTAACTTATTTAACACACAGATTGTTTTTAAATCTAATATAAAATAGTTGAATAGCATGTAGTTGTTTATTCTTTACAAATATGTTAAAATTTTATTCATAGATTAAATTAATACGTATACGTATTATAAATTAATTGTGAATAAAAATTAATAAAGAAAATAATTAATGGCTAAAATTGAATATCTGATATATATTTAACTTATTTACACATTGTTTTTAAATGTAATATGAAATATGTTTATCTGAATAGCATGTAGTTGTTTTTATTCTTTACAAATATATGTTAAAATTTTATTCATAGATTAATACATACACGTATTATAAATTAATTGTCAAATATAAAATTTAAAAAAAATAATAATTAACGGCTATAATTTAATTTCAACATATATTTTAACTTCACTTACAATTTTTTTTTAACACTACTTTTAAAATTTTATTTGTAACACTGAAAACAGTAAACGCACTGCACATAACTAACATAACTAACTTTATTCAAAACAGCCAGACGAAACCGCCATCTGCCTAACACTTTTTTCAAAACAACCATAAAACAACCAACATAAAACACCAACAAAACTACCACAAAACAACCAACCAAAACAACCAGACCAAAACTACCACATTTCTACCATCAGTTTTGGCAACCGAACGCAGCCACATTTTTTATTAACTATGAGTACATGTATGTATAATGTTTTGAGGCCGTAGTTAGACCGCGTGTAAGATTTTGGCTGTGTTCGGTAGTTTTTTTGGTTAGTTTTGTGGTTGTTGGTTTGGTGTTGTTTGGTTTTGCTGGTTGTTTCGTGGCAGTTTTAAAACTAGTGTTCGGCAGGCGGCGGTTTCGTCTGGTTTTTTGAATAAGTTAGTTTTGTGCGTGCGTTTACCGTTTTGTTTGTTACAATTAAAAATTTTATATTACATTTTAAAACAATTTGTGTTAATAAAGTTAAAATATATGTAGATATTCAATTATGGCCTTTAATTATTATTATTTTTTATTATTATTTTAGTGACAATTAATTTATAATATGTATACATATTAATTTATAAATAAATTTTTTACATATATTTGAAAAAAGAGAAAATTCACGATATACCCGTGTTTTCTTTCGTAATTCACAATATACCCCTGTGGTTTTTGTAATTCAACTTTAAACATGCTTAAATGTTATCCAAATTGATAAAACTTTACATGGACAATGCTAAAGTGTTATATTTGGTCCAATTCCAAATTTGAAGTTTTTTAAGCTCACATGTGACCTGTGGGACCCAATGAACATGTGGCATATTCATTGGGTCTCACAGGTCACATGTGAGCTTAAAAAACTTCATATTTGATATTGGACAAAATATAACACTTTAGCATCGTCCATGTAAACTTTCATCAATTTTGGACAACATTTAAGCATGTTTAAAGTTGAATTACGAAAAACACAGGGGTATATTGTGAATTACGAAAGAAAACAGGGGTATATCGTGAATTTTCCCTTGAAAAAATAAAGAAATAAACCATTGTATTTAGAGCAAATATATTAGATGTTATATATAAAAATAAAATTTTATGGATTATATAGTAGTATTTAATATAACACTTCAAATGAATTAATACTTAAGATTATTTTAATTTTTAATGGAATAAATAATATCATTGAAATGAAAAAGCAATTCTTTCTAATAATAAAATAATAGACGGTAAACGACTATATATATCACTTATTATTGTATTATTATATATTGTTTAATTGTTGATAAAATATTTATTTTAAACATATTTGTAGTTAAAACAATATATTCTATTAAGTTAAATATTATTTAATGAAATTAAAAACATAAATTTAAATTTAATACTGGATATGTCAAGAAATGAAAAATGACATATATTAACATAGGGGGTTGCTATTCGCAGTACAAAATTACTAATCACCGCAGTACAAATTTTTTTTAATTCATATTGACGTTGTACACATGTAATGATGTGTTGCTGTGTTTTTTTTTTCAAAAAATGATATCGGAAAGTAAATTATACCGAAGTAGTTTGTAGTTGATTAGTAGCGAATTTTACTAGTTACTTTTTTGTTGGAATCAATACAGGAACCTTTTTTTTGTAAAAAAAAAAGTGTTGGATTACATTTTTATGTGTTTATATTACATTTTTATGTGTTTATATTATTAATTTGACTTAAAATTAATTTGTACTGCGAATAGCAAATACTTTACTATTCGCAGTACAAATTTTTTTTTCACACCAAACTTAGTTGAATAAGTTTGAATGTTACGGGGAGACACTTTTTTTTGAAATAATAGATGTTTGAATAACCAAATTTAAGTGAATATGAGTAAAACAACAACTAAGTTAAAGAGAAACTAAGTTAAAACAACTAATTTATTGATAAACTAAGTTACAACAACTAAGTTAAAGAAAGACTAAGTTACAACAACTAAGTTAAAGAAAACTAAGGTACAACGTTGATCCAACTATCTAACCTAGATTGTAATTGATGAATCCAAGGTCCGACAGTGTTTGGATCTCTATAAGCGAACCACTGCGGATAGACAGGGGGGAGTGGGGAGTCTTGAACCATGCCGAACCTTATGAAATGACCCTCGGGGCAAATTCCTATGTGGATCTCTCCTCTTGGGCTATCACGATCGGTTAATTATCGATGGGAAGGTATGTGGCACTTGCCGCACCCCCATAGACAGTAGAGTAGAAAACTACTATCGAAGTGTACCTTGTCGCAATCACACCAACCCCATTTCCGTGTGCATCCATTTATGTTGAGGTGCTGGCTCTCCTGAATTCCAATGAAGCGCTCTTAACATGGCGTTGTACGGTCCTTCGTTAAAAATGGCCTTGTATAGTCCATTCGCCGGTGCTTGATTCTTCATGTGATTGAACAATGCTACACGGACATCTTTCCACCTCTCTTCGTCTGAATATATAGTCAGCAATGACCCTGAAACCACAATTCCCATCTCCACGAACATCAATATACCCAGTCATATATTGATATAGGTTGGGGTTGAAATTCTGGTAGTATGGGAAGTCGGCAAGGGGCTTGAATCGACTCGGATTTGATGATCCTCTATTACGTGATCTTCTATTTGATGGCGCTCCTTGTGACTGGCCTGCCCTTGGTCGGTTACGTTCCCAAGACGAAGGTTCATGTCGGTTTGGTCTTGAGGGCCCGGTAGGTCTGCCAATCCCAACCTGTTCCAACGGCTCTCCTAATTGGCACACCATATCTGGGTGAAGGAAGTTTTGGAGTTGACTGACATTTCGCAATCAGAGTAGGATCATCTGACTGTGCTACCTCAGAAGCTATGTGTCGCCATCTATTTTGTTCTTCCTCCATGTAGGATACCATATCAATCGTCGATTCATGCTTCTCCAGCTTAGGGTATACCAGAAACGATGTATATCCCTCTTTGAGCATAGTATACCACTATCCAGCATGTAGTTTAATTTACAAGCGCATGGTAATCCATGAGAGGTTACCTTGTCACATCCACAGATTGAGCTGTCCATTTGCACATAATTCGTCCTTCCAAGCTCCTTGACTAGCTCATCTAAGCAAAGGGTACTAACCTTCCCGATCAGGTCAGCGATTGGAACCCTCATGTGCTCTCTTCTGTGTTTTTCCTGGCTGCCTCAAAATCCTTTTTCATCTCTACATTGCTGCAACAAGCTCGAAATTGATACAGCACCGGTATTCCACAGTGCCTCTGTCATACTCTCAACATCTGCCCCAAAATTAAGACAATCAGCCATTACCTCCTTCAACTCAGGGGTGGATGAATTCGCTGTCAATGAACGACCGACGATGGGGATTTGCAGTATCATCCACACATCATGCAGGGTAATCGTCATCTCACCAAACGGCATATGGAATGAGTTTGTATCAGGCTGCCACCTCTCCACAAAAGCACTGATCAGGGACATATTGTTGTATGGTATCGTAATATCCTGTAGGTGCTCTATACCAGAATACTCAAGCATCTTCCTTGTTCTTGGTTTAGAAATTTGATCTTTTTGCCAGCAGGTAAGCATCACCCTACGGGATTTGAAACTCAAAACCCCACGATCCTACATAATGACCAATATTTAACACTTACAAAACGTAGTATGATATTAAATGATCAAATACAGGAGAAGATAGAGAACATACCTTAGCCGAGGTCCATAAGTCAAGCGCCACATGACCCCCGAAGCTAGTGATAACACTAGTGAGTAGTGGACCGCCAGGAACTGGCACCTCTGTCAACTTCCAAGAGGTAGGAATGACTGGAACCATCGCTAGCGCTGCTTCCTCTCAGTGTCATCCTCCTTATCCATGACTTCATCATCTTCCTTATCCTGCTCCTCATCCACGTCGGGTGAGTCCTCATCATCAGCACCACGACCATCGTCATCAGCATGTGGCGAACGCTCAGTCATCACATGGTCCTCAACAGCACGGGCAGGTGATGGGCGTGGTGGACGTGATGAACTACCACCGCCTGACGGAGCAGTCTGGTGGCTTGATTGCCCTGAGATATTGAAGCTAGAGCTGTGCAGTGATCTGTCAGAAAAAGCACTACTAGATGATGACAACTCTGGCATGCGTCTCCTCGGTATATTGAACACCGCCGAGTGATCCTCCGCTACCATTGGTGGTGCTGGCACTTGAAACGCCGGGTCGTTGGAAGATTGACCCGGATGGAAAGATGAATGGCGTGCTGCTTCCATGCGGGGGGCAGGATTACTCGGCCCTTCACCAGGAACATGTGCACGACGACGGTACGAGGCCGTCATCGTCTGCTCCCACCCCGGTCTTTATTCTTCCTCTTCGTGGCATTTCTCACTGCTTTTTTCAGACGATCCATCACTGCATACGAATATCACACAGTTATATTCCTCATTCATAACATAAAAATTCAAACATTTATAATCATATCATTCACATATTACAATTCAAAAAAAATACAAATATTAATAAATCATTCACAATATTAGTTAGAATTCAACAAAATAACAAATTAAAACATTTAAGAATCATTCACAATATTACAATTAAAAAAATAACAATTAAAACATTTATAAATCATACATAATATTATAATTAAAATTCAAACATTTATATCATATCATTCACAATATTACAATTCAAAAAAATTCAAATATTTATAAATCATTCACAATATTAGTTAGACTTCAAAAAAATAACAAATTAAAACATTTAAAAATCATTCACATATTACAATTAAAAAATAACAAATTAAAACATTTAAAATCATTCACAATATTAGAATTAAAAATAAACAAATTAAAACATTTAAAAAATCATTCCAAATATTAAATTTTTTTTTTAAAAAAAAAGGAGTTGGGTCGAGGAGCACAGCTCCTCTGCGCCGCCTGGGTCGAGAATCTGCAGTCCTCGCCCCGCCTGGGTCGAGCACCGCCAGTGCTCGCCTTCGCCTGGGTCGAGCAGCGCCACGCCTCGCGTCCGCCTTTGTCGAGCAGCAGCTCTCCTCGGTCCGGTCTTCAGGCGCGCCCAGAAGTCGACTCGAGCACCAGAGGAACTCGCGGGAGCTGGGTTCGAGCATCGCCACTCCTCGCTGGTGTCGGGCGTGAGCACCGCTGCTTCTCGCCTGTCTCCAGTTAGAGCAGCGGTGGTGCTCGACTAGGTTTCTTTTTTTTTTTTTGAAAATTTTCGAATTTTTAATGCTAGATCTAGCTCAAATGATGTTGAATTTCAAAAAACTAACACCGAATTCATACTCAGGACACCCAAATCTATAAGTTGCAAAAAAAAAAATTCGAAAAACTCACCGGAAAATTTTTCCGGTGGTGGTTGCTGGCGGCGGGTGGCGGCTCCGGCGGGGCTCCGGCGGTGGCTCTCGGCAGTCATAAGAGAGCTTCTTCCTTAAGAGAGATAGAGGAGAGAGAGTGAGGAAGTGAGAAATGAATAATCCAAGGAAGGTTAGGCTATATATAGTACGAGCGTTTTTTACCCGAAATTGACGTTTTCAACTGCGATTTCAATACAACGTTCTGAAAGTGTAACAATGTTTGTAATTTAGTCAAACACAACATAAAATGTCATTAACTTATGTGGAGTCACAATTATAACGTTTAAATGCGATTAAAAAGGGTTTAACGTCTTTTATTACAATTAGAGCATTTTTCACCCGAAATTGGCGTTTTTAACTATGAATTGAGTACGACATTCTGAATATGTACCAATGTTTGTAATTTAGTCAAAAATAACGTAAAATGTCATCCAAATTACGTGGATTCACAATTCAAATCATATTGACGCAATTAATACGGGTTTATAATGTTTTGTAACAATCAGAGTGTTTTTTACTGTTTACGCTAAAGAAATTATTTTTTAAAAAAACAAAAGTTACAACACGACATCATTACATGTGTACAACGTCAATATGAATTAAAAAAATTTTGTACTGCGGTGATTAGTAATTTTGTACTGCGAATAGCAACCCAGATTAACATAATAGTTTGTACAAACAGTATTGTAATTAATCATTACTTAGCAAGTTGAATACTTATAATTGATATTTCTGAAATATACTACAAATATTTTGTACTCTAATAATTTTGATATAATTGAAAGTTTACATCGTAATTTTTATTAGTTTGCTCTTTTCCTTGTAGAATATTTTATTAATTGATAGATAGTAATAGTTTTAAGAGACTATTTATCCGTATTTGAATAAACAATAGAAAAACACTACTACTTTAAAACTATTGTTCTATATTATTTTCATTAATTTATAATTTAGTATATCAATCTTTATAAAAAAACTAAAAATAAAAAAGGGAAAATAAAGTAATTTATAATATATTAATCTATATATTTCAATTTTGATTTAATTTTGTGTCAAATTTAATATATAATATCATTTTTAAAATATTTAAATATTGAAAATTTAAATTAATTTATTAAAAATTAATTTTTAAATATTAATTAATATTATTAAAATTTTCTCGCCCCTTAATTACAGTTTTCTGGTTCCGCCTCTGTTTACGATATTCATTATATTTGCAGTATAAATTGTTGGTTGTTTTGTGGTTGTTTTGTGGTTGTTTTGTGCTGGTATATTTGTGACTGTTTTGAAAATTGTTGTTCGGTGATGGCGGTTTGGCATTTTCTGTCAAATATGCCAAAATCAAAAATGCCACATTTATACCACATTTATACCAACTCCGAACGCAGCCAAACTGTACTCATTAATGACATCCAGTTGAGAGTTGGTACGATCGATATATATCCACAAGAGGTCTAGTTGAGACTCGTCAAAAGTCCTCGTGCTTTCAACCATTGCCTTCTAGGCTAGTCATAATTTCTAGAACTAGACAATGGAGCTAGTCGAGGCAAGTCGTAAGTCCTGCAACTAGACATCAGGGTCTAGCTGAAACTCGTCATAAGTCCTCGTGTACCTGATCAGCATACCACAGATCTGCCATGCATCTACTCTTTCACCCAAGGTCACATCCCGGTGCACCACAAAACCGTGGTGAGAATTTTTGGCGCCCTTTTAACCTTGATCCAATTTTCAAGTCTTCTTTTGCAGAATTGAATCAAGGGGAGCCATTTGTAAACACCAAAAAGTTTCACCCCATAAAACAAAATCAAAGGAAAATAAATAAAATAAGAGGAACCATCATCTTTTTTTTCAAAACATATTGGTGTGCGTGCCAAAATAAAGCCATCATTTTATTGTAAAATTTCAAACCAATTTTCAAACATTTGAGACAAAAACACATTTTTTAAAAATGAATTTCAAACAATAATCTGATTTCAAAATCACCCTTTTACTTATTTATTTATTGATCTTTATCTTGTTTATTTTCTATTATCAAAATAAAACACTTCATTTTCACCGATAAAACTTCTTCGTGTTACTCTACATTTTTAAAATTGTCTAACTCCTTCTAATCGATTTCGATGTTTTCGGTTTTTAATGTTTTAAAACCTAGGAGTTAAAGACGTTATTAGGGTTTGACCGAGAACATCTCATATGTGATGTTTCTCTCTAAACCCTAGTTTTTGAAATAAATATATTTCCCCATCTTTCAAGCCTTAGGCACTTACCATTAATTAAGTGTCATGTTCGAGGGGTACATGAGTGATCTGTCGGGATCATCCACCTCACTAGTAGAAAAAACAGATCTAGAGACAGAATTCGTCCGTCACTAAACGCATTGTTGATAATCTCAATTCACGTCGGATGGCGTCTTCTGTCGCTAATTAGCGACGAATTAACGATGGGAAGGTCTGTCGCTAGTTCTAAAGGTAGCAACGGATTGACAACGGGAAACGTTAGTCGCTAATTGGCAATGAAATTTGTAATTTTCATTTACAAGATTAGAGATGGGTTGTTCCATCTGTAAGCCACCATTATTTATAGACTAACATATTCGGTCTCTAATTTTAGTTTAGGAATTTTTAAATATTTGTATTTATGTATTTTGACCTATAATGCATTTACACTTGTAATATATATTTTGTTCGAACTGTTATGGTAATAAATAACGATTTTCTCATAACAATTAAAAACAAAATGTTATTTTTACTAACTAAACTCCAATTTCAGTCAAATGTGGCATTAGTACAATTAACAAAAGATATAATTAAAGCAGTAGTTAGTTCAAACACAACCATAAACCCATGTCAACATACTCAATCCACAATCCAAACAATAATAGGGATCATCAAGCAGACTATCTATCTATGTCCATGCTCCCAACCATGTCCATCCCCAGGACGATACCCCATCTAACCGCCTACACCACTCGGATCACCTCAGCGACCGCCTGGAGCTGTCCATGAACCTCATCCGCCCGGCATAATAGAGCTAGTGCCTGGAGCACCATACAGACCCTGTGAGAGAAACATCTGGGAGATCTGCGCTAGTATCATTGCCTGCATCTTCTTGCTACGCAGCTCCTGACGGATTGCTTCCCGCTCCTCAAAACGGATCTGCTCCCTATAAGTGTCACCGAGCTTCTGAAGCGGATCCAGTTCAATGTCCGACTTCATGGACTCGTATGTGCTTTGGTCGTAACTGGTAGCACATGAGCTAGTGTCGGTGCTGTGGAATGAGTTAGGGAAATACTGTGGTGCTACATTGCCCACACTGTAGACCCTCTGCTTTCTCGATTTCCCTTCGACATTGTAGAAAATCTGGTTAGGGTCAACTTGTGTGGTCTGAGCTGATGGATCATTTGGAGTGTCTTACTCTTGGGTGGCAGCATCTAACATATCTTCGTATTTAGACTTCATAATCACAAAACAATGATACCCACACTCTTAGTTATTCAATAAATTTGAATGCAATACAAATGTTTAGAAGAGTTATGTAAAACACTTACAGCAATGTCCTCGGCCTTAGCGCAAACTGACACACTGTTGCCATGTTCATCCTTGCTCGAATGACTGTGTATCAACAGTGTGTAAATGTCTGGCTTGACACCGTATTTCTTAGTCTAACAAACAAAACATTTAATTAAATTAAGGGTGTGTTCACTTCGAGGCGAGGAAACAGAATGGAATCCGGAAAGGGAATGAAGAGGAAAGGAAAGAGATTCCCCTAAATCAAGAAGTCTGTTTGATTCTACACAGAAATAGAATAGAATTCTCAATGATTGTCTTTGTTGTTGTTTGGTTCCAAACAGAGAAGTGTTAATACATATTTACATTATGAATAATATATATTAATATTTATCTAATTTGTATGTAACATATACTAATATTTAAATAATTATATAGCATATATAAATAGTTTATAAATTATAAATGATATATGCTAATATTTATAAAGATTATATACATACAATATATATTAATATTTGTATATATATTATGTATAACATTTTCTAAAAAATTTCTATAGTATATTTTTTAAATTTTACAGTATTTAAGTTATAAATAATATTTATTAATATATATTATATAATATTTATTTAAAATGTAAACAATATAAATAAATATTTATATAAATTATATATACTATATATTATTATTTTTTAATTTTATAGTATTTAAAATTTAAATAATATTATTAATATTATTTAAAAATATTTCACTAAATTGTAAATAATATTTAAATATAATATATATATTTTTAAAAGTTATAAACAATATATGTAATATTTTTTATTTTTATATCATTTATAGTATAAATAATATTTTTTGATATTAATATATTATATATAATATTTGTTAATATTTATATAAATTATAACTAATATGTATAAATGATTATATATATTAATATTTTTTAATAATATATATTATTATTTCAGAAATTTATGGTAATTAAATTATAAATAATATTAATATCTACTATTATATATATAATATTTGTTCAACTTTTTCAAATATAAATAATATATATTACCATTATTATATATTATATATGAATATTTTTAAAAATTATAAATGTTACATATTAAACATTTATATAATATATATTATATTCATAATCATATTTATATTTATATTTATATTAGATATATATATTGTATATTAATATTTATAAAAAATATGTATTATATATTAGTATTTATACAAATTATGTACCATATATATTAATATTTGTTTATATTAAAGGTGATGGTAGGGGTAGGAAGAAGGAAAGGGAATACCTTTCCCTAGTATTTTGGGGGGAATCACTAAAAGAGATTTGGGGGTTTTTGAAACCTGAAGTGGGGGAAACAAAATCATTAAAAATACAAAACAAGCAACAACAAAGGGAATGATTCTGTTTCCCTTTGATGATTAACCCGAAGTGAACATACCCTAAAGATGATTAAACTATTCTAGAAAAATATTGACATAACTTCCCCTATTTTTTTACATTTCCTCATATATATATATATCGCAAAATGCACATTATCAGAAGCAGATAACAGCCACAACTCATAATTTGCATTCACACTCATAGTCATACTCATGTTCACACACATAGTCACAGACACACTTCACAACCGCACTATAAAAAATATATATCTTATTTCTGACACATGTGGAAGAGTTAATAACATCAAACTAAATTTAAAACTTTACAGATTCAAAAAACTCATCAGAACCCTCTTATGCTCCTTTATCGAGTGTGATCCACATGCATGGGTAGGCAGAGCTCAGTCTTGCGGCTGCGAGAGTTAATCTCGCTAATGCGTATAAACTCCGGTGTCTCCCATTTTTGTACCCATGCTTGCCAGATCTCATCTCTGACTTTTCTCTCCATCTTTCCACACTTCATCTTGTATAATGTGTCTGAATATTGTCTGTTGCACTTCTGGCAAAATATGTCATACACCACACTCTCAAATTGAAATACCTCAAACTTAAATATGGTGATTAAATTATTCTAATATAGTATTTAAGGGCCTAATAGTGCCTAAGTAATTTTGGTAAGAAAATAATCCAAAGAAATGAGAAAACGCTTAAAAGCGAAAAAACACTAAAATAAGCGTTATATAACCATAGGAGGTACGAGACCTCGGTTAGAGTATTATAAGGATTCCTAAGGCTTATTCATGTCTAATTAGTATACGGGAATGATTCCCGAAGAAAACAGATCCCAATAATGTGTTAAAATGCTAATAAAGCTTTAGCGCACGTTTTTTCGAGGAAACCTGAAAACGTGACTTTGCGTGATCAAATGAACCCGTAAAAATTATAGTTCATTAAATACTATAATTAACATTAATGGAAAGCTTAATACCATAAATTAAAGAAACGAGAAAATTCCGGAAAATGGGCCCGGTTAGTGAATAGTGCTAAACCGGGCAAATTAACGAGCGTTTTCGTAAAGACGAAAATGCTCCAGTTAGTATATTTGGGGGCCAGTTTTACTAATGAGTCAGCTCTCACATACACTCACACTTGACTAACTAATTAAATAAGTCAAAAAGTAACAAAAGCAAAAAGTAAAAAGTAACTTATACTACTTTTTCCTTCCCTCTCTCCTCCCATTTCTATTTCCCTCTTGTCTCACACGTACTCTTCCCCCTCCAGACTTCTCCTCCTTCCTCTTTCTCTGTAAATGGCGATTTGGAGAAGCTTCAATGGCAGCCTCTCTTCATCCTCTTGCCCAAGCTTCACTTAAGCCCCAAATCAAAAATAAATTGTATATTCTTCTTCTTCTCGTCAAGCTCTACATTTCTATCTTTTCAAATTCTCAAAATGAGGAAGTTCATCTCCATGGTTTTTTCCCATTTGAAGAGAAAATGGTACCAAATCGAAGCTTGGAGTCTCCTCTCTCCATTAAGGTAAAAATCTCTAAGAAAACTCATATTTTTCCCCATCTTAGTGTGGCCGATTTTAGCCTCTAATGAGCTCTATTTTTCTCTCTATTTTGAGCACCATTCCACCTTCCAATGGTGGTGGATCACCTTCTTGAATCAAGGGTTAAAACCCCTCTTAAAAGACTCCCAAAGGTAACCCTAGATTTGGTGTTTTAAGCATTTCAATGAATTCGTCTTATTCCAAGGGCTAGTATATTAATTACACTTATTTTGTGTTCCTTGGATGGTGGGAATAGAGTGGAAACTCCATTGCCCCTTGACCGAAATTTGGAAAAAGAGGAGGAGCAAGAGAGAGTGAAAAAGAAAGAAGAAAGTATGAGCTTAAGGTAAGAAATCCCTCTTAATGCCAATTTTAATGCATTAGAATAATGGGAATGTAAAGTAATGAAAGAACCCAAAATATAGTCTAGGAATGTAGTGGTGGAAATTTGAGAGTATTGGTGAATTAAGTTTGGATTGAAGGCCTAGAGCCAAGTAATTTAAGTATGTATATTGGTATGTGTTTGTGGAAGTTTTGGTAAATTGATATTGATTTGAGTGCTGGTAGGACCCCTTGTGGGTGTGGCTAGATTAGGAATTAAAATTGGTGAGAATTGATGAAGTTGATGATGTAAGATTTATGGGTAGGTTATGGCAAAATTTGTAGTAGAAAATAAGCATTTTTGATGACTTGGTGAATGGGAGAACCAATGTGTGGTATTGGGTTGAGTAGAGATGTTAGTAACCATGGAATGGTAGTGGTGGATGAGAATAAAAGGGTGTAATCTGTAGCAAATAGCATGTGAAATGCATTGGAAAAACAAGAGAAAAAGTTAGTGTTTGTAATCTTGAAGATGGAGATTTGACTTGGGTATAGGTAGTGCATATGTTTAGGAATGAATTGGTAATGGTAAAATGAAGTTAGGACAAGATGCAAAGTGCAAGGAAAGTGTAAAATGGCACAAGTGTGCAAGTTGTCAAAATGGAATGGGAATTTGTAGAAAATGGGCAGAAGTTGAGTATGGATTGGACCAAGGATTTAAGGAGTTTTAAGTTAGTGTTTAAGTGTTGTTTAAACATGTATAAATATGTGGACGATATGGAATGATTAGAGGTGGATTAAGGGTTGTTTGGGTTGAAAAATCACCTAAGTCAGTTTTTATAGCAGGGTCCGGGACCTAGGATATGTACCAAGTCCCGGAACGCATCAAAAAAAGGCCCGAGAGTGAATGTAGGAATTGGTCTGGGACTTAAGTCCAGGACCAAGTCCAGGACCAGGTAGAAAAGGGGCTAAAAGTCGTTTAGTATTGGTCCGGGACTTAGGGTCCGGACCAAGTCCCGGACCACCCCCATAATTCACCCGTGAGTACTTTTTAGGCTTTAAAACATGGGGATTGATTGGTATTGGTTTTAGATGATGTTTAGGAGTTTTTTGGTGACCTTTAAAGTTCCTAAGAAGTGTAAACAAAGGTTTACTGATTGAGAAAGTTGAGTTTAAGAGCACTAAGTTAAATCAGAGAACGGTAACGGGGTAAGTATGGGAAGAGCCTTTATGTACGTACCGTAACGCCTTAATATTAAAAGAACCATTTGACTTGTAATTAGTGGTTCAAGAGTAGACACGAGGAACAAGTGGGAACCAAGAACGTGAGAACACCCGGTAATTAACCCCGGTGAAAGGTATGATTTTCTCATGCCCCGTAGCTAACCGAGTTACTCTGATTTGTGTGTTGTGTGCTGCCGGCTAATCAAGACTAAAGCAGAAAACGGTTTATTACCTTTATTGTATGTCTGCTGTATGTTGTATGAGCTAACCCTTCTTGATTGATTGTGTGGCTTAACTGAGTGCGTAGACCGACTCATAGATGAGCCTTGATGTTAGTGACTCGTAATAGTAGTCATGATGTGAATTAACGGAAATGTAGAAACACACTAAACTAATGAACCAATAAACGATAGCGCAAAACAATGAACTCACTAGAATGTGAGAGAGTGTACGGGACTAGTACCCACCCCCCCCCCCCCCCCGATAATGGTAAGAGAACCGAAATGAAAAATCCATAAAACAATAAGTAGTGGGAACATATAAAAGTAACCTCTATGAGAGGGATTGATGATGGTGCAAGATATGAACCATGAGAGTAATAAAAAAGAAGGGTGAGGGATCTCCAAACCCGTTATAAAAGTAGTCGACCCACAAAGAGAGGACCCGACTAAGGTATGTCTCGAAAATGAGAGTATTCGATACGTTGGGGTAACCCTTAAATCTAAGAATACTAGACGGTGGTAATTCCCTAAGCTAGTAGAGGTTATCGAGAGAGATACTTCTAGGCTAATCCATGAGATTGTAAGATACTCTGTGAGGGAGTGTTGGGAATTTGAGTAGTCCGGTAAAAAGACATTTGAGTATTTGAGGAGAAGTGTAGCCCCTTTGTATTGTAGGCCCGGTGGCGAGTCTTGTGTATGACTCCGTCCGGAGGCCAAAAGTAATGAGTATTGAGTAATGCGTATGTATGAGTAAAGTAATGAGTATTAAGTAAGAAGGAAGTATGAGTATGTAATGAGTACCGTGTAATGACGAAGTATGAGTAAGGTAAAGAGTACGGAGTACTGAGTATGTGGGAGTAAGTATGGAGTATCGAGTGATGAGTAAGTACTAGTAAAGTAACTAGTATCGAGCAAGCACAAGTAAGTAATGAGTAAGGTAATGAGTGTAGTATGAGTAAAGCAACAAGTAAGTAGGACTAAGTTGGTGTAAGACTTAAGAACCCGTATGGGAAGGAAGAGTGCATCCGATTAAACCGGATGAATGAATAACGAACATGAACGGTTGACTGACAAATTGTTTTCCTTAGTAAGTATTGAATCTTGCAGACATAGGTAAGTATTGTTGCTTGAGTAAGATGATGTAGTATCAGCATGTATGTATGAAATAAACGAACTCCATGTTTATTCGACCCAAAGTAGTCGGCGTACCCCGGTTAGCACGCGGGGTATGCGAATTTCATATGCAGCAATTTTGCTGAGCCCCTAGGGGCATCGTTTTTATCTACAGGTACTTTGAAGCTGACCGTCGTTCGAGAGTGTAGGACGGGGCTGCTATGTAAGCACAGGTAGTTGAGTAATAGGAGTTGTATTTGTATTGTAATGTTAATTTGGAAGTCCAAACTGTATCGGTAATTTGAGGAACGTAGTAGACTCGGTATAGTATTGTATTGGAGTTGTATTTGAATTATGATTTGGGGAATGGAATGGAAAGTAATGTATTGTGTAGAGCACTCGGTATGTTCAATTCATTAGACCGATAGTATGTAGTAATGTAGCTGGCCTTGTTAGTCACGTGGGTGATTAGCAGTATTTTACACCCGCCGTTGTGTATGTATTATCTGCTGCGAAGGTAGGTATTTGTACAGTAATGACGGTATTAGCGGTAGGGGTGTTACACAAACTAAGGATCACAATGAGAGTGCTTCTGCATAAATTAGAAAATTGGTTTAAATACAACTTAACAAACAAATAAAGAAATACAAATTATAGAAAATTTAATGGTTAAGTACCTTGAACTCATTATAGTAAAACTGATGGCCATTTTCACCCAATGCTTCCCATATATGACCTTGGAGAAACCATCTTGTCTCAAAGTAGTGAAGTAGTGCACGGGAAACTTTGTTTGCAGGCAGTAACTGCCTATAATTATAGGGTATGCCACAAATTTACAATTAGCGTATATATGATAAGCTAACCTTATTATAAAAATGAGTTTGTAATTATAAAGTAGTACTTACCCGTCACTAATAGCAATGAAGACGCGAGGATTAACACCGGTAGCATGCAAAGCTTCTGAGCTATGTTGTGTGCAGGTGGTGAATCATTCAAAAGTGGAGGTGTAGAGTGATCAGAGGTTTGAGGAGTAGGCTACTGTGGAGGAGGAGGTGTAGAGCGACGTCTCTGATCCACTGGCTGTGAATCAGGGACTATAGTAGAAGTGAACTAACCATGAGGATGAGTGTTGAAGTAAGGGATCACCATCGATGCTCATGCTGACAGGATCTTGCTACGTGATCTGAAGCTTGCTGATAATTGTCCGGGGCAGCAGAAGTGGTTCCCTACTTCTACTTCGACCAAATGACGAGCTTGATTTAAAGAAATCCCTACCACCTGCCATCACTATAAATAGTCAAGACAACCATCGTTGTAGTTATAATACGTAATCAAATAACTATTTTTTCATCTACTAACAAATTAACCAAAATAATATTATATTATCATACATTGTAGTAGTTGTATGAACATTTAGTTGTTAATTTTTTGTGTCTAGTATGTCCACTAAAACGAATGTTTCATTGTCATCGACTACAGGTGATAACACTACTCGATCTACGGTTTCATCTTGTCGTGGTTGAATCTCTTCCTCGTTTGTTGGCGAGTCAGGCATATTCAAACTACTTCTTGTTTCACCTTAGACAAAGCCCACCAACCCTTCATATCTCGCTTCTTTGACGGGTATGAGCAATAATACACCTAAACAGCTTGATCAGCTAGCACAAACGGTACGTACTTGTCAAATTTCCTTGTATGATTAATGTCAACCATCTTATATCGAGGATGTGTTTGTACTCTTCTCTTTAACAGATCAAACCAATGACAATTAAACATTACAACTTTCTTCACGGGCAATGCAGGATACTCTAATTCTATAATCTCTCTTTAGACCCCATAATAGTCATACTCTAAGTCACCATAGTTTGTCCCGGAAATGCAAACACCAAAATTGTATATTGTTCGATCTTGTGAATAAGATTCTATGTGAAATTTGTATCCATTTATATAGAATCTAGAGTAGGAGATTGCCACGTTCAGTGGACCTTGTGCCAAACTACGAATAAATTTGCTAGGTGTGGAAACATCATTTGACTGTACTATATAAAAAAATCAATTTATATAATTATGTATGTAGTTAAGTACTCAATAGTGTACATAGAAACTCACATGTGAACAGAACCAAAGTGGAAAATCCCTTTTTGAAATACCCCGTAATTAAAAACAGTGATTAATTAGGCTAATTATATTTTTTAAAGGCTTAATCACACATAAATAAATATGAGGGAACAAATCCCGAAGAAAACGGACCTTTAAAATGGGTTAAAAGCATAAACGAACCTTAAAGCGCGTTTTTCGAGGAAACCGGAAAACGCGACTTTAAGCGGGTCAAACAGACTCGTAACAGTGTTGGTCAACTAAATAGTCACTAATAATATTAGTGGAGCTTTAGAACCAATAAATTAATTAAACGAAAAATTCCGGAAAATGGTACCGGTTAGTAAGAACTGTAACAACCGGGAAGTTGTGGGGTGAGATGCAAATAAACAAACTTGGTGTGTCCACTTTGCAAATAAAAACAAAAATCTGTAGAGGAGTGTATAGGGGACCGATTTTTCCTCCTCTCTCACACTCACATAACTCTCTCTATTTGCTAAAAGACAAACCTATTAACTAAATCAAAAAGCAAAAACAAGACTCTCTCTCCTCACTCCCCTCTTCCCTCACGTACACACCCCTCTCTATTCTCTCTTTTCTCCCTTCTTCTACCTTGCGACACCCATGGAGAAAGGAAGAAACCCACTCAACTTCCTCCTTCTCTCCTCTCTTTGAGCACTCAAACCTTCCCCAAATCCAATAAAAATTATACCATTGCAACCCCCTTGCAAAGGAGAACATTTTCATCCTTTCAAAAATCGAAAACAACCACTTTCATTTTGGTGGGTATTCTCCATTTGAAGATTCAAGCCCACCATTAGAAGCACCTTCACCTCCTTATCATCTTAAGGTAAAAAGAAATTCGAAAACCCATTATTTCTAGCCCTTGTTTGCATTATAAGGAATTTCAGTTTTTGAACTCTTGGTCCTCCTTGTTCCAGCCGATTTTGGCTCTCTTGTTGGGCTAGGAATCTTGTTCTCTTGCTAGTCAAGAACTCCATTCATCCATTGGAAGGTAATACTCTTTTCTAAAACCTAAATTCTAGGGTTAGTATAAAATGAATGCTAAATGGTATTGTGTATGTGTTATGGGTCATAGCACTTGGTGTGTGTGAACCCCATTGGGACCAGAACAAAGGAGAAGAAAAGAAGAAGGGGAAAGAAGAAAGAAAACTAGAAAGAACAAGGTAAAGTCTCTTACCTTGAACTAGTTAGGTATTGAGTAATGTAACAGTTTTTGGAGTAGTAAAACGAGTAATGAATTGAGTAGTGAGTGGTAAGTATATTGTAGTGTAATGAGGAATGATGTTGTAACAGTTTTGGAGTTTTAAATGATGTTTAAAACTTGGGAAAACATTGGGTAGTATGGGTATGTGTGCAGAATTTTATTAATGTATGTAGTGGAGCTGAATTGTGTGTATAAGTGTATTGGTTAAACAGGTATGTGAATGAGCAAAACTGTGAGATGAAATATCATGTGGGCAAAGCTAAAAATATAGGGGAGACTATGTCAAATTTTGTGTAGGAATGAGAAGACTTAAATTGTTTAAGAAGAGGAAGTACTTGGAGAGTTTAAAGGAGTGTTTGGAAGTTTGAAACAGATTTGGAAATGAGTTGTAAAAGGGATGAAACTAGAGTGTAAGGTAATGTATTTTGGATGCTAGGAATGGCATTAGTTGAGGGAGTATTGGAGGATAAGTGTTGAGGGAAAATATGTAGCATAATGAAGGGAACCAAAATCTGTAGCATTAGTGTGAGAAAAAGTGTAAGTGTGAAATGAGATGATGAAAATTGGTGAGTTGTGTAGGAATTGAGTAGCAAGTTTGGTGATGAATTAAGGTGATTTAGAACATCTAAATGAGTGGTAAACATGTAGGAAAGTATTAGTAAAGATTGGGGAAACAATGGGTAAAGAAAACACCCAAAAACAGATTTTAAAACTGAAGTACTGGGCCGGACCGACCTTAGGACCGACTTGCAAGGTCGGTCGAGCCCAGATTTACAAGACGGGAAACCTTCTGGAATCGACCGACTTGCGACCGGACTTGCAAGTTCGGTCGGACCAGAAATTCTCCCGTCAAACCTTCTGGAATGGACCGAACTTGCGACCGGACTTGCAAGTTCGGTCGGCCAGAAAAATTCCCGTAATGCAAGCTACTGGAATGGACCGACCTTGCGACCGGACTTGCAAGGTCGGTCGGCTAAAATTTCAGTACGAAACTTACTGGAATGGACCGACCTTGGACCGGACTTGCAAGGTCGGTCGGCCCTGGAATTTTCACGTATGATAGCCTACTGGAATGGACCGGACTTGCAAGGTCGGTCGCAAGTCCGGTCGAGTAAAAAAAAATGTTTTAATTATATGATTATAGTACATATATACATATTATATGCCTATATACACATATGCATATATATGTAGTAATACACCATTAATGAAGTAGTAATGGTAAGAAAGTAAGTAAATGAGTAAGGAAGCAAGCTTAAGAAGTAATAAGGAAAGAATGGTTTTATAACCAAGTATGAAGTAAAGGTAGTAAGTAACATTGAATATCAATGAAGGAGTAAGTTAGATCAATAATGACATTGATCATACTACTTCATGTATGTATAGGAATCAAATAGTTGATCTCCAAGGAACCGGTAGTACGGATACACGGTGAACGGTATGATTTCTTCATGCCCTGTATCCTAACTTGGTTACCCCGATTTGTGTGCTTATGTGATCACCAATAAGATAAATGCACGAATCGGACTTATATTGCACTTAACTGTGTTTGAACTATTTGTTCTTGTTGATCTTCTTGAACATTTAGTTTGTATAATTCATGAAATGTATGAATGGAAATGAAGTGTATGTGTAAGTATGAGTACTTGTGTATTGTATGTATGGAAGAAGTATGGACTTCTACTAATTCCTAACATCTAACTCCTAACATGAGTAATGAGTAAAATGGAATGAGTAGAAGCCCGATATAGTTTCGGCCACGCGTGAGGATAAGGAACACAAGAGGTTGGATCCGAATCCTGGCTATAATCTTTTCCATGGACCAATCCCTTGAATGGGTAGCATCCTGGATTAGTGGGCCACCCTAAAGCCCGGTGGTGGGATGTAGTAATCCCTGCCCGGAGGTCATACCGACTTAACTGGAAGTAAAGTATGTAAGAAGTAAGTATTGTATTTGTATTGGTCTTGACTATTGTAAGTCATTGACCCGGAGTAAAAGTATTGAACACCCGATTAACCCGGGTGTGTAATGAGGCTAACAAGACCTTTGTATGTATTGGAGAATTGTATCTCCGTAATGCGGTGAGTATGGTAAGTATGGTGACTTGATTGTCTTCCTTGTATGTATTGTATGTATGTATGCTTGTGAAATGAATGTATTGAATTGTATTGTATGAAGCATGTATGTATGTATGAATGAAACGAACCGCATGTATTCGACCAATTAGTTGGTGTACCCTCGCTAGTACGCGGGGTATGCGGTTATCATATCAGCGTAAGCTGACCCCCTCGGGGGAATGTTTTTACTCCACAGGTACCCGCGAGGCATGAAGGTAAGTAAGGACGGATGTATTCTTTTGGTAGTTAGTAGGATTGGGTGGTACCGAGTTGTACACGGCTAAGGCCTTTTGAGTAGCCGGTGTACCATGTGGTACACCTTTTTGGATATGAATCTTGATTGGATAGTAAGGAGAGGATGTATAAACTCTTCATTTTTGGGAAGTAGTCTGGAATGTAATTCATATATTCGTATACTCGGTAATCAAATGTAAGTAAGTATTTGGTATTGTAAAGTAAGTAGTATGTATGCATTTCATTCTAATCATCAGACCGAAACGGTAAGTAGTAGTAGCCTTGTTAACCTTGGAGGGTTAACGGCGTTGTATCACCCGCCGGGAGTAAGTAGTATTCCGCTGCGAGAAGGGTAAGTATGGGATTGATTAGAGGATAATGGAAGGATTAGCGGTTGGGGTGTTACAAAAAGTGGTATCAGAGCGAAGTCTCGCTCTGATGATTAGAATCCTAATGTATTATACCGAGTTAGGATTTCAACCGTCTTAAGACGGATATTAGAAACCTAACTAGGAACTACCGTTGTTAACAACGGATACCCTTAACGTCTGCAAAGACGATACCATTGTTTGAATCAAGACCATGAGGTCATAGTATCATGACATCTAATGTAATCCACACTTGTTCAGATGTCAGGACGAGGTCCAGGTCGTCCCAGAGGAGGGACAATGACGGACCAAGCGCGCAGACGATAGCTGAAATCGTCGCCGCCACGGTAGCACAGATGCTACCGGATGTAATCACCTGTACAACAACAACAAACCAGCAACAGCAGCAGCAGCAACAACAGCACCCGACCCGCCTCAACCCCGAGAAACGAATTGGGTAAAGCAGTCGCCGACCTTCGACCTCCATGCTTTAGAGGCGAGAGCGACCCCGCCAAGCTCGAGGCCTATCTCTCCGAGATGGAGACGGCCTTCGAGACACTTGAGACTCCCGCTGGAGTTCGAGTGAGGATAGCTGCGTACTACCTCAAGGACGCGGCTATGGACTGGTGGAAGCTCGTTAAGGCCGAGCACATAGCTGATCCCGCATTCGGTGGGAAGCATTCACCTCTCTCCTCCGATCTAAGTACTATCCCGAGCATGTCAAGACCAAGAAAGGCTTGAGCTCGATGCCTAAAAATGACCGAGAAGATGACGGTTGATGAATATTACCGCACCTTCACCTCTCTTCTCACTTCTACCCGACCTTGGGTATACCGGCCAAGTCTTGGTCGACCGCTTCTACGGCGGATTGAGCCATCGACTCCGGTATGGCATGGGCTTCACACGGTTTACCTCCCTTCAGGTAAACAAGTTGAACCCTTAAAAGCCATGAGTAATGTGAATTAGTATTCCCGTATGTAAGTGTAACCTAATGCCTAAGTAATTCAGGAGTGTTACCACGCTGCATCTCGAGTTGAGATCACCTGCCAGCTAAGAATGAGCAAGCGCTGAAGCGCAAGGTGAGCGGCAAAGGTAACCCTCCGATGACAAAACCAATCCAAACCTTGGAAGAAAGGAAGGGGAAGCATTCCCATCAGAAGAACACTTCCGGAGACGGCGGTGCCCATGCTGAGAAGGGCAAGGCAGCTGAGCCATTACAGATTGCCTACACCGCACCAGTGGCAGCGAAGCCACTGAGGTCTCAGCCCTACAGGGGTAAGAAACCGAAACCGAATTAGTACACTTGTGAATTAGTATGTATGTGGAGTATTGTAAGTATACCGAACCTTGCTAACTTGGAAGCTATAGGTTCTGGATTTGGCCAAGGAAAGAACCAATCTGATGGCCGCAGCTACATCTGCCGTAACTGCAACAAGGATCATCCCGGCACAGATTGCCAAGGAAGGGAGATCCGCTGCTTCACTTGTCAGAAACCGGGGCACCGTGCCAATGCATGCCCAGAAAACTCTAAGCCCAAGGGCAACTACCAGGGCTACAAGCAGCGTGAAGGCAAGGAGGTTGCATCTGGCGATGCTCATGCCCAGCATACCTCACAGGGACAGGGATCCCGAGGTCCGCAGAAGGGCGCACCGCAGAGGCAGCCGGCCTTACACATCATAGACCGTGACGGGACCGGGACTAAGTCCGGCCCAGGTAACTACCGTAACCTTTAATCCTTGAAGAGCATGACTAAGTATTAAAGTAATTGTATGAATGAGTATGAATGCGTAAGTACTTGAAGTATGAAATTGAGCATGAGTAAGTAACATGGAAGTATGTATTGAGCATGAAATGAATTAGTAAGCCTAGAACTCACAGATGTTTACCACCTTAGGGAAATTCCATATCTGTTACCCAATACCTTCGAACTCACCTCATGAAGAGACCGACATCGCCAATCACCACTTCAACAACGAACAGTGTCAGGTCATCCGCCCAGGTATGATCTTATTAAAAGGATACCTGACACCCGAAGCACAAGTTTCAATCATCCGACGATGCAACGAGTTAGGAATGGGTCCAGGAGGATTTTATACACCCGAATTCCCCGGTGGAGCTACAATGAAGCTGAAAATGATGTGCTTGGGAAAGGACTGGAACCCTTATACCAAGACATACCAAACAACGCGAGCAGAGACGGAGCAACACCTCCAGCAATACCACCCAAATCCTCACACCAAGCTGTAGAAATTGCACAACAAGTGAAGATGAACCAATCCCTGCACTTGAAGCAGACCTATGTATTGTCAACTTCTATGAAAAGAAGGACGACTTGGCTTACACCAAGACAAGGACGAGACAACGGAATCTCTTGAACTAGGAGTGCCCGTAGTGTCTTGGTCCATTGGTGATGACGCCGTATTTGTATAGCGAGCAGAAGCGTGTGGACCTCGCAGAGAAATTGGTATTGAGATCAGGAGATGTTCTAATCATGGGTGGAAAATCAAGGTTGCTGTATCACGGGATCCAGAAGATCAAGTTGAATACGGCACCACCGGCAATAATCAATGCCACACACATGAAACCAGGACGCCTGAACCTTACCTTTAGAAAGTATTAATCTTGTAGTAGCATGTAATCCAGTAGTAACGTGTATTAGAGACACAGTATGTATGATGGTTGGTTATTCAATAAAAGCAGTGTTGGTTATTAAATTCCACTTGTGTTCCACCATCTTTACTTATAATCTCATGAATCAATAGGTTGTGGACTCGGTACCGAAGGTAACCTGAGCATCCTCACCGAAGAACAAGCCGGCAAAAGCGGCACCATTCTAACGGGAACATTCCCAGTAAACGGCATCGAAGCCTCAGTATTATTCGACTCCGGCGCCTCTCACACCTTTGTATCGCCATCATTCGCTACAAGGTTGGGGCTAGACGCAGATGAGCTACCAAATTTCTTGGTTACTCTCCCGTCGAAGGAGCGAGTAAAATGCACTAAGTATTACCACACCGCCACCATTCAAATCAAAGGTGAAGCGTTTCCCATTTCCTTCATTGAATTCAACGGATTGGGATTCGACTTGATAATTGGAATGAACTGGTTGGAGCGGCACAAAGGACGGATCCTATGCGCCGAGCACCGATTGCTGCTCAAGAGTCCATCTGGGGTCACTGTTTCATACTGCCAGAGACCAAGAGCCTTCAACTACAGTCATCTCCGCTATGGCAATGTATCGGGAGCTCAGAAAAGGACATGAAGTGTATTTGTCACGTGCAAGACTGGAGAGAGATCCAGAGTTCAGTGATGAGTGAGTAGTCTCAGAATTCCCTGATGTATTTCCGAAAGAGCTACCTGGTATGCCACCACAAGAGCGGTAGAGTTTGAAATCGACCTTGTACCGGGTACTGGTCCCATTGCTAGGGCACCATACCGCATGGCACCAGCAGAAATGGCAGAACTCAAAGAGCAACTACATGATCTACTCGACAAAGGGTTTATACGCCCGAGCGTATCACCCTGGGGAGCACCGGTCCTCTTCGTGAAGAAGAAGGAGGGTAGTCTCCGCCTCTGCATCGACTACCGCGAATTGAATGCGGTCACTATAAAGAACAAGTATCCATTGCCACGCATCGACGACCTGTTCGATCAGTTGAAGGGAGCATCTGTCTTTTCTAAGATTGATCTCCGATCCGGATATCACCAAATTGCTATCAAAGAGCAAGATATTGAGAAAACAACATTCCGAACAAGATATGGCCACTACGAATTCACAGTGATGCCATTCGGTTTGTCTAATGCACCAGCCAAATTCATGGACCTAATGAATTGGTTATTCAGTGATCAGCTGGACACTTCAGTGGTAGTATTCATCGACGACATTCTTGTGTATTCGAAGTCAGAAGAACATGAAAACCATTGAGAAAGTACTTGAGACACTGCGCGAGAACCAGCTGTATGCGAAGTTCTCCAAATGCGAGTTTGGCTAGATCAGGTATCATTCTTGGTCATGTCATCTCGAGCGCAGGCATTTCAGTAGATCCATCCAAAATCGAAGCAGTGCGATCATGGCCTAGACCTAAGACTGTTACCGACATCCGGAGCTTTCTTGGTTTAGCCGGTTATTACCGGAGGTTTGTAAAGGACTTCTCAAAAGTCGCTAAGCCCATGACGTCATTGATGAAGAAAGATGCACCGTTTGTATGGACAAGCGAGTGCGAGGTATCCTTCTAGAAACTAAAAGACTCATTGACCTCAGCGCCAATTCTCACACTTCCAGAGGGCACAGAGGGATTTGAGGTGTATTGTGATGCATCGGGCAAAGGCATGGGATGCGTACTCATGCAGCATGGCAAGGTAGTAGCCTATGCTTCTCGCCAGCTGAAAAAGCATGAGGAGAATTACCCGACACATGATCTAGAGTTAGGAGCCATTGTCTTCGCCTTGAAGATATGGCGACACTATCTCTATGGGGTAAGCATCACCATCTACTCCGACCACAAAAGTTTGCAGTATGTATTTACCCAGAAAGAACTGAATCTAAGACATAGGAGGTGGATGGAGTTCCTCTCGGATTACGACATCAACCTCCAGTATAAAGAAGGGAAGGCAAACGTTGTAGCCGACGCCCTGAGTCGTCGAGCACACTCGCTCCATTCGCTACTCGCTTCTTCTAGCTTGGTTGACGAGGTGCGAGACGCTCAGTTGAGCGACCCTTACTTCACAGAGATCAGACAGAAAATCACAGATGGTACCTTCGAGAGCCGAAAGTATGACTTCAAATTGCATGAAGATGGTCTGATCCGTTTGAATGGCAGATTATGCGTCCCCCGAAGCAATGCTGAGCTAAGGGATCGCATTCTGCGAGAGTCACATTGTTCGACATTGCATGTCCATCCGGGAGCCTCTAAAATGTACAAAGACATGAAGAGGTACTTCTGGTGGTCAGGAATGAAATCAGACGTGACTGAGTATGTTCTGAGGTGTCTCACATGCCAGAAGGTGAAGTTCGAGCACCGAAGACCGGGAGGAATGGTGCAATCCATGCCCATTCCGGAGTGGAAATTCCACGATATCTCTATGGATTTTGTTGTTGGACTCCCACCTGCTAGGGGAGGACTCAACATGATCTGGGTAGTAGTCGATCGTCTCACCAAGGTTGCCCGATTCATACCGATGAAGGACACCTGGAAGGTGGCGAAGCTCGCGGAGCTATTTGACAAGGAGATCATTCGACACCACGGAGTCCCGAAAACCATTGTATCTGACCGTGACACCAGATTTCTTTTGAGATACTGGAGAGCAACACGGGAAGCGCTTGGTACTGAGTTGAAGCTTAGCACCGCCTTCCATCCACAGACCGACGGTCAGACAGAAAGGACCATCCAACACTAGAGGATATGCTTAGGGCATGTGCCTTAGACTTCCAGGGGAGCTGGATTGATAAGCTTCATCTTATCGAGTTTTCGTATAACAATAGCTATCATGCTTCGATTAAGATGTCGTCATTCCAAGCTTTGTATGGTAGACCTTGCCGTACCCCGTTGTGTTGGGATGAGTCAAGCGAAGCGATCATCATAGGACCGGAGTATTTGGAGCAAGTACAAGCTGAGGTACAACAAATCCGAGCAAATATGAAAGCAACCCAAGATAGATAGAAATCCTATGCGGATGTGCGACGACGCGACCTTGAGTTCGCCGTGGGTGACCAAGTGTTCTTGCGTGTCTCACCTATGAAGGGCGTCTTTCGATTTGGCCAAAAGGGCAAACTGAGCCCGAAATTTGCAGGGCCGTATACCATTACCGAGAGGATTGGAGCCGTAGCTTATAGGCTAGCATTGCCTGAAGAATTGGGGCGTGTTCATGATGTCTTTCATGTATCACAACTCAAGAAATACATAGCCGATCCCTCTCATGTATTAGAACCCGAACACTTATCCCTAGAGCCGACGATGAGATATGTCGAGACTCCACTGCGAATCCTTGATACAAAGACAAGAGACACTCGCCATAAATCTGTACGAATGGTGAAGGTCTTGTGGTCTAACCATGATGTCGAGGAAGCGACCTGGGAATTAGAAGACGCCATGAAGGCGAAGTACCCAAATCTATTTGTAGACTAGATGCCTAGTATCCGTATAGTACGGAGGGTACGGGCGTACCCCTTTTAAGGGGGGGGTAGAGCCTTTTTGCTTTTGCATTGCTTCGGGTAGCATCGCATAGTATGTATGTATTGTAATGGTATTTTGTTGGCACATGTAGCGCTAATTGTATTTTACTGGCACAAAGTAGTGCTAATAGTATTCAGTATGTGGTACAATGAGTATGATATGTGTATGGTATTTGAATGGAGTATTGTGTATGAATGGAGTATTGTGTATGGTATTTGGATTGAGTATGGTGCATGGTAATTGAATTGTGTATGCTGGTAGTGTAAGAATTGTGAACACCTTGTAAGGTGGTAGTAGAATGTATTGGGGCAATTGGCTTGCCAAATGAGTAGAAATGGTAAACCGTAACCTTGAGCAACTTTGAGGGCAAAGTTTCTTAAGGGGGGTAGATTGAAATACCCCGTAATTAAAAACAGTGATTAATTAGGCTAATTATATTTTTTAAAGGCTTAATCACACTTAAATAAATATGAGGGAACAAATCCTGAAGAAAACGGACCTTTAAAATGGGTTAAAAGCATAAAGGAACCTTAAAGCGTTTTTCGAGGAAACCGGGAAAACGCGACTTTAAGCGGGTCAAACAGACTCGTAACAGTTTTGGTCAACTAAATAGTCACTAATAAATATTAGTGGAGCTTTAGAACCAATAAAATTAATTAAACGAGAAAATTCCGGAAAACGGGTACCGGTTAGTAAGAACTGTAACAACCGGGAAGTTGTGGGGTGAGAATGCAAATAAACAAACTTGGTGTGTCCACTTTGCAAATAAAAATCAAAAATCTGTAGAGGAGTGTATAAGGGGACCGATTTTTCCTCCTCTCTCACACTCACATAACTCTCTCTTATTTGCTAAAAGACAAACCTATTAACTAAACCAAAAAGCAAAAACAAGACTCTCTCCTCACTCCCCTCTTCCCCTCACGTACACACCCCTCTCTATTCTCCTTTTCTCCTTCTTCTACCTTGCGACACCCATGGAGAAAGTAAGAAACCCACTCAACTTCCTCCTTCTCTCCTCTCTTTGAGCACTCAAACCTTCCCCAAATCCAATAAAAATTATACCATTGCAACCCCCTTGCAAAGGAGAACATTTTCATCCTTTCAAAAATCGAAAACAACCACTTTCATTTTGGTGGGTATTCTCCATTTGAAGATTCAAGCCCACCATTAGAAGCACCTTCACCTCCTTATCATCTTGAGGTAAAAAGAAATTCGAAAATCCATTATTTCTAGCCCTTGTTTGCATTATAAGGAATTTCAGTTTTTGAACTCTTGGTCCTCCTTGTTCCAGCCGATTTTGGCTCTCTTGTTGGGCTAGGAATCTTGTTCTCTTGCTAGTCAAGAACTCCATTCATCCATTGGAAGGTAATACTCTTTTCTAAAACCTAAATTCTAGGGTTATTAAAAAATGACTGCTAAATGTATTGTGTATGTGTTATGGGTCGTACACTTGGTGTGTGTGAACCCCATTGGGACCGAGAACAAAG
Source organism: Limonium bicolor (assembly GCA_023374045.1). NCBI lineage: Eukaryota > Viridiplantae > Streptophyta > Magnoliopsida > Caryophyllales > Plumbaginaceae > Limonium > Limonium bicolor. The sequence goes on along the minus strand of CM041779.1, from coordinate 28,297,826 downwards.
GAGAAGAAAAGAAGAGGAGGGGAGAAGAAGAAATAGAAAACACAGGTAAAGTCTCTTACCTTGCAACTAGTTAGGTATTGAGTAATGTAACAGTTTTTGGAGTAGGAAACGAGTAATGAATTGAGTAGTGAGTGGTAATTATTGTAGTGTAATGAGGATGATGTTGTAACAGTTTTGGAGTTTTAAATGATGTTTAAAACTTGGGAAAACATTGGGTAGTATGGGTATTGTGCAGATTTTATTAATGTATGTAGTGGAGCTGAATTGTGTGTATAAGTGTATTGGTTAAACAGGTATGTGAATGAGCAAAACTGTGAGATGAAATATCATGTGGGCAAAGCTAAAAATATAGGGGAGACTATGTCAAATTTTGTGTAGGAATGAGAAGACTTAAATTGTTTAAGAAGAGGAAGTACTTGGAGAGTTTAAAGGAGTGTTTGGAAGTTTGAAACAGATTTGGAAATGAGTTGTAAAAGGGATGAAACTAGAGTGTAAGGTAATGTATTTTGGATGCTAGGAATGGCATTAGTTGAGGGAGTATTGGAGGATAAGTGTTGAGGGAAAATATGTAGCATAATGAAGGGAACCAAAATCTGTAGCATTAGTGTGGAGAAAAATAGTGTAAGTGCTGAAATGAGATGATGAAAATTGGTGTGAGTTGTGTAGGAATTGAGTAGCAAGTTTGGTGTATGAATTAAGGTGATTTAGAACATCTAAATTAGTGGTAAACATGTAGGAAAGTATTGGTAAAGATTGGGGAAACAATGGGTAAAGAAAACACCCAAAAACAGATTTTAAAACTGAAGTACTGGGCCGGACCGACCTTAGGACCGGACTTGCAAGGTCGGTCGAGCCCAGATTTACAAGACGGGAAACCTTCTGGAATCGACCGGACTTGCGACCGGACTTGCAAGTTCGGTCGGACCAGAAATTTCTCCCGTCAGAAACCTTCTGGAATGGACCGAACTTGCGACCGGACTTGCAAGTTCGGTCGGCCAGAAAAATTCCCGTAATGCAAGCTACTGGAATGGACCGACCTTGCGACCGGACTTGCAAGGTCGGTCGGGCTAAAATTTTCAAGTACAAAACTTACTGGAACGACCGACCTTGGGACCGGACTTGCAAGGTCGGTCGGCCCTGGAATTTTCACGCGATGTAGCCTACTGGAATGGACCGGACTTGCAAGGTCGGTCGCAAGTCCGGTCGAGTCAAAAAAAATGATTTAATTATATGATTATAGTAATCATATATACATGTATATATATGCCTATATACACATATGCATATATATGTAGTAATACACCATTAATGAAGTAGTAATGGTAAGAAAGTAAGTAAGTGAGTAAGGAAGCAAGCTTAAGAAGTAATAAGGAAAAGAATGGTTTTATAACCAAGTATGAATGTAAAGGAGTAGTAAGTAAACATTGAGAATATCAATGAAGGAGTAAGTTAGATCAATAATTGACCATTGATCATACTACTTCATGTATGTATAGGAATCAAATAGTTGATCCTCGAAGGAGCCGGTAGTACGGATACAACGGTGAATGGTATGATTTCTTCATGCCCTGTATCCTAACTTGGTTACCCCAATTTGTGTGCTTATGTGATCACCAATAAGATAAATGCATGAATCGGACTTTTATTGCACTTAACTGTGTTTGAACTATTTTGTTCTTGTTGTATCTTCTGGAACATTTAGTTTGTATAATTCATGAAATGTATGAATGGAAATGAAGTGTATGTGTAAGTATGAGTACTTGTGTATCGTATGTATGTATGGAAGCAAGTATGGACTTCTACTAATTCCTAACGATCTAACTCCTAACATGAGTAATGAGTAAAATGGAATGAGTAGAAGCCCGATATAGTTTCGGCCACGCGTGAGGATAAGGAAACACAAGAGGTTGGATCCGAATCCTGGCTATAATCTTTTCCATGGACCAATTCCCTTGAATGGGTAGCATCCTGGATTTGTGGGCCACCCTAAAGCCCGGTGGTGGGATGTAGTAATCCCTGCCCGGAGGTCATACCGACTTAACTGGAAGTAAAGTATGTAAGAAGTAAGTATTGTATTTGTATTGGTCTTGACTATTGTAAGTCATTGACCCGGAGTAAAAGAGTATTGAACACCCGATTAACCCGGGTGTGTAATGGGGCTAACAAGACCTTTGTATGTATTGGAGAATTGTATCTACGTAATGCGGTGAGTATGGGTAAGTATGTACGGTTGACTTGAACTGTCTTCCTTGTATGTATTGTATGTATGTATGCTTTGTGAAATGAATGTATTGAATTGCATCGTATAAAGCATGTATGTATGTATGAATGAAACGAACCGCATGTATTCGACCAATTAGTTGGCGTACCCTCGCTAGTACGTGGGGTATGCGGTTATCATATTCAGCGTAAGCTGACCCCCTCGGGGGAATGTTTTTACTCCACAGGTACCCGCGAGGCATGAAGGTAGAGTAAGGACCGGATGTAATTCCTTTTGGTAGTTAGTAGGATTGGGATGGTGTACCGAGTTGTACACGGCTAAGGCCTTTTTGAGTAGCCGGTGTACCATGTGGTACACCTTTTTGGATATTGAAATCTTGATTGGATAGTAAGGAGAGGATGTATAAACTCTTCATTTTTGGGAAGTAGTCATGGAATGTAATTCATATATTCAGTATACTCGGTAATCAAATGTAAGTAAGTATTTGGTATTGTAAAGTAAGTAGTATGTATGCATTTCATTCTAATCATCAGACCGAAACGGTAAGTAGTAGTAGCCCGGTTAACCTTGGAGGGTTAACGGCGTGTATCACCCGCCGGGAGTAAGTAGGTATTCCGCTGCGAGAAGGGTAAGTATGGGATTGATTAGAGGATAATGGAAGAATTAGCGGTTGGGGTGTTACACTTTCCATCTTAAGGTTTATACTCTCCTTGTTTAGTGTAGGTTCTGCTTGCCGTAGTTCATGCTCGTATATTCTATCACATATATGAATTCGTGTCAACAAAATAATGAAAAGCCAAAATAGATTAATATAATTAAGACAAGTTTCTTACTCAAAGTAAGACTCCATTTCTGCACAATTCCGAAGAACGTAAGACTGGGCAACATTTAACTCACGGGTTGTCAACACTCTTCTTGTTCCTTTTCCAATTGGTTTTCCCAACGTCTTGAAAACAGCCAATATTTCTGGGTTGTCATCAACGTCATCCACATTCACCCCGTTTCTACCAAGCTTGTATGAGTACGTTAGTCCGTCATCAACGAAGTAAAACTTTGTGAATTTGGTGATTGTTGGAACCCAAGGTTTTGCTGATTATGGCAACAGAGTAAGTCTGGTGACAGAAGAAGTATCACTAAAAATAGCATCAGAGCAAGTCTGGGCGACGAAGGAGTCTACCTGCGGAAGGAGTCGATCTACGACACAAGACTCTCATGGAAAGTTCTAGAAGATGAAAGGCGACCCTCTACTGTTAGAACGTGGAGAAAACAAGGAGATAACTGTCACACACGTTCAAATATGATCAGGCCCGAAAATCAAGGCGGTCAAAGGTATAGAGCGCCAGCACGAGTCCCTCTGCAGAGTAGTTGCGATAATTCCGGAGTATGCTTGACCAAGAGGACGTGGAGCACCATCCTGAACGTTATGGCTACTAAATAGGAGCAGTTACTTCGGGTATTATCACTATATAAGCAGGGAGAAGTCATTTGTAATAGTTGGAGCTTTCACTTCCACATTTAGAGAGAGAGAGAGAGTCATATTGAGAGAAAGCATTTCGAGAGATATTTGTGAGATCTAGTCAATCAGCTTAGGTATTTATTATCTAGAGAGCACACATAGAACACTCCCCTTTACTCCTTGTTACGCATTGATCTAAGCCGAGAGTAGAGCGAGTGTTGGATGAGACAGAGTACCTCTGTCGAATCCCAAGATAGGAAGCTAGGTTGTAATTCACATTGAATTTCAATACAAGCAGAATCCTATCTTGTCAATTTACACAAAACGCTTCCGCATTATCTCCTTGGCGATTACTTATCTCCAAGTAGGGTTGGTCTGAGACTAACACCTCAGACCTACTCGGTCAGCACCCCGATCCCATCAAGTGGTATCAGAGCCTGTGTTGGCTGACAAATCTCTCAAGATGGTCAAAATCTCCTACTCAGAAAAGGCTGAGTCAAGCACCACCAGTTTGGTGTGCTTGATGGCTCACAATGGTGAGAAAACCGCTCATGATCAGGTAAGTGAGACTCCCTCTGCGATGAAAATTTGCAGATATTGTGGTTATGATGGTCATACGAACTCTTCCGGTAATAAACTATGTTGTGATTTGTCATTTAATATATCTCGTGTGTCTGCAATCATTAAAGCTCGTAATTTGTGCTATAATAGTTCTTCATCATCGTGTAAGAGGGGACCCAAGTACATCTGGGTTCCCAAAACTAACTAGTAGCTTTTTGCAGACAGAGTGGCTCGGAACAATGACTCTTGGTTTTTGGATAGTGGTTGTTCAAGATATATGACAGGAAACCAAGTTGAGTTTACGACTCACTCTGACCATCAAGGGGAAAGGTTACTTTTAGAGACAACATGCACATAAAATCATAAGAATTGGCTCCACTGGTAACCCCTCTTTATTTAAAGTTCATAATGTTTACTTAATTTTTATTTTTGGACATAGTTTCTCAAGTGTCTCTCAAATTTGTGATTTCTCCAATCTTATGTTATAAGATTTATGACTCTATCACTCATGATCGTAAGGAAATATGGTTTATGACTCTAAATTTGGTGATCTTAAGGCAATATGGCACGTGTTGATATGAATATCCGATACATATATATGAGAATCACGTGCAGAAAGCAAGCAGACTCGGTCTGTGAATCATGCACCAAAGCAAGCCGACTATCTCTACGAATCATGTGCAGAAAGCAAGCCGACTCGCTCCAGCTTCAAGTACTTTGAAGACTACGGTATTTTTGGTCAAAATGTTACCATTATGTATGATAATACCAGCTAAGGTCGTCAAATTCTCTAAATTTCATGCTCGCACTAAATTTACATACTTGAGTTCTCATTTCTTACACGATTATGTGGAGATGAACTTAATCTAATTAAACTAAGTTTCCACAGACCCTAGCTTGCTGATATCATCACCAAGGCATCACACATGGTTGCATTTGAGCTTTTTCGTACACACCATGGCATGACTCGTTCTAAGTGAGGGTGGTTGTATCTCCTCTCCCTCTTGGAGACAGAGTCTGGGTACTCAGGTATAGTCTCTCTGGCACCATACTCTCCTTGGTTAAGTAGTTCAACTAAACTTTGTCTACAAATGTTTTTTGAAAACCCACCAAGTTTTTCTTTACCAATTCGACCAAAGCACCCACATCAACCATCCCACGACCCCAACCCACAAATTATCCTAACCCTCAAACCACTCCTACTCACTCTCCCACTCAAAGCAGAAAACCCTCCAAACAAGGCATTATTGTTATCCCAACTCCCGAAACCATCACTAAGTCTCCCATGGCCGTCTCACCATACAAAAATACCATCCACTTTGGGTCCATCATTACTAATTCCCAACTCACCCTACAGCCCTAGTCGATTACCCAACCTACCTTGCCCAAGCTCCACTACTATCTCAGCCGAAGCCCTTGCCACTCCTACCAAACCCACTACCACTACCACTGAAGCTAAACCACTACCTCTTACTACCTAAATCCATCACAGCCCCTTCCCTTCATTCGACCAAGAAATACTGCTAGAGTCAATCTGCAAACAGAATCGGTCTGGCAAAAATACCCACGTAGTTGAAGTGAATTTCCAAAAAAAAGGAAAGAAAAGAAAAAGAAAGAAAGACAGAAATCCCATGAGAAGGCTAAAACAAAGCAAATTACGATCGTCTCTTCAACTTATATTCAATTTGAAGAAGACGTACTCTTGCTCCAGCCACCACTTCCAAGAGTGGAACTTGCGTGACTCTGGTTTGCGCTTTACAGCAACGCTAGCTTGCACATATGGGTATGAATTCTTTGGCTAATACGCTTCACTACAATGGTTAGCCACATCTAGCACTCTCTTGAGATTCAAAATGAATGGGTCAATACCAAGATGCAGACCAAGTCCCTCACCCCATTTCCTAGCCTACACCCTTGACCATACTTTCAACCTATCTCAAACTTTGTTTATCTTGGCGGTGTTTTTATCAAACTTGGGTAGACTCAGTCGGTTGGCTATTTAGCCATGTGATTGCTTCTGGATGTCAGGCATACTCACCCTGTTTTGCCTGATGATGTCAAAAAGGGGGAAAGCGGTGAATCCCACTCTCACTAAGACGAATTAATGTTTTTGGTGGTAGGAAGACTTGAATTGCACTTATGGATTTTGCCCTGCTTGATGGTTAAGCAGACTGCTTCCGTTTAAGCTTAGTTTAATTCTATTATGCTCTTCTTCTACTGGTCTTGTCTTAAATGGCGTGCTCAAATTTAGGGGGAATATTGGACTAAGGGGGAATCAGTCAATGAGGCTGGTTCTTCCAAGCTTGTTTGCTTGTATGTCGTTTTTTTGCAGGTTAACTCTTGCTACGAGATTCACTCGAGTGGTTTTTGGCATCATCAGCAAAAAGGGGGAAGATGTGTGAAAATATTAGAGTTTTGCTGAAGATTGCGAAAGCCTAGCCGCCAGCAAGAGTCGGTCTGAGAATTGAAGCAACAAAAAGAGATCAAGTCAAAAAGAGTATGAGCGAACAGTAACTCCCACTGCATAGAACAAGTCATCCAGAGCCTGCCCACAGACAAAGAGTCTCGACAGACGTAGTTTGGTTGTCAACTAACTCGATCTGTCAAGCGGTTTGCATTCATATCATCTTATAAATGATGCTCAACTTAAGGGGGAACTTTATCTCATCTTGACTGAGTCGGTTCCCTTTGCCATCATCAGCAAAAGGGGGAATTTGTTGGAACCCAAGGTTTTGCTGATTATGGCAACAGAGTAAGTCTGGTGACAGAAGAAGTATCACTAAAAATAGCATCAGAGCAAGTCTGGGCGACGAAGGAGTCTACCTGCGGAAGGAGTCGATCTACGACACAAGACTCTCATGGAAAGTTCTAGAAGATGAAAGGCGACCCTCTACTGTTAGAACGTGGAGAAAAACAAGGAGATAACTGTCACACACGTTCAAATATGATCAGGCCCGAAAATCAAGGCGGTCAAAGGTATAGAGCGCCAGCACGAGTCCCTCTGCAGAGTAGTTGCGATAATTCCGGAGTATGCTTGACCAAGAGGACGTGGAGCACCATCCTGAACGTTATGGCTACTAAATAGGAGCAGTTACTTCGGGTATTATCACTATATAAGCAGGGAGAAGTCATTTGTAATAGTTGGAGCTTTCACTTCCACATTTAGAGAGAGAGAGAGAGTCATATTGAGAGAAAGCATTTCGAGAGATATTTGTGAGATCTAGTCAATCAGCTTAGGTATTTATTATCTAGAGAGCACACATAGAACACTCCCCTTTACTCCTTGTTACGCATTGATCTAAGCCGAGAGTAGAGCGAGTGTTGGATGAGACAGAGTACCTCTGTCGAATCCCAAGATAGGAAGCTAGGTTGTAATTCACATTGAATTTCAATACAAGCAGAATCCTATCTTGTCAATTTACACAAAACGCTTCCGCATTATCTCCTTGGCGATTACTTATCTCCAAGTAGGGTTGGTCTGAGACTAACACCTCAGACCTACTCGGTCAGCACCCCGATCCCATCAGTGATCTTTTCGAGAAGGTATCCATTACGAATTGATCCCTCAACCTTGTTGTTATTCCTGATTAACCTTTTCAGTTTCCCTAAATACCTATTGTATCAATCGATTACAACAACAATTAGCATAACACATTTTTACAATAAAATGTATCTTACTTGATATAAAATGTACCTCTCAAACAAATACATCCATCTATACTGCACTGGACCACATAAACTCGCTTCAAATGCAAGTTGGATTTGGAGATGTTTCATTGAGTCAGAAAAGCTTGGTGGGAAAAAAATTCCAACTTGCATAAGATTTCTGGAATTTGACCATTCAATCTTTGCATATGGACTCTGAAAGCGATGTGCAAGTCAACTCCTTGAAAATAGGCATAGCTTAATAATTGGCTCCCTCAGTTTTTGATCAAGAAGATGTCGAAAAGCTATAGACATCAACCTTTACAAGAAAACATGGTAGTCATGACTTTTCATCCAAACATTTTCCAGTTGGCCATGTCAACACACCTTCCAATGTTGGATGCAAATCCATCAGGGAACTTTAAAACTTTTGGCGCGAGTTAAATGTGTCCTTTGTCTTGTCCTTCACATTAAGAACTGTGTTGAATATGTTGTCAAACACATTTTTCTCACAGTGCATCACATACATAATATGTTTGATCAACAAATCTTCCCAATAAGGTAGATCCCAAAATATGCTTCTTTTGCTCCATCCACATGTTCTAGCAATTTGAGCATTTAGGGGGCGTTTATTTCAGGGTAATCAGGAAAGGGAAAGGGAATGAAAAAGCCTGATTCCGTTTGTTGACGTTTGTTTAGTAAAAAATATGATTCCCTTTCCCCTTTTTTAGGATTAGAAAACCCTCAAACCCCCTTTTCCCATTCCCCCGCTCCCCCTCTGGAAAAGTATTCCTTTTCCCTCTTCATTCCCGTTGCGGTGCGGACCGCGTCTGTCGTCTCTCAAAACTCAAAAGTCATTCACTCACACCGGCGCTGTTTATCCTCACAACCAAAGCTGTTATTTTTTTCTCCAATCTCACGCAGGTCGGTTCTCTTCAATCTCATGCGGCATTCACGTCTCTGTTCTCTTCTACTCATATTTCCCTCTTCATTGTTACAGTAGAGAGCAAGGCGCAGGAACAAGGAGTTTGGAGGTCTTCGTTGGTCACTTGCAGACCTGATGTCCAAGACAATCTTGACTTACGGTATGAAATCTAATTTTTATTCAATTTGGTGACCACGATTGAAATACATATCTTCACACTAGACCTGAAAATTATAGTTGAACAACAAAATCGATAATTTGATTTCTATGTTTCAATAAAGTATTAATTATAAAAAAATACAACAAAATCGATCAATACCAGAGGACGAGAAGCATACCTCTTAGCGCTTTCCTCTTTGGGTCCTCATCATGATTTTACTGTTATGATGGATATGCCACTTATATAGTTTTTTTTTATTTTTAATGGTTGGCGCCAGGCCTTGTATAGATGAGTGGTAGTAAATAATGTATGTACAAAGTAGCAAGAAAGGGAGGGAGAAAGGAGAAAACAAAAAGGAGAATACAACAAGCCTAAGACATTATACTACTAGGACCAGAAACAAGATAGCCTTCGCACATAGACCAATCAAGAAAAAAAAACAGACACAAACAAACCTCACAGCAAAGCTTTCCATCGATGAAATAGGCAGTCATCATGGAGAAACGAGTGCATAGCAAGTGGGGGGGTGATCCCATTTAAGTTGCACCATCGCCAAACGTTAAGCTTCATTGTTTCAAACGGATCCCAAGTCGTCGAGGCATCCAGATTAAAGGTTTTCCTATTTCTATCTTCCCATGCCACCAAGCAGAGAGCTCTAATTGTAGCCCTCCAAGCCCATTTAATTTCTTTACCACGGATCCAATCATCCCATGCCATGAAAATCTCTTTTATCTCATACGGAAGTGTAACGACTATTCCCCACCACCTCATTGTCTTCCTCCAAACAGCATGGAACTCCTTACACCACACTAACGCATGGCTTAGTGATTCCATGCCCAAATGACATCTTGGACATAACGATCCTGAGATAGTCACCAAACCCCTGAAGAAAAGTTGGTCCCTTGTGCACACTGCATTGCGGTGAATTAGCCAGCAGAAGAGCTGGCCACGTGGTGAAACATGTGTAGACCATACCGGGACAAACTCCTGTAGAGTCGAGTTCTGTGCGTCACCTTGCAGGGCTTTTACACCTCTGTTCACAGAGAAAATGTGTGTCTCATTTGCACCCCATGTAAGCAGGTCGCGCCCCCTGAGAGTAGTATGAGCATGCTGGAGACATATCATCATCTCGTTGAGTAAAGACTCCTCGTAGAGGAATAGCTCTCTTCTCCATTGAAAATGCCAGCATACGATCCCATCTCTTAAATCCGACAGCTCACCCACTGTGGCATCTTTCTGATCTGTTAATTGGAAAAGCCTTGGAAATAGATCATACAGCCTGCCTTCTTTCAGCCACACATCTTTCCAAAATCTCACCCTCGAGCCATCACCTACTCGCCATCTAATGAGGCCATGGACAGAGTTCATCAATTCCAATCTCCAAGAGAATACCGCACATACCTCTTTCCAAATCCCCACCTCTGTCGAAGAAGCTATAGCTCTCCAATCTAGGGAAGCTGAAGGATCGAATCCATAGATTGACCCTAAGAGTTCCTTCCAAGCCATTCTCCGATCATTATGATATCTAAAACACCACTTCATTAGGAGCGCAGCGTTCTTTATCTCCAGATCCACTAGTCCCAATCCACCGGCATCTTTTGGTTCAAGCAACTCCTTCCAAGAAATGAGGGCCAGTTTCCTTCTATCCGTGCTGCCCCAGAAGAAATTTCTTTGCATGGATTCGATTTGCCTGAGAACCTTCTTCGGCATCCGAAATAGGCTCATATAGTAGGTGGGGATAGCCTCAAGGACCGCTCTGATCAACACTAGTCTTCCAGCCCTTGATAGACAGCGTACCTTCCAACCACTTAGTCGAGCTTTGATCTTGTCAATCACCGGCTTCCAGGTAGCGCATCTTTTTGGGTTCGCACCAGGGGGAAACCCAAGTACGTACATGAGAGCATATTTCTTTCGACTCCAGCCATTGGCACACCTCATCTGTCTCGACCTCAGTCATGTTTAGAAGAAGATCTTGATTTCTCCCAATTATGTGTAGACCAGACATGCCCGCAAACAACGCCACCACTCCCTTTGTCATAATGACCTCCTCAATCGCCGCATCACAGAAAATAAGTGTGTCATCTGCAAACTGTAGATGTGATATGGATTTATCATCTCTTCCCACTCTCATTCCTTTTCTTGCCCCAGCATCTAGCCCAGAGAGTAAGAGCCAGCTCAAGGCCTCAGCAACCAACACAAATAACAGGGGGGAGAGTGGATCCCCTTGTCTCAGTCCACGCCTAGCTCTAAGGGTGGAGTAGGTACGCCATTCACAAGCACCGAGAGAGACCGAGCTAATGCATGTCATAACCCAGCTCCTCCACTTCCAACCAAAGCCCATTAATCTCCCCATCGTGTCAACGAATTCCCATGCAACCGTATCATATGCCTTTCTGAAGTCGATCTTCAAAAGAATGCCTTTCTTGCGATGTTTCTTCGACCATCTGATCACCTCGTTTGCAATGAGCGGTCCATCAAGGATACTCCTACCTTTCACAAATGTCGTCTGTGTCTCCCCAATAAGCTTCAGTAATACTAGACTCAATCTCTTTGCCATCACTTTCGAGATGATCTTGTATACACAGCCCACCATGCTGATTGGTCTGAAATCATTCATCTCACTAGCACCATTCTTTTTGAGAATGAGCGTCACCCATGTCATGTTGCAGTCCAGTGGTATAACACCAGTAGAGAAGAAAGATATTACCTCATTAATGAAATCAGGTCCGATGATACTCCATGTATATTTGATGAAGTTGAAATTGAAACCATCGAACCCTGGTGCCTTTGAGCCATTGGTTTCCCATACAAGCGTGGTGATTTCTTCAGCTGATGGAAGGGTTCGAGTGCCGCCGCTTCCAATACCGTGAGTCTCGGTCGTCCGACGCTTGTGGTACCATGTACGAAGTATCTCGATAGGCGAATTGCCTTCTAAACTCTCCATAGATCGCTCTTTTTATTACCACGGGGTCCTCCACCCACTCATTATGCACCTTCCATTTCATGATCGATTTATACCGTCGGTTCATACAGGCCTTCAAGTGGAAGTACCTCGTATTTCGGTCCCCCATAGCCAAGTGCTTCTCGCGTGACAGTTGTTTCCAAAACCGCTTTGTAGTCTCCAAGCTTTGTACAGCTCTGCCTGTGCTTCTCCTTTGCATCAACTGATGGTGGGACAACCCACCGTCACTGCTGCATCATCAAGAGACTTTATGGATCCCTCAAGTTGTTCGATTATTCTATCAACTGAACCGAATACATCCCTGTTCCATGTCCGGATAGGTTCCTTCAAGGCTTTCAGCCTCTTAGACAGCGAGTCACCAGTTGTGTTTGGCCATGCCTCTTCAATAAGTTTCTTGAACCCCTCGTTTTCATGCCATATGTCAAGGTTTCTAAACGGTCTCCGGCCCCATGTGCAGTCAGGTTCAGTTACTACCATTAACATTCTGTGGTCCGACACCAGCCATGGTCGCACCACAAGATGTAAGTCACCAAATGCCATCACCCATTCAGACCCAAAGAAAGCGTGGTCTAGCCAGCTCATCCTACTGCTGCGCTTCCATGTGAATTGCACACCCTGGCAGATCAGTTCCGTCAACCCCAAGTCATCTATCCATCGTTCAAAAACTCTAATTCCCTGAGACATGGACCGCTGGATATCCACCTCTGTATTAACACGGTGCATGGGGCATCGCACTTCATTGAAATCGCCAAGGCACAACACTGATCGATTGCCTTGGTTAAACCACACTCTCAGTTCATCAAACATAACCCTTCTCTCTTCAGCATCAGTCGGTCCATAGACAAATACAATATGACCAGAAAAACCAGAAGTACGCAGTACTACCTCTACTGCCACCCAACGTGGTCTGACCTAGGATTGAATTACATGCACTGTCTCTTCCTCCCAGAGTAGAATAATCCCACCCGATCGTCCCACAGCCTTCTCCTCGATGACGCCCTGTCCACTTCCAGGACTCCAAAGGTTCCCGATGGCGTCAGCAATCCCGCTGGAGCTTTGTGTTTCTACTAGAGCTATCATATTTATCCTGAGATCCCGCACCTCTTTTTTGATTCTCCATCTCTTCCCCTGCCTTCCCAACCCTCCTATGTTGAGCAGTGCTATCTTGGTCATGATAGTTTGCTGGATGCATGGAAGCCAGTCTAGAAGACCGACGGACAACGTTTGCTTTGAGGATATTGTGGAGGCTTTTGAAAGATAAGTTGGGGTTTGGATTATCACATTTGAGAGCGGGCGATAGATCCACGAACAACTGAGCCTCCTTCTCCAAAGTAAAAAGGCTCCGATTTGTGTGAGGGAGGAGTTGGTCTTGAAGTGGGCTGCGGCTTTTTCGTTCTTCTGGGGACAATAGCTGAGTATTGTTTTGGCTAAAGTCAGACGGAGCCACAATATCCTGCAGGTCTTCACCTTTTCCAGACTTTTCCGCCTCACCATTTGCATATGCACCATCCTGTTCCCACTCATTAATCGAATTATTACATATTGTAAAGTCCAGTGGAGAGGAGTCTTCACTTGCTTTTGTCTTTTCTCGAAAAGCATGTCCATCTTCTCCTGAGGCCGGCCAATCGTGGCCTACCAATCCCACCCTCTTTTCCGTAACAGCTCCCACTTCCACTCCATCTAGTAATATTGTTTTGTCAATATCATTTTTTAATCTGACCAACTTGTCGGCCATACTGTGCTTTACAGCCCCCGATTGAAATTCTATATTATCCCCCATATGCCCATGTTTCTCGCCTGGGATGATGGACCCAATTAGAATATTCTCCACATTACTCGTGCGGTTCAGCTCCACATTCTCTGCATCGGTCGCACCAGGCCTGCTGCCCAAAATTCCTTTCGAATCCCCGCGCTCCAGTCTCACTCCATCCTGTTCGCATGCGTTGTAAACCGTCAATACTGTACACGTATTCATTTCCTGTCCATGCAGACGTTCCACCTCATCACCCATGCTGACTATCCTTGTGCCAGTCATAGTCCTACCGCATTCGATGTTTACAGGTGTCTTGTCACTTCCACTACTATCAATCTTTGCCACGTCGATTTCCTCCAGGCCAGCGTTTGCATCCGAAACCATCTCCGCTTCCGGTGAGGCTGTCTGAGTCGCATCCACCGGCGGCTTTGAGTTAGATAGTCGCCACAAGCTTTCCAGCAGTTGATCATAGTCCCCGTTTACGTTACTGATTTCTGAAACGTAAATCCATGAGATAGTTTCTCCAACGTGAATACGTCTTCGAAACTGTATTGGGTTTAGTTGTGTTGTTTCGATGGTCGCCACAATTTCTCCACGTTTCATAATCCTCCCGTCATCGTCAAGTATTGATATTAGCCTGCCAATCGAATTGACTATCGTTTTGAAGTTTGGTAGATCCCACCCTTGCACTGGAATCCCTCGAATAACTATTGTCGTGATTCTGGATTCTACCTGATCATTTGTGCGCCATGCGGTAGTGGAGTAGACCTCCGGGATTGCCTCCAGTAGGAGCCTAGCTCTCTCCCCCGGACACCACTCTTGGATCAGAGCAATGCATTTTGAGCTGGATAAGTGGATGATACCCCCTACCGGCAGTGCATCATCATTTAAAATAGACTCCACTTCCAGCAAGGTTTTTGGGTTTCGCCATTGAATGGTGACCGCATTCTTCAAAATTTGTCCATAGGGGCCACCGGGAGTCTTAGCATCCCGAGAGTAGATCGTGGTACCTCCCTCCCCGTAGTCCAGTCGCCATGCCTTTCGTCGCGCTCCATCCCCTTGGACTCATCCTTTACAGTACCAAATGCACGTGCCCACTGTACTCGTATTGGCGGCTGGCCAAGGATTACACCGTTGAGTTCCTCAATGCCACTTATATAGTTAGAATTGATGGATGCATATGCGTGGCATATGGAAAGGGAAATTTCTCTTCTCGACTTCTGTTTGGGATGTAGAGGGTGATCAGGGGCGGAGCCAGAAATAAATTGTTAGGGGGACCAACAATATGTTAACAAACATTAACTTTAGCTATATTGATTAATGGTATGTAACAAAAGGTTCAATTATTTAAATATACATTTTGATTTATATGTAAATTATGTAAATTGTCAAAGATATTCACTATCATAGAAGGAATAGTATATTAAGAAATAAAAATTCACTATTATATAACATAAATATCATACAAGAACAACGAAGTAAACTATGAAATGATAGCAAGTCTTCAAAACATGTACATTAATCCAAGAAAAATACTTCATCCTGTTTCAAATATAGAATATTTTTAGCTGTTGACAATTTCGCTCTTATTTTTGCATTATAAATTAAAATTTTGTAAAAAGTAGAATATGATAAACAAGACAAGGGGTAGAGATGGAAATTATAGCATTTAAACATGCTGAAACATCTATCATTTTGAAAATAATGTAAAGCCCTATTTATTGAGTATAAACACCCTAAAAAAATATAGCATATACCAAAACTGGTTCTCTAATTGATAAGAAATTCTATACATTTTTCAAATTAGTAAATAAGCATTTATGGTAATCATCAAATATTAAGGAGTCAAGTGGAATCAATGAAAATGAAATACTACAAAAGAAGTTCTATTATGCCACAAGGCCTAATTTTGTAAAAGTTACTAATATACTGTAAAAATTGTATTTAAAAAAAATCATAAATACAATCATCTAGGAGATAGTCCAAAAAAATTTTGGTTAATGAAATCAACCATTGATATGAAAGTCCTAAACAATCTACTCGGTAAAATAATCAGGAGAAACCAAAATTTAAGGACTTGCACTTAGTAAGGTGGTATTTGAATGAAAGTGATTAGATTAGAAACAACATAAAATACTAATATATTTACTTTGTATGATAATTATTTTTTATTATCTAAAATATTATTATTTATTATCATTCACATGAATAATTTAACATATATACTTTTAATTTTTTTCTCAAAAGTTGAGGGGCCAAGCCCCCCTAATGGTGTATGTGGCTCCGCCACTGAGGGTGATGGTATTGCTTGTTTCAATTGAAATACTGAAAACGAAAGTGTTTTTACACGAAGAAATTCTGAAAACAAAAGTGTTTGTACATCAACGATATTGATTGCTTAATTGTAGCGAGTGATGATATTGATTGTGGCGGTTGGTGGAAGAAATTTTGTTGGGTTTGTAGAGACTGATGGTATATTGATTGTTTTATTGTAGCGGTTTGCTTATTTAAGTGGTAGTAACTTCGAAGCAGCAGGGGAGCAGCAACAACAATCTCTACAACGGTAGTAGCTTTGAAGCAGCAACAGTAGCAACTTCACGCGATAAGGTTAGTTATAAAAGAATCTTTGTTTTTGCTTATAATTGTGTTAATTTTTGTTTAATCAATTTGCTGAAAATAATATAATCTATCTTTTATGCTTATAAATGTGTTAATTTTTTGTTTAACCAATTTGGTGCAATTAATTTTTTGTTGGGTTATTTTATTTTGAAAGTTTTGTGGAATTATTTTGATTTAATATTTTGACTGTGTGTCAACTAACCAGTAAAGTTATATGGTCAATGTGAGTTTGTTGTTTTGAATGCAAATACATCAAATCTTATTATTGTGTTATAAAACTTTATTCTTTCAGAATGGCTCGTCTTGGTCTCTCTTTTAGAAGAAGAAGAAGAGAGTTGAACTTTGTCCGGTTTCTTATTGCCTTAATTAGTTGTGTCTTAGTTATGCGTATGTGGTACTCAATGAGGAAAACTCTTTATGATTCCCGACGTTTAGCACAAGATAAATGGAGTAGAAGAAAAATGAGATTGCAAAATTTAAATAGAATGATTGGAGAAAGTGATACACTATGTAGAAGTTTTCTCCGTATTAATAGACACACATTCAGTGTGCTTCTCGAGATGGTCAGAGATGTTGGTGGATTAAAAGGAACAATAGATGTTACTTTAGAGGAGATTCTTGTAGGGTTCTTATATACCTTAGCACACCATAAAAAAAAATAGAATGATAGGTGCCCATTTTTATAGAAGTGGTGAAACTATTAGTAGACATTTCCATGCATGTTTGATGGCCATCTTGAAGCTACATGTGGTGTTGCTCAAGAAACCTATGCCCATACCAGAGGACTGCGATGATGATAGATGGAAATATTTCAAGGTATGACATATAAGCTACTACTTCATGAAGTATGAAGTTTTACATGAACTAAGTAGTAGTTTTTCCTCTATAGAACTGTTTAGGTGCACTTGATGGTACAATGATCACTGTCAATGTACCATCTGATGAACGCTCTAAGTATCGGACAAGGAAAGGCAACCTTGCAATGAATGTGTTAGGAGTTTGCTCACCTGAGATGGAATTTATATATGTCTTACCTGGTTGGGAGGCTCAGCACATGATGGTCGTATTCTTCGAGATGCCATCTCTAGACCTAATGGACTAAAAGTACCAAGAGGTAATTTGATTGGAATAAATAAAATAATTTTATGTAGTCCTATATTTCATGTCTATATAATAAAACAATTTTCAATGTATTTAGGTTGTTATTACTTATGTGATGGAGGCTACACTAATGGGGAGGGTTTCCTTGCACCATATAGAGGACATCTTTACCATCTTAGAGAGTGGAATAATGGCCCGCGTCAGCCTCAAACCGCCGAGGAATATTTCAATTTAAAGCATGCACAAGCTAGAAATGTGATAGAACGATGTTTTGGGTTACTCAAAGGATGATGGGCAATTCTTAGAAGTCCTTCTTGGTTTAATTTACAAACACATGGTCGCATAGTGCTTGCTTGTGCTCTATTGCATAACTTGGTGAAGAGATACATGGCCCCGAGAATCTTTGACTGTGATGAGTACTTTGAAGAGTGTGACATTGATGGGGATGGTTATGGTAGTGATGAGGATGGTAATGATGAGTACATATCATCTATTGAAGTATCTGATCCATGGACAAATTTTAGAAATACATTGGCTCAAAGTATGTTCAACAATTGGAGAGCTAGAAACCGACGAGGCTAGACAGTTATTTGTTTTGATGTTTGGAACTTTATGGCAACATTTGGAGGAGACTGTGACTTCCTATGATGTTTGTAACTTATCTTATGTTGTATTTGTTTTATTTATATAAAATAGTTATTGTATTTGTTTTTTTATATAAAATAGCATTATTGTTTTTTTATTATATGTTTATTGATATAAATTTAATAGGATGAATGAAACTACACCTACCGGATCAGGAAGGGGCAAGAACAAACGCTACTGGTCTCCGGATGAGGACAAAGCACTTGTTACTTATTTGTCTGAGTTAGCTGTTGATCCTCACTGGAGATGTGAAAATGGGTTTAGAAATGGCTATATGTTTCGACTAGAAGAGATGATTGGAAAGACTATTCCTAATTGTGGTTTAAAAGCTACAACATATTGATTCAAGGATAAAAACGCTTATTGCCAAGTTTAGAGCATTTGCTCAGATGCTTGGTACAAGTGGATTCAAGTGGGATGATGAAAGGCATATCATTTTTGTGGAGCGATCCGTGTATGATGAGTATTGCAAGGTATTATTACTTTTACGCTTTGTATTATTTCAGTGCAATGGTTTAATTTATCATATAATTATTTACTTGTCTTATATTTGTTTAGACTCATCCAAACTGCAAGAACTTGTACGGGCAATCTTTCCCTCATTTTTATGCATTGATGGAGATATATGGCAAGGACTACGCCACTGGAAAACCTGCTGAGGATTTTGTTGATGCAGTTGCCAATATGCAGAGAATAACTCCAGAGCAAATTGTGCTTGGTTCGAGTGATGAGGAAGAGGGTTATGCTAGTGGTAACCAAACTCAGATGGGAGAATCTGCCCCTCCACCAAAGAGAGTAAAAAGGGAGAAAACCTCCAAGCGCAAGGGAAGTAAGGAAGGTGATGGTATTAGCTCTGAAGAAAGCAATTTCCAATCTTTTATGAAAGATATGAATCTTCACCTTTCTACTATGGCTAGCGCAATGTCTGAAGCTAATGCACGTGAAAAAGAAGAAGCTGACCAAAAGAAGAAAGTGTTACAAGAACTTCTTGCTTTGGAAGGTATAACTCCTGACCAAGCGTACGATGTGGCTGAGATTTTGACTGCAGAACCACACAAGCTCAATCTTTTTTTTTCAGAGTCCTGATGAAATGAAACCCTTTTTTGTCAAAAGGGTTCTTCGTGGGAAAGAGAATAGAGATACTTAAGGATATGTTGTATGATCCTAAACAATTTATGCTTCGTTCTTTACTAGAATAATCATGTTTTGTTTTTGGTAAACACTTTTTGCTTTTTTTTTGGACAAGTAATGTTATTTTCCTTTAACAAATTATGTTTTTTTTGGGAACAAATTTCATTTTAGGACAAATCGGTTGTATTACTCTTTTGGTGACAAGTGATAATTTCATCAAAATTATGCTTTATTCTTTTGTTCATTTGCAGTATTTTTTATAGTGAAAGTGATATTTTAGCATATTGATCAATTATATAACATTGTACAACTGCAGTATGTGATATATGTTCAGTTTTATTGAATATAGTCTGATTCTCCTGTTTCTGGAGCCAAACAGCAACAAAGGGAATCAGGGGGTAATCAATTCCGTTTCTGGGATAGAGCCAAACAACTAGGAAAATTCAGGGGAATTCTATTCCATTCCCCTGCATTCCGTTTCCTGATTCCATTCCGTTTCCCCTGCACGATCCAAACGCCCCCTTACTTCAATCGAACCTACCTCAGTGACCTTCAAAAAGCCCATACGATTTAGCTCTGTCAGTATTTCATTGCCAGTTTTAAAAGGTGGAGCAACCTTGGTCTCTCTGTGCCCTTTCCGAAATGTTTTTTTTTATCAGCACAAAACTTGTGATCCGGAGGAAGACTTTATTTAGTAGTTTGCTTGAAGCATTTTAAAGAAATTTTACTTTTAAGAAGTTACCAATATATTAAAATAAGGGATGCAACTGAGGAGTTGCAAGAGAATTATGCATGCAGGAGTGTTGCAATTGTCCAAACACAACGTAAGGGAAAAAAGAAAAAAAAAGTAAGACATAAGAAACCTACTTCCGCTTGACTCACGGACGAGACATCCTTTTTTTTTCGAACGCGACATTCTCTCGCGCTGCAAGTTAGCCTCACGAACACTCTCTTCAAAAAATTGATACACAAAATCAATTAATTCTATTCATTTGAGTTTTGCCATATATTAACAAATCAACATAGAAAATTGATTCAAGGGTGAAAAAGATATAGATCGGAAGCAAAGCAATTGCTTTGGGTTGGTGTTTCTGCCAGTAAGTCTCCCTAGTTCATGCATTTAAACTTTGACTATCATGTGGAATTGCACTTCTTACGTTAGGTAAGAAGGTTGCAACTCGTCGAGTACGAGTGGAAACTCGTTCACATTGAATTTGAGCCCATTCGAACCAGTTTGAGAAAAAACTGAGCTTACATGACTGAATAATGGATAGATCAATCAGGGCCACATTTAAAATTGTTCATGGTACGACTGTGGGCTAAAAAAATTGTAATTTAAACCCTAACTCGTTCCTCTATCTTCATTCACTCACATTCAAGCCCTATAGTTTTTTAAAAAAATTGTACTATGACAATTTTTTACTAGCTATCCATCTGCATCATAATTCTACTAATCCACATTTTTTCTCATTTCTAAACAAGATTTCACTTACTCTTCAATAAATCTTCTCTCCAACTTCTTATTCATTAGTTTCTACTGTGTGGTGTTTTTTCGATTCCATCCTAAAGGCAATAGATTGGCTTCGAGGTGGTAAGGAGAATCCATGCATTCTTTCTTTCCATTACTTCACTACTTTCATAAACTAATGAATTGAAGTTGTCGATTTAGATTTATGGGTGTGTGATTTAGAAAAAAATGGACCTAGATTTGTTAAGACTCAACACGACTACCATCACTATTGCCCATATACCAATATTGTTATTGTTGCTAAACCAACAAATTTGATGTGGTCTCTGTTTGGAATTGACATTAATCGAGGACATGGTGGTTCTCTTATCCCCTGTTTGACTCAACAACATTGCAATCATGCCTCTTCTATCTACTTCTTCTATATTACTCACATGTTATCTGTGATGATGATAGTAGCGTTTCAGGATCAATGAATCCCTTTTTTCCCAGAGGAGAAAATTAACAAGTTTGGCATTGTTGGTTGGTTTGCTTTGGCTAGTCATCCCATTCAACCTTATACATCAAATCTGAACTAGTATAAGCTCGAGTAGTCATCCTATTCAACCTTCTACTAAGTACCATATAAGCATTCCAAGTTTAAGGACTCTGGTGCAAGTGGAGTGGAGAAATAAACATCGTCAGCAGCTCTGACACTTTTTGTCCATCTAGGAACAACATACTTAGATGGAATACTTCGTCATGATTTAAAACCCATGATAGTTATCACATTCATCACACACAAAATGTGACAACAGAGGATGCCAAAGCTCTCAAAAAGTAGGCACGAACAATGCAACATAGTAGAACCAGAGTTAGCACCACAAATACCCAATGAAACTATACACTCATCTAAATGAGAACCATCATCACATACTATAAACACGCGGAAGCAACGCAGTTGGTCATTGTCATTAGCATGCATCAACATAAAGATATATGCAAAATTATGACTAAACTGATGTATAAAGCTTGCAAATATTGAAGGGGTATAGATTTTAGCCGCTTGAGATGCAATTGAGTTGTGCATAAAATATCTTGTTTATAGAATCAAAGTCTTGCTTCAATTCAACGTGTCTCTTTTCACAAATCAGCCTCTTAAAATGTGGAAATAATTGAACTAAGTTATAATCTGGTTGCAAGTAACCTCGAATGTACCCTTAAAAGATTCACTGAGATGGGTTGAACACATACCAGTTGTAAAATGCCTCCTCATCCAGATAGAGAGGACCACTACTACTTCTTGTTGTAGAGTCTTTGCAATCAAGAATGTCCATATGTACGCTTACCAGGGAAAAAAGTATCAACTAAAGAATTCCAAGCAATACAAATTATTCCTCAGTCTCCATGGCATAAATTAACTGATTCAAAGATGTTTTGAATGCTCGAGTAAAATGAGATCCAAGATTTCGTGCTCCATTTTGCATTAAATGCCATATGCATAAACCATGGAAAGAAGAAGGAAAAACAACTCTAATTGCATTAGCTATTGAAGAACACTGATTTGTCAAAAAACTCTTGGGAGCCTTATCTGACATATATAGAAGAAAGGTTTTAAATAGTCAAATAAATGACTCTATTGTCCATCATACAACTGTGCAACCCAACACACATGTCTTTTTATGGTGATTAAAGGCAACAAACACAATTGCATTTGAAAAAAACAAATAAATGTTAGAAGGAAATAATGAGTAATAATACACATGATAGAGGAGAAATGGTAAAAGTTATTAGAATCAGAGACCCACATACATAAAGGACGATATCCTAAATTTGCCCCAAAAGTTGTATCACAAGTAAGAGCATCACCAAAGTATGAGTAATCAATATGTATCCTCTCATCAACCCAAAAATGTTCGCAATCCTTTCCTCATTATCACCCCAATGTCATAAAAAAGATTGAGGGTTTTGGACAGCTTTAACCCTAAAGAACTCTTGCAAGTAAGTCACATCACCATGATGCATCATCTTCTCACGTTTCTACACTCAAATGATTTTTCAAATCAACTTTCATAAATCCTACACACTCCCTTCCCCCGGAAAGTCCACACATGAGCTCATAAGAAGAACAAAGTCCAATACCAGCTTCATTTGTTATACCCCAGATTTTTTTTTTTAATTTCCTATCTGATTCGCAAAGGGAGTTTGTGATATTTTGTAATCTTATGTTAGATTGTCTATGACATTCTCCTTATGTCATTATGTTAGCTTGTGGAAGGAGGGTAAAAGTTGTCCTTTTACTAATGGTTAGGAATTAAAGAGTTAAGGACTTATTTCTTATTTTATATTTCCTAACTCTTCTTTCTCAATTTCTATTCACGATCAATTCCTCCTTCCACTATCCTGACGTTCTCTCACGACGGTTCTTCCTCACTCTCAATAACCTCCCTTTGCTCTTCTCCCTTCTTTCAATCTCCTTCCTGTAAAATTGATTGCTAGAGATCCGCCAGTGGAATTCGGTTCATCTGTCAGTCGTCAATCAGGTTGGGTTGTGAATTTGGTTCTCTTCTCCGTTGAGTTTTTCCCTTTCCTCCTTTCTGATTTTGCTTTGTATTTGGGAGCGGTTCAATTCGAGGGGCTTGCGTTTGAGTGGAGATTCGAAGAGGGCAATTCATAGAGTCCGCAGAGATGGCTTAGCTACGGATGTGAGGTAGGTGGTAGATGGATTCGGTTGTGTATGTTCACCCACGGGGGTTCCATTTCGGTTTCTGTATGTGAATTCTTTGACTCTCTGATTGGCGATGTTTCTTGGTTGTTTTTTATGTGCATTTGATGCGTTAAAACCCCGTGGATGTATGTTTCGATTCGCTATTTTGATACAATAAGTTATGTATGTTTTGTGGGGGATTTATGGCTTGGTTCTGGCTGTTTTCCGCAATCGATTTTGCAGTTTTCGCAGTGTCTGAACATCGGTCCGAACATTGAAGTTCGGACATCATACGCCAAGATTTTCAGACTCTCGGTTTATGTCCGAACATGCAAGGTCGACGCATGTTCGGACATGCCTTTGTTTTTGGCATAACTTCTTCGTCTGAGCTCCGTTTTGAGTGTCGTTTGCGGTGTTGGATTCCTCTTTTCGAGTATTATCTGTTTAAATATGTTTTATCACATGTTATGTGTAATTTGATTTGAAAATATTTGATAAGCCTTTGAACTCTTATTTGCTCTGAAAGTGAGTTTCAGCTTCTGACTTTGGTTTTGACTTTCGTATATCATTGGTCTTGGCTTAAGACTTTTGTTTCAGCTTGTGAATTCTGTTTTTGATTGTATTAAACCTTAGGCTTGGGTGTTAGCGCTCAACAACACCCTCTGTTCTGTTTCGATTAAGCTTGTGCTTTCTGCTCTGGTCTGATAAATAATTTCGTTCTGTTATGTATAAGGCTTTGATCTGCTCTGAAAGCTTCTGTTTTGGGACCTAGTATCTCTGTATCTGAACCGTGGATGGCTGGTTTAGCTATCTCGTAGCGCGCTATGTAGGATATCCTTCTGCTTCACGGGTGATGTTCCTCGTTCTGTTCACAGGTGTTCCACCTGTTCTGTTTACGAGTGAGGTTTCCTCGTTCTGTTCACGAGTTGTTACTCGTTCTGTCTGTATGCTTTGAATGCTAGTGTCCCACTTCTGTTTGGATTCCGTTTGGCTGTTTTGACAGACTACTGTGTGCTTTCTGTCCTTTGGATACCTCTGTTTGTTTGTACTGCTTCCGCCTGCTCTGTCTGATTGCAAACTCAGATAGGATGCTGTGTGCTTCTTGTCTGTTGAGGATTTTGATTTGTAAAGTGCTCTACTTTGTCTACTCTATCTGTATTTGATTTGAGACGGTCTGCTGTGTGCTTACTGTCTTCTGCTAAGTTCCGGATTTTGCTAAGCTTCTGACTGTGTTTAAGCTTTTGAGTTTGTTAAGCTTTGGATTTCGTCAAGCTTTCAGCTTCAGTTCCCTTGTACTATTAAGTGTATGTTTTGACCACTGCTTAGCCCCTTCTGTTTAGACTTCTGTCTCTTGTAAGACTTCCGCTTTGACTCTGATTTTGCTCTGGCTAAGCGCTTCCGTATATGTACTTGTAAATGTATGTTCAGATTATGTTTTGAGCGTGCTCAGCTGATGAAGTTTATCACCTGCTGAGCAATAGTTTTGCTCACCCCTATCTCCATCTGATTTGCAGGTTTTAGTTCGTGCTTGGAGATTCAGTTTCTACTTTCTGTCTTGGCTTTTAAGCTCTGTATTTCAGTTTGTTTGGCCATGGTGCCCAGTTGTATTTAGATTATGCTTTGTATTTCAG
The DNA here is from genome assembly GCA_023374045.1 of Limonium bicolor. NCBI lineage: Eukaryota > Viridiplantae > Streptophyta > Magnoliopsida > Caryophyllales > Plumbaginaceae > Limonium > Limonium bicolor. Next base: position 28,272,862 of record CM041779.1, on the reverse strand, counting down.
TTTGGCCTCCGCCTGTGTATTGTAAAGACATGTTGTAATTGTTTATTTGATCAAATATGAGTTTCAGTTCTGTTTTGGGAATTCGCTAGTGTAGCCTTGTGTGTCTTAGGTAATAAGCGCGCGGCGTGTAACGGTCTCTCAACCAGGGTGGTTTTGGGGTCGTTACATCATTGATCGACATCAACATCTTATATTGAGAATCACTTGTTTGGCAATCAGTGTGAGCCATTTGGGAGGATGAAAAGGATGTCATGGTTATCATTCCAATCCGTGATTGTATATAGATATTTGGCTTCTTCAAAAATTACATTGGTTGGTTTACATCCAATCCTTGCCTTAGGTACAATCCAACCTTGTTTTGAACTTGCTACAGCTTGGTCAGGAAGAATGTTCAAATTCTTGGATCAATCGCACTATTTTAACTAAACCTTCTCTATTGCAACAATATCTTGCACAACAAACTTTACATGTGATGGGCTTTTGGTCTGGGGCATATCCCTCATATCAAAACCAACACATCTAGAATAGTCCGCATAAAGTTCCTCGCTTCGTCAATAGAGGTAAACTCCAACCTCTTACATGAATCTACATCATCATGGCTTACAAAAATCTGCAACTGAAAAATTGACTGATCAAACACAAAGTTGACAAGAACTTATTTAAACGTTAACCTGATAAGAGAAAATGGTTAACTTGATAAGAACAAACGTTAACTTGATTAAGAACAAATGGTTAACCTAATGTCAATAAATTGCTAACTTGTAGCAGAAGATGTGAGTTGTTCACATTATGCATCTTCAGTAGAGTAAATAGAGACAAGACCATCACCAAGTACAGACTCAGATAATGACTTAGATATATTACCACCAAGAATGACAACCGTAGAAGAAGATGGAACACAATGTTCACAAACAATGACCGAAATAGAAGAAGAGGGAGCATCTGGTTCAATTGCAACTGTCGACCCCCAATCTTCAACTAATTGATGAACTACAAGAAAATCATGTACTGATTAGAAAAGTTAGAAACAGTAGTGTAAAATCTCAACAAAAACTTATGAGACCTTAAAACAATAGAACTTATAAATGATGAGTTTAATGAATACTAATATCATTTTTGTCATCTTCAACGGAAGCCTCATAGTTAAGACTTAAGATTGATTATGAGCACCATTGATTCTAAGGAAAAGAAATAAAGTAGTAAACATACACAATGTTGGAACTATAGACCAGCTTGCTTGAACAACAAAAAAAAAAAACACAAACCAAAATGTGCAACTGTCAGCGATAGAACATAACCTTTGATCTTAGTAAAAAAATTAGGGTACACTAGGAAAAATAAAATAAAGATGTTTATCTAAAAATCTCCACAAAATTATAAATAGAAAAAAACTAACTAGAATATGATTATTTGTATATGGTTAACATCTGTATGATGTCAATCAACATGTTGATGATATAAAGCTGTTGAATACCTTACATGGATATGTGTGTTGTGTTGCCTATATTCAGTTGGTTATACTCATCGATCAGGTTGAGGAAAAAAAAGATGTGTGTTGAGTTGTCAATCTTCAATTGAATTTACTTGATCGATGGAGGTTTAAGCTTCTTGTATCTTGGGATGGGATTTTGCCCTTATTTAACCTTGTATCTTCTTCAACCTCTCATGGCTAGTTTTCTTCCTTTTTTCTCTTATTTATGCTCTAATGGAGGCTTAAGCTCCTTGTATCTTGGGATGAGGATTTTGCCTCAAATCCCTAAAACATCCATTGTTGAACCTTGATCTTGTTTTATGCTTTATCTTAGTGCTTGTTCTTAATCTATGATGACTATTGAGTGTTTGTGGTTCTTAAACTTGTCACCCATGATTTTGAGATTGGTTTAGGGTTTCACTGAATTTGTTATCTGTGTGTTGAATTGGTTGGTTTTGCTATGAATTTGTCAATAATAGATCTTAAGAAAGATTCTAAGTTGCCAATTAGTTTAACATTATATTGGGTTTCTATCAACATGAGATTATGGGATATAGCTTAGCCTAGAGCACTAAATCGATGTAATTTATCGAAGTGATTCTTAGATAGATTTCATTGCAACTTAGAGGGAACTTGTGCTTAATGCTATCAACTAACTAGGCACTTGAACGACCCGTCAGGTTCCTACTCTGTTGGTTAGGATTTGCATGCCTTGATTATGCTATTAGTTAATTAAGAGTTCCCGTTCTTTAGCTACGAGTTCAAGAGTCAACAATTGGTAGTAAAGGGATAATGGGTGCATCGACCCATCCCGGTGTACACCTATCCTATATTAGTTAGATTATATTAATTAATTACCTTTATTTTCCATCTATAAACTAAAAACCCTCAACTTACATTTATACACTACTGTATATATCTATACACATTTACTAAACTTATAATTAGTTAGATAATTGCGAAGTCATTATGGATACAACCTTATTGGACTACAATGACTGAGTTTACTGTCATTAGTTTGGAAGATATATTCATTTCTATTTTGCACAACATGAGACCTCTCTTAAGATTAGGACGAAGTTAATTAGTTCATCGAAGTCAACAACTCTCCTTGCAGTGTTTTAATAAAAACGTAAGTTGTGGGTAGATTGTAGAAAACTTACCAAAACTTATTGTTCTAATAAGTGCAGTAGTCTTGCAAAAGAAGCCTGCAGCACATCTGCCATGACTTTAAATAAGTAATATTCCCAATATTAAATAGCTGTAATTTTAAAAATAATGATACTACTATTATTTTCTGATTATCCAACATAGCGCAAGTGTCTACAACTCAAAATAGAAAATCTGTAAAATTCAAAGAGCAATATTTAAAAGAAATTAAGAAGGTAAATTACATGAGTATTGTAAGAAACAACCTGCAGCTGGTTTACGCATTATCAGTTGGGTTGATCAGCTCAACCAATTCTTTTGGGCGTATTATGGGTCAGGTATCATCTACCCATGAAGCTTATTCAAAACAACATTAAAGTGACATGAGCTAGCTTTCCCATAAATGTGTTTTATGTCATTTTTATTCGCGATTGTTTTGGGGGGTGGGGCAAAAAAAGATTTTAGACACACCCATTTTTTGAAAGGGAATCGATATATCCATATATGATACTCAAAATTTTTAAATGAATAATTTAACTATGTAATACTTAAGATGAAACTTTTTTCCATCTTGGTATTTCACTGTAATACTTAAGAAAATTTTACCTGATAACCAGGTTTTGATATCTAGGTTTTATACTATACTCCTTCCCTCATCCCTGTCACATCTATTTTTCCGCTCTTTTGTGTTTTTATTTCTTTCATGTCTATGATTTATCCAACTTCATGTAATAATTCGTATTAGCCGACTTCAAATGTTTTAAAAACATTGAATATTGTTGATCTAAAAGATTAGGACCTTATTAAATATTAGTTATCAAATTTTATAAGAGTATATTATCATATTATCAAATTTAGATAATTGAAGTTGCTTGTTTAATATAATATATAATATAGTTCAATAATAACAAAAAAAAATTAGGTATAAAATTATTGAAAAAAACTAATGATTTTAACTACAAGAAATTATATCAAATAGTTTTTTTTTTTAAAACATGTAACACATATTATTAAGAGCAAAAAGCATAGTTAGGGAAGTCACTAGACTTCCAACAACTCGTAGGGAGTTGTGCTTTTCTAGCATGATATGCTAGGTTGTGAGCCTATGACTTTTTTATCACGGTGTCATGAAACCATGCAACATCAGTTTAGGCTGTGTGAAAGCATTGATTAATAATATCCTGAGTTTGGTGATCTAAGGCTGTGAACGTTCCCTCTGAATGTAATCAACAATGCTTTTGCAGTCTCAGAGTAGGCGAACATGTGAAAGTCTATAGTGCTTGGCAGCATCAATTCCTAAGGCCAGGGCCAAGGCCTCCACTTGTGATGGCTCTAATCGTCCAATTTCGGCGGTAACCCCTGCACTTGTAACAATTCCTTTTTCCATAATAACATAACCTAGACCAAGCCGACCACACTGATCAAGGCTAGCATCAACCAAAATATCGCCCGGTGAGCATAGATTGAGCGATGTAATTGCAAACTGGTGGTAGAAGAAAGTTTAGTAGTATACAAACTTTGGTGAAGAAAACTATCAGCTTGAAACCAACCGGTTTCGAAGGTCTTAACCTTGTGATGAGTCAGTTGACACCGGGCATACCATAATCACCAAAGGAGAGAAGTAAGGGCTGAGAGTTCCGTGGAGGATTTGGTAGTGCATAAGATGTATACCAGTCAATAAATTGAGCGTTGTTGTGGAGCGGTGGTGGATGCGGCATTACAAGTCGGTCCCAATACTGTGCTGGGCATTGAAAGAACACATGATGAAGGTCTTCACAACTTCCACAAGCAGCACATGATGCCAAGAGTGGTTGATGCAGTCTGTGAGCTAACATGTCCATACACAAATTGTGCCATGCAAGACTTTCCACCCAAAGACACTAACGCGAGGAGGTAGATCAGTCTTCCATAAGCGCATACTAGCAATGCCTTGAAGGGAGGCAGATGGTGAGGACGTGCTTGGTTGCAAAGACATAGAAAGGGCAACATCAACATGATAGTCTAACTTGACCGAGTAGTTCCGAGAAGAAGTCAAGCCCCAAAGCCATGAGTTCGTCTCTGCAACGTTATCTGGAAGAGAGAGCTTCATAATGTGCTGCACATCTTCTGGATGGAAATGAGTTTGCAGAAGTTATTGATTCCATGCAGAAGGAGAAATCATCAAATTGGAATCTGGACCTTGACGTAGATGATGTGGAAGAGTCCAAAGATATGGCCGACCCCCTTCTTTAGACAGAAGCCAATGATCATGAATGTAAGTTGTGCGCCCATTGTTTGATTTGTTTGTGGCCACCAAATCAATCAGGTCTCTAACACTCAAGAGAGCTTTCCAGATTGGGCTTAAGTTAGACATAGGTTGAGCGTGCATAATAGTTGTATTATGAAGAGAACGAGCTGTGTAAAACCTGGAGTAACGATTGCGGTTGTGCCAAGATACACCATAATTGCTTGCCAAGTAAAGCTCTGTTGAAACTGCGGAGATCCCGAAACCCTAATCCTCGAGCTTAGGGAGACACACATTGTTTTCCAATTAATCCAATGTATAGAGGACTTGTGAAAGAGCCACCCCACCAAAATTTTGAAATCATACCCTTAATTAATTGCCTTTAACAACGTCGGGGCGTCGGGATAGCTTGTAATCACACAATTATAATTTACAAAAGGGAAAATTCACGAGATACCCCTGTTTTCTTTCGTAATCCACAATATACCCCTGATTTTCATAATTCAACTTTAAACATACTTAAATGTTGTCCAAAATTGATGAAACTTTAAAACTTCAAATTTGATATTGGACCAAATATAACACTTTAGTATCGTCCAGGTAAAGTTTCATCAATTTTGGACAATTTTAAGTATGTTTAAAGTTGAATAAAGAAAACAGAGATATATCGTGAATTTTCCCATTACAAAATGATGAGATATTGGTTAGTCAGGAGTCCATATAGGAGCTAAGTGAAGAAAGAGCGACGGTCTTCAGGTTGTCTCCGCCTCCTCTCCGAGTTGTCCTACCATGCCAAGCACCGTGGCAGTCAGTTAACGCTTCATCAGAACTGCAAAAAAGGGGACTTCAAGTCCGCTGGCACCGCAGCCGCAGCAAGGCAAGACAACCTCTCAAATTCTTTTGAATCTGACTTCGACCTTGCACTCTCGGTTATTGTCATTCATTCTTCTCGTGCGCCTTTGCTGGACTTATAGCTGGTGAGTGGCTCTGAAAAAGCTTTTTTCTTACAAATTTGGTTTGCTAGATGAAAAGGAATCTATCAACCGATTTGGGTTCAAATTTGCCCACGTTAGTCTACTCCTACACTGCCGGTGCTGAGATTGATGCTGGAATGCTATGCTTGTTGTCCGGCGTGCGACCGACTTACAAATAGTTTTAATGCAGTTCAATTCTTTGTTCTTCTTTTTCAATAAAGGCGTTCTGTGGATTAATACAGTCGTACCATACCCTCACTAGGGCATAGCAGATGGCTACTGCAAGAGAAGCTCAAGCTGTCAAGTCTTTGAACTCTGCTGGTGGCAAACGGAATCGCCGTTTTGTTGTAAGTCTTCATTGGATACCGTCTTCAACTTTTCTGAACATTGTTTCTATTGCTTTGTTTCCCATTCTTATGGTGTTGGTTTCTTATCCTGATATCTTTTTGTTGTTCCTTGCTTTATGTGTTTCTCAGTTTAAAACATTCTCTGAAAAAATCAATGAGACCGAAATTGACGTGTTTCGAAGCTTGGATCCTCTCAAAGCTGAGCCCTCTGGGTCCTCTTTTTTCATCGACTGCGTTATTCAATGGAGGGTATGCAATTTGAATGGATATTTCATTAGGGCCAATTATGTCCGTTCTGAATGCGATGGTCATTACTAATCAATAAAACCAATCTTACAACAGCTGCTTGGTAGCAATCTAATTTTAATCACTCATTTTTTTTTCTTTCTCCTCGTGAAGGAATTAAACACAGCGGAGGATTTCATAACCTTCTATGATGAAGTAATGCCACTTGCACAGAGCTTGCCTTTGCTTATTATCCACAAGGAGTTGATATTCTCAAAATTGCATTCTCGATTGCATATGAAAGCAAGATTGTCTTTGGAACCCATCCTCAGGTTTGTCCACTCGGTATCAACCTCTATATTGCTCAGCTATATGGTTAGGAGGGCTTGATCTTTATTTCAATTTTGACGTTGGCCATCTGTAGTCTGGGGTTTATTTCTTCATTAATCCGTGCCATTCATGTTCAACCAATCCTTCTCCACCCACTGCTGAAAATTTGGGGGTGGGGGGGAGAGGTGGGAGGATGAGACTTGTGTATAGATTAAGATGCCATACTGTGTATGGGTTTCAACTTCTTTGCTTATACGAGTGGAAAAATCTTTGTTCTGGGATGGTTTCGATATCCATACTGTGATCGTACTTGGTTAATTTGCGCCAGAAGTCACAATGTATGCAGAATTTTATTATGATTTAAATAGCATAATTTCATGACTGTTAGATGGATTGTCATTCATCTTTTGTTTTAGAGTTGATCAACTGGGTGGACGGGCCGGGTTTGGATCGGGCTAGACATAAATTTTCAGCCCAATCGGGCCAAGTGTTTAGTCCAAACCCGCCCATTCGGGCCAATCACCTGAACCCAACCCGTCCACTTAAAAAAATACTCATGCCATAGCCCGGCCCGTCCAGCCCGCTTTTAACTCAAATTTCTCTATTTAGTAACATAGTTTTTATAGTATAGATACATAGTATAGATTTTGAAGAGTGTGCACGGCACAAAACAAATTTTATAAGACGAAGAGTATGCGGTCCATTCAGTTGAATAATTACTACTGTACTATTGTAAGTATTTTATTACTTTTGTTTACATATTTACAATAACATATACTAATCTAAGATGTATTATAACATTCGGGCTGGGCCAGTTGGTAAAATATTTAGCCATAACCTGGCCCGAAAAAAAATTCGGGCTGTCTTTTTGTCCAAACCCGCCCAGTTATTTTTTCTACCCATACCCATTGGTCGAAAATACTGACCGGGCTGGGCGGTTGGGCTATCTTGATTATGATCGGCTCTATTTTGTTTTCAGTAAGAGTGTGTGCTGGAAAATGTAGCTCCATTTAATTTGTGAAGCATCTTACTGCTTTCTGTAACTTTCTATCCTAATATGACATTTTTCTGGCAAGGCTGATCATACACACTTTTTATTTTCAGGTTGACTGCTGAGTTATCTAGAGATCTGTTGAATAATTTTATTCAGTAAGTCCCTTGTGCTGATCTTGTTGAAGATTTCTGCTCATATCTTGGTTAAGTTATTCTGATAGATATACTGTGGTATACAACTTGCTGAAATTATTCTAATGTTCTCTTCAATGTTTATTCCTTTCACTTTGATCATTTTTACCAAAAATTGTGGAGTCTTTTCTTAATCTACTAAAAGATGGGGCTGATAGGGAGCCTGAAATTGTCGAACAGGTTTAAATTCGTACCTCATTGCCTATCTCTCTTTCTATTCTGACTTGGTATGCCACTGTTGTGTCTTGAGCTACTTTGACATTCTTCTTTGTCATGCAGATTTTTACTTCATGGTCATATATGATGATGTATTTGCAGAAGTACTTAACTCAGGATGTTTATCACCTTCTGAAGTAAGTATCAGCATCTGCTTTTCAACCTTATTGTGGCTAGTGAATCGCACTTTCAGGACCATTTTTCTTTTCTATTCAAATTATGTGGATTATTTTTCTAATCAACCTCCCCCCCCCCCCCTAGCAGCGTCAACCACCTTGTAGCATGATGTGGTAAAGATAATTTTGATTAATACCTTAGATCACAAGACCTGTTTACATATTTATGTGTCTGGCATCTTTTAACTCTATGCCTATTGTAAATGCTTGTTGAATTGACTTGAATTTTTCATTGCAAGGTTATAGTATAGTTTATGACTTCAATGGTTGAATTCTGGAAGTTTTTGAATTTGCATGGTACTGATTGAGGTGGGTTAACAGTATTATAATGGAGGGAAAGTAAATGGTCGTTCATTGAACTATTATTTTGCAACTACCCCAGGCTGAACGATACTCGTACAGTGGATATAGTTTCTGATCATCCTTGAATTGTTATGATCTCTGATCTAGTGTTGGTTAATTAATTATCTGTTTTCTGAAGGATCACACGGAAGCTAAGGTACTATCCTAAGGATTTTGTCCAGGAGTTTATGGCAGAAGCAATATCATTCTTATTAAGAAATGCACCTCATGAGCAACTCAGGAAAGGTAAATATCTTCTCTCCTTTTTTGCCCTTTTTCTTGTGTGGGGAGTACTCATTGGCACTTCGGACTTTTGTTTTTGACTTGGGCGCTTCCTCTTTTCATTTGGTCAGGAACCATCAAATTATTGTTAGAAGTTGCAAGGCGTCCGTCACAACATAGACTACATGGAGCCAGTTCTGTACTGTGGCAAACTATGCGAGGAACCTCATCAAAGTTCCATTCAAGAGCAAGAGTTGTTCTGATGACGCTATTAAGTGCTTCTGCACTTAATATTCAAGGCAATAACAAAGGCAAGTTTTCTCGTTATTATCGACCTGCCTAATATCTAGCATAACTTACATTTTCCAACCTCTTTGATGCAGAACCATGCGGTGTCGATGTGGTGAGCTCTACATTTCAGCGGTTATGCATGGAGTTGAAGCTTGAGGAGCTGCTGTTGATGTGGGATTGTTTATATCAAGAAATTGATCGTTGTTTAACAAATAGAAATATTATGCACTTGACTCATTTGTTGTCTGTTCTCATTTCAACTGTCTTTTCGGAAGGGGCGCAAAGTATCTAGTGAGTATTATGGAGTATTGTGTGCGTAGTATAAATCTCTCACCATTATCCAGGTGGTTTTTCACTTCCTTTTTCTGCTGTTTGGCAGCATTCTCATCTGCCATGGTCATTTGTGCAGATACTGAGAGATTGCTTAAACTCTGTGGATTGCTTATAAAGACATTTATGAAGCAACCAAGCGATGATTTCCCCAAAGATCAGTTATCTGAAGTCTGCAGCAGAATATTTGATTTAATGTTGTGCATTTTAGATGGATCACAAAGCTTGTTTGATGTTGGAAGTGTGTCTGATATAACCATGGATTGGGCTTCCGCATTTCAACCGGGGAGTCCTGGGTGAGTATTCATTTTTGTATTCTTGAGCTCCTGCACATATTTTGACATATTTCTAACATGTCTTTGCTATCCACTTCAGAATTTTGATGTTTCTAAAAGAATTGATTCAGAAGGACCCTAGCATACTGCCCATGTTTCAATATAATATTTTAAGGTAATTAAAATCCAAGGTTACACAAGATTGCATTGTCAATTGTTTTTTGTTCCCTCATCATTATTTTCGATCTTTATTTGACCTCTCAAGTTTGTTGTTGTGGCAGTGTTTCTTGCAAATTGATGAGAACATCAAAGGCTGAAGTCATTTATTTACTACTTTTACTGTGTGAGAGGTTACCGCTAAGAGCGGGAAGTCATAATGCTTTGGAAGCACAATCTAAAGAGCCGGTTTTGGAAATTTCTCATTTCTTACAAAAAGAAATCAGGCAGTGGCTAATTAACATAAACAAGTTAAGATCGGATGAATTAAAAAGTGAACTTCAGGATACTGAGCTGAGCTTGCTGTGGGGATTCATTTGCTGCTATCCTCACTTTGTTAATGATACTGAGAATGCATCTTTGTTGATTGATTTAGCTGATGAACTCCATTATCTTTGCTCAGCAAAAGATATTGAGGGGGCTTGGCTTTCAGCTGATAAGTCAGGTATAGAGCTTTCTGCTGTTTGATCTTGTGCTCCTCCCTGTTATTTTCCCATGCTAATTGCTAAATTGTGGGTCATTGAATCTCTGACAACCTTGGGTGTAAAGGTGTGTTCCTCATACTTAAAAAGCACACTAACCTTGTTGCCTTTGCATTTTGTTAATGCATTACCCCACTGCCTGCATTAGTGTTTTTAAAATGAACATTCAAATTTTGGGTCAGCTTCTTCACCTTTCCTTTTTCCCTTCTATTTCGCGCTTCCCATGTGTGAGGTGCGTGCCTTTTCCTTGCGGCTCAGCTTTAGGATCCTTTTCCACATCCCGGAAGGACTAACATTGAAGTGAAATATCTTTTTTAAGTCTTCTGCTTAGATATATTAAAAAGGAGCTCGTGTCTTACCGCAGAGCTTCATTGGGTGCTAGCATTTTGAATTTTCCATGAAATACATATCACATATACTTCTCAGTATAAAGAGTATAGATTTCCAGAATTTTTCTTTGAATATGGAAGGACTTCCGGAGGCCATATATTTTGTCTACATCTCCATTTCATAGCTACACATACTGCACGATCTCTAAGTTGCACTATCAGCTTTTATTGGTGATTCTCTTTGAGTTTTTTTTTTTTACCTTGCTGATGAAAATGTATGGCCTGATTTTGTGTGGCGGTCCCTTGTCTGCCAAGAATTGCTTCATATGTTCAACGAGGTGGCAATCAATGTACTCATTTATTGCTCATGGTTACCGTGAGATATATTTGAATTTTCTAGATTAAAACATGATCATGGAACTCTGTGCATTCTTGTTAGGTATCATTTCTGTATCACTATGATAGCTCGTATATGCTGGATCTTTATTTGAGTTCATACATTTGGGGGCTTAGGTTGATCTTAGGAATATGGATATCTCTTAATATCTTTTTCTTCTGCATTTTAGGCGACAGTGAACAGAATTTACAGAGCCTAATAGGTGCTTGTTTAAGAAGCTTTCAAAAGTTGAGTGTACATGGGAAGCATGAACTTGGGCATACTATCAAAATTTTGGATTTTGCTAAGGAGTATAAGTCATCACCCCATATATTGTCTTCGGTGGCTGATTATCTGGATGCCATTTATGGGTAAGATTGAAGCTTCTTCTTTGACTTTCTTTTCTTTTGCTTTACAGTTATTTTCAATTTTTAATTAGCCTTATCTTGAAAAAGTTGCCTGGTGAGAATGACATAGTTCTATTGTTCTTTTCTTCATCAGGCCTCCTGCCGAATCATCAACCATGGATATGGAGAAGCATCCAGATCTGAATATAAAAGATCTTACAGATATAGAGGACATATATGCCGACAATATGTTGAGTCCAGATAAAAGGATTCGTATTTCCACCTTGAGAATCTTGTGCCATTACGAGAGGCATGCGCCTAAAGCGTTGAAATCCTGCCACCTAGGGGAAAATGAGGTTACTTACATTATAAAAAGATTAATCAGACTCCTGCAATGTGAATGTATATATATATGATTTTGTGGAATTTCACTATCTGTATGCACCTTTTATTATTGTCATATTGTACACTTGTTCTGTTATTTGGTTGCTTACATCACTATACATGCTACATTGTGTTTCGTTGATAGATGATATTCAATTGACTGATTATGAGTTTTTCTCTATCAGGTTTTTTCCCTGCTTCTCTTGATTGAAGAAACTCCCATCACACTGCAGAATAGCAGAAAGCTCACCCTATTAGTTTCCAAGATACAAACTGAACTGCTGTCTGGAAGGGTTTCTAAATTTGATACATGCATCATACTGACAGGAATCATTGGGGTTCTTTTTAACCAGTTTAGGGATTTATCTTCCTGTGCGGTCCATTGCTTAGCAGTTTTGCTGGAGAAATATTCCACATCTGTTTGGGATAAGTTTGTGAATATTTATGAGCGCTTCCAAATTGAGCTTGAGAAGCCTCTTAGTGCAGACCCTGATTACAAAAATGAGTCTCCTGGTCTTGACCTATTTGACCCAGTTTTGAAGGAAGAAAATGAGAGTTCTGGCATCAAGACTTTTAAGCAAGATATTAATAAAAGCCTCGATCCTTTTGACTCAAATTCTGATGAAGAAAACAATAATGCTTGTCCAGAGGTTCCTTATGATGGGAGGAGTATAGGCCGGTCCTCAGAGTCACAAGGTATTGGGAACTTGGAAGCCTTATCAATTTACCTCAGTTAAATATATATTAACTACCAGGAGTTTGTATCAACCTTTTCAAGAACAAGTATCCTATTTATCAAGTATCAGGCTCTTGTAGTTAGGTGGCAGTAATCGTGCTTGTCTAATATTATACTAGAGCACCCCTTTCCTAACTTACTATTTGTCATGTTCTTATCTTCAGAGCTGTCCGAGCTTTACTATTCATACACTCAAGTAAATATGTCTGGCAGATCCTTCATATTAGTCGTACCCTTGCTGCTTCAAGCTCTACAAAAGATTCCTACTGTTGTAGAAGCTCACTCTCGTAACATTCTATCTCTGTTTTTCAAGTTTGTGGGTTACAGTGATGGGGTTCCTGTCAGGTAATTAGCTCTCGACAGCTGCAGAAGCTTGATTAAGTTGTTTTTCATGTATTTGTGAATTGTTTTTGAAATAATGCCAACTTCTCTCTACAACTGTTTGCTCAATGTAGCAGTTTGCAGTCAGTACCCTTAAATTGCGGAGCTAGGGATTGGAAGGTCATTCTTCTGGAGTGGTTAAATCTCTTGAAAGTGCTGAAGAACCCTAGATCATTCTTTCACGGCCAGCAGTTAAAAGAGATCTTAGTATATAGGTCTGCACCATCTGTATAATCTTTCCATTAAGCTCATTTGTGTTCTGTTGTTTCATTAAATCTAAATAAGAAGCATTTGAAGTTTTCTTGTTCATGTTTATTTTGAATAGCTTGGCCAATATATGGTTGTATTTCAGGTTTCTTGACGACAATGATGTGGAAGTACAGATAAAAGTTCTTGATTGCTTGTTGAACTGGAAGGATGATTTTTTACTTCCTTATGATAAGCATCTGAAGAATCTTATTTGTTCAAAGACGTTGAGGGAAGAGTTGACAACATGGAGTTTGTCAAAAGAAGCTTGTCTTATTGAAGATGGACACAGGAAGGAGCTTGTTCCCTATATTCTAAGGTTGTTGATGCCTAAAGTCAGGAATCTCAAGACTCTGGCCTCTCGAAAGGTAAAATAAAGCTTGCTAGTCTTAAAACGAGTCTAAGTTACCTTTCAAACTTTTTCCTTTCTTAATGTGAAATCTTTTCTGCTTTTTCCATGATAATAAACCAATGTTCCTTGTGGATTTATTTGTTTCTGCTTTGATCAATATTCTGTCTTTACCAGCATGCAAGCATGAGTAGTCGACGAGCAGTGATTGGATTCATCAGTCAACTGGATTCCAGTGAGCTTCCTCTTTTCTTTGCACTGCTTGTAAAACCTTTTCAAGTGGAGAACAGAGGAAATGAGGCAGTTGCTGATTGGTTATGGGGTGGGCGAGAGATCACTGAGGACGAATTTAACAGGATTGATTTTTTGAGGTTTTTCAGCTTGCAAAATATCCTGAACCTTCCATGGAAGAAGAGATGTGGATTTTTGCATGTGGTTGAAGATATCCTTGCAGTATTTGTATTTGATAAAAGACGTGTCAAGTTCTTGCAACTTCTAACGGGTTGCGTGGTCCGAATACTGCATAGTTGTTACTTTGGTCTTTTCTGCACAAGAGAAAATTGTCGTGCTTTGCTTGGAAGTGATACTGTTTCGTTCAAGGAAGACGGTGCATCTGTAAGTCTAGTAGGGTTTATTTTTAGTCAGTTGTTTTATATGTACTTTTTGGTCATCTAATTACCGATGGAAAGAAATCATTATGACTTTACAAAGTCCATATCATCGAGCTTATAACTATAGACTCGCTTTATATAGGCTTTTCTTCGGCTTTTTTTGTAAACATTTCCCTTCTTGTGATGATAGTGTTTTTTTCACTGCATTTTATTTTCTTGGTGACCTGTATCATTCTTTCCTGAATAGAAGTTCCCCTCTTGCCCTTTTGGTTTGAAAAAATTGTGCTTCTACTTGTGTTGTACTTGCAGATATGTGCCTTCTCACAGGATATTATTTCTTATGCAGTTTGGCTCTTCTAATCAACTCAAGGAATTGAGAACTTTGTGCTTGAAGATCATTTCAACATTCCTCCACAGATATCATGATTTTAATTTTGGCTCTGAATTTTGGACATTATTCTTTGTGTCTGTCAAACATTTGATTGATGGTTTTAAGGACCAAGGTTCTACCAGTGAGAAGCCAAATTCATTGTTCAGTTGTGTGCTTGCAATGAGTCAGAGCCCCTGTCTCGTGTCGTTGTTGTGTAGAGAAAGCAATCTCGTTAAGAATATCTTCTCATTGCTGTCTGTCAAGTCCGCTTCTGATTCTGTGCATAGATATGTTCTTAAGTTCACTGAGAACCTACTTGATCTTGCTGCTGAAAATATTAACAGCAGTTGCAATACTAGAGATGAAGGCAATGCTGCTAGAAATATTATACTTACAAATCTCAAGGCTCTCATCAGCAACCTGCGTTGCTTCTTTTACCACAATCAAGGGCAGAAGAGGTGTGTATTATGTTAAATAAAAAGCCCTTGAGATGTGTTTCATATTCTTTTGAGGCTTTCGGTACTTGTGCATAACTTAAAACTGGTTGCTTGCTGCATGTCGTCATCAAATGCCAATTTATGGCTGTTCCTTTCCATGTTATATGTATTTATTGACTTTGTATTTGTATCAGTAAATCGGTCAGGCATCCTGGTGAAACGGTTCTGAGGGTTCTTGAATTGCTATCAGAGTATGTGATGGTGGATCCCTTGACTGCTGAGGACTTCGTAGACATTCTCCTTCCCATCATTCAAAATGGAGCTAAAAGCTTTGGTCCAAACTCGTGCTTATCTCTACTGTTTACTTTCTTTCTTTTATTAATTTTTTTGCTGGACCCCTCATGCTTATCTATTCTTTGCAGATGTGTGTAAGGCCGCTCTTCAGGTTTTGGAGAAAGTCATCCCTGCTTTAGGAGTTGAGAAAGTTAGCTCCATAGCTGTGAATGTAGTGGCTCCACTTCTTGCGACTGCTGAACCGGATTTGCGTTCTTCTGTCTCTGATCTTCTTTTAGCTCTTGCCGTGAAAGATGTATCCTTGCACACCACGGTATTTGCCTCTCTTAGAACTTTCACCTCAAAATATTTTACATCTTTATGACCAATGTTTTTCCTACGTGCAGGCACAACTAGTTCGGGAGTTGAATGCAAATTCTGATATGGAAATGGATGATTTCGATGACGGAGTTAAGGGTTATGCCAAAATTACTCCTGCCTATTTCAATGCTGTGACACAAGATCATGCATTAATGGTCTTGTCGCACTGCATCCATGACATGTGCTCTGAAGAACTAGTGTTGAGAAATAGTGCATATAATGCACTGTCAGTTTTTGTTAAGTTTTTGGCTCGCGTAATTGGGCTTGAAGTATTAGATCAATCAATCTCTGAGCAAAAAATGGAAGTTGATGGCTGCCATTGGACCAAAGCTTGTGCTCGACGTTTTATTAATAAGTTCCTTTTAAAGCATATGGGATGTGCCATGAACAAAGGATCTTCTTCTGTTCAAAAGGTAGTGTCTATCCTGCCGCATATAAAGAATACTTGGAGTACACCAACAATTGCTTGAGACATGTCGAGCTGTTGACATTATGAGTATACATTATTCTTGTAACCTGTGAATGACAGAATACTGAAGGATCAGTATATGTGATGGTTGTTGTCTTGTTTTGTGTTGAACTTGAATATTGTTCTTTTTCCTCCTCGTCTCACTTTTTACTGGCATGGTTTCAGGCATGGCTTGATTTGCTACGAGAGATGGTATGTGAGCTCTCTGAGCTGCCTAGTCTCAAGAGTTTGAAGCTTCTGTGCAGTGATAATCCCGACGAAGATTTTTTTTACAACCTTACCCACTTACAGGTAACGTTGCTTATGCCTATGTTTTCAGTATTTTGTTGGATAGCTGGTTTCATTTATTTCTTGCTTGTAAGAAATTTTATGCTGTTAGGAGGAGAGAAGGAGAAGACAGAGAGAGACTTCAGAAGAGGCAGGAAAGCAATAGGTTTCTCATTCATTCAATAAGAGTAGAAGGGTCTCGATTTATAGAGAAATAGGGAACAAGTATATAACCCTAATAATTGTGGTAACATATCTTTTGTTACCGGACATTCACTATTTACCACATATGCATAAATAGTCCTTTTATGTGGGAATACAGTTTTGACTGTACATGCAATTTGATGCGCGTGTTTATCTAATTACAGATCCGTAATAGAGCAAGAGCAATGATCCGGTTCGCCCGTGTTGTTTCAACAGGGAAACTGTGGGGTAGGTCCTGCTGCCCTTTTATGTTATTCAGATACCTGTGCGTAGTTACTAAGGATTTGCTTGTCTGTAATTCTGTTCAGGATATGACAAAGAGAGTGTTCATCCCACTCTTCTTCAGCATTCTATTAGGCCTTGATGATAAAAAGTGGGAACATGTCAAAGGTGCTTGCTTGAACGCTATTGCTTCTTCTTCTGGACAAATGCCTTGGAAGCCATACTCCCAGTTATTAAGTAGGTGCTTCCGTGAATTGGCTAAAACACCGGGAAAAAGAAAGGTGTTGTTGCGCCTAATATGTTGTGTGTTAGATAATTTTCACTTTTTTGAGACCTGCTCTGCCAATGATGGAAAAGAGCAGAATGATGCCCATACAGAAGTACCAGTATCTCC
Organism: Limonium bicolor; assembly: GCA_023374045.1. NCBI lineage: Eukaryota > Viridiplantae > Streptophyta > Magnoliopsida > Caryophyllales > Plumbaginaceae > Limonium > Limonium bicolor. Next base: position 28,255,631 of record CM041779.1, on the reverse strand, counting down.
TGCCAGATCTACTAGTGTTTCTGATAGGGCTGAAGTAGAATTTTCTTCTCAAGATACTGCTCCCCAAACTGCAAAACTTGCTTGCATCAGATTCTGAAAGTATGAGCATTGATGTTAGCCTCACCGCTCTAAAGGTTCTGAAATTGCTGCCTGCTAGTATATTGGAATCTCAGCTTCCAAGTATTATTCAGCGCATTGCAAACTTTTTGAAGAACCGTCTAGAAAGCATCCGTGATGGAGCAAGATCTGCTTTGGCTGCTTGTTTCAAGGAACTTGGCGTAGGATATCTACGGTTCATAGTCAAAGCCTTGAGAGCATCTCTGCGACGTGGATTTGAGCTGCATGTTTTGGGATACACACTCAATTATGTTCTATCTAAAGGTCCTCCCAGGAGTGTTGGAGATCTTGATTATTGTTTGAATGATCTCCTTACTGTTATAGAGAATGATATTCTTGGCGATGTGGCTCAGGAAAAAGAGGTGGAAAAGATTGCCTCAAAGATGAAAGAAACTAGGAAGCGGATGTCATTTGAAACCCTGGAATTGGTAGCAGAAAATGTAACTTTTCAGGTTCATGCCAAGAGGCTTGTCTCATCTGTGACCGCTCATATGCATACACATATGACACCAAAAATGAAAACAAAGCTAGAGAAGATGCTGGATCACTTAGCAATAGGCATTGAGCGGAATCCTTCTGCTAATCCAAAAGATCTATTCTTGTTCATATTGCCTCATCAATGATGGGATCACTGGAGAAAATTCGACATGCGGAAGTTCATCGGGTCAAATGGCAGGAGATCAAATTAAAAAACGGTCAAGAACATATTGTCCTGGCGATCAACCTCAGGGTCAGCATCTTGTCACCGCTTTTGCCCTTAGATTGTTCCACACTCGCATAAAAACGGGTAAGTTAGTCAAGGATGATCAGCTTATTTCATTCTTGGATCCCTTTGTGAACCTGTTCTCTGTCTGCTTGGATTCCAAGCATGAAGAAATAATAACAGCCTCTCTTAGATGTATCTTTCATCTGGTAAAGCTGCCTCTACCATCCTTGGATTCTCAAGCTGACAAGATAAAGGTCACCCTGTTGGACATTGCGCAGAACTCATCCAATGCTAGTAGTCCTATCATGGAAACCTGTTTGAGATTGTTGACAGAGCTTCTGCGGAGCAGCAGAGTTACGCTTTCTAGGGACCAACTCAATATGCTCATCCAGTTTCCAGTTTTTGTTGATCTTGAAAAGAATCCCTCTTTTGTCTTGCTTTCTCTTCTAAAGGCTATTGTTCGCCGCAAGCTAGTTGCTCCAAAAATATATGATCTTGCCTCGACGGTTGCAGAATTGATGGTAACTAGTCAAAGTGGCCCAATACGGAATCGATGCAGTCAAATCTTTTTGCAGTTCTTGATGAAGTACGAACTTTCAGTGGAGCGGTTGGAGAAACACTTAAATGACCTTGTCGTCAATGTTGAAAGGCACGAGTCTTGCATTTTTCTTCTGATTCTCGGTTTTCCCTTTTATCTTTTACATTTCTGTGAAACTGACTTGCGTACTTTCTCATCTTTGGCAGGTATGAACATGCAACGGGGAGAGAAGCTGTGCTTGAAATGATCAGTGCGATCATTAGGAAATCTCCACAAGAATTTGCTGATGAGTGGTCGCCCGTTTTATTCCCTGTTTTGATTTATCGTTTGTTTCATGATCCTGACGGCCATGTTCGTAGCTTAGTTGGGGCAGCCATTCAACTTCTAGTCAGTCGGATAGGACCAGCCTCACTTGACACCATTCTAAAGTCGAGTTTTACTTGGTATTTGGGCGTTAATGAGCAACTATGGAGTGCCGCAGCCCAGGTAGGAACACTTGACTATTTTAATGGCTGGTTGAACATAATGTATTCGTACAAATTCTATTAATATTCTCTCAGCCTTCATTCTCCGAGCTGGAGAAGATACTGAACATGTATCATTAGAAATTGCACCTAAACTGTATTTTCTTATTTTTTGAGCAATGGGCTGAAAGTTACTGTAGTATTCTCCTTTTTCACACTTCATATTTTCCATTTTTCTGCAGGTCCTTGGACTATTAGTTGAGGTGCTGAAGGAAAACTTTCGCAAACATATCAGCAAAGTGGTTCTGTTGCCGGCAAAAGAAGGAAACATCAGAATGAAGAGTATCTTGCATTCTGCTGTTGAAACTAGCCGGCAACTAAATATTACAGATCAATCAGCAATCCCTTATTGGAAAGAAGCATATTATTCGTTAGTCTTGTTTCAGAAGATTCTGGGGATTTTTCCTGAATTCTTTTTTAGAAAGGACGTTGAGTATATATGGGACGCTATCATTGAGTTGCTTATGCATCCGCACTTGTGGATCAGAAGCATATCAAGTCGTCTGGTCGCATCATGTTTTGAGCAGACATCCAAACTCATCTCCGAAGATAAGAAGATGCACGTTGGGGCAACTTACCATACGAGGCTTGATAGGTTGTTCACTGTGGCTGTCTCACAATGCTACCACCTGAAGGGAAAACTCTCTGATGACAGAGCGGTTGAAATCGCAAAGAACAATCTTGTGTTTGCCTGTTGGGGCATCCACATGTTAAGGGAAAGTAAAGAATCAAGCAATCCCTGTGTGTTTTGGTCAGATCTCAGTTCTGATGAACAAAGCCGGTTTGTAGAGGCTGCCCAGTTGCTTGTTAGTAGCAAAAATAGAGCCATCATTGCCTCTGTCATGCCTGACTCCCATGGACCGCAGAATGATGGTAATGAGAACGAAAATAAAAACAAAAACGACTTCTGCAAACTGCTCGTATCTTGTTTATTAGAGTCGATGGGAAAATTTGCTCTGCAAGCGGAGGACCATCAGGTGATGTGTTTAAAACTTTTGATGTGTTCCTTTCTTTTCTCTGTGTCTAGCAGCTCAAGTCTCGTTAGAGTTTAGTATAGTTTTTGCTGATTGCTTTTTTCCATGATTGGTTTCTGAATGCAGACAGAACTTTTCTGAATAGCTTTGACTTGTTTGCCTCAAAGATTGGGTTGAAAAGCTGTGAGCAATACGCTTATGATTGCTGTATCCGTTGCAAACTTTGTGAGGGGTTTAGTGGCAAAGTTTGTATCAGGTGAAGTCTCGAGTACTTCCATTCGTTTTTGAATAGTGGTCTGTATTTTAGTACTAAGCACTCTTTTTCTTGCATTGTATAATTCGTATTGATATTGGCGTGTGTGATTTTTTGCCTTGTTTTCTTTGGTCTCATTGTTTGCAGATGATGTGAGTATCACGCGGAAGAGGTACTCGGGAGAATAAGGGGCATGGATAATTATTCCAAAGTGTCCAGTGAAATCAAGCGAAATCGCAAGACAAAGAGCAGCGCGAGGAAACAGAAGGAGAAGGTGATGGCAGTTTGTTGATCCGCAGAGGAGAGCTAAGAGGAAGCTAGGGCGGCGGATAAGCACAAAGCGCACAAGAAGAGGAAGATCATGAGCATGAAGATGGGGGTTGGATGAGATAGAGAGTTTGCATGGTGATATCTTAGAATAGAAGACATTTTGTTTTTTAATTGATGGGAAGATTCCCGTAATTTTGTCCTATACATACATCTTGCATGAATTCGTTGAACGGTGGTTCGGTAGCCTAAGCCCTAAGGTGAGGATAGTCAGAGCACGTAGTTCAGAGTTTATCAATGATAAGAACAGGAAGCGTCTAAGAATATATGGGTTAATATGTGCAGTTGGACTTCCAATACGCACATTTACGAAATGATCTTTTTGTCCTTCACTCAAAATACTTCAAAAATTATAGTTTTGGTCCATAAGTTTGGATATTATGAAAAGTCCCATTTCAAATTATATTTAATCGAAGAAAGGAAAGTGGAAATGACGTTTAAGAGTTTCAATAAACTTTTGAGAGGAGACAATGACATCGGAGGAATATTTGGACAATATCTACATGACTACATCAGTGAGGGCTCATTAAGAGAGATGTATTTATAGTTTAAACCAACAAAAAGACAATATAGAAAAACAGTCAAAAGCAAAAAATGGGATAAAATACACATCGACGAACACTCAGGAGGGCCACGTCAATGTGTGGCCGGTGACCGCCACTGAGAAAAACCGATGGTGTATCCATCAAACGGCATTCGATGGCGTCTTCATCAAATGAGCGTTCGATGACGGCGTTTGAATATAGTGTCGGCAACCACTATCCTCAACTGGTGTTGACGTTGGTCTTTTTGTACCGAGTGGTTTTGTAACCGGAAGGATAAACGTAACCAGGAGGAGGAAGGGGATGAGGAGAAACTTGTAGAGGAAGGGAATGATAAAATTAAGAGAGAATAATTTGTTCATTGAATGCCTCTTCGTGGTTACATGCCCTCCCTACATATAATACTAAAAGTCTAACAATTCAAATGTTCAAATATTCAAATAACAAATCTGTCTAATTAATGTAAATAGATGAATATCTAAACTACTCTATTTATCACTAACTTAAATACTAAAGATAAAAACTACTCAAATAAAGGTAAAAATGAACATAATCTTGTAACTAGGGGTGTTAAAAAAACCGTAACCGTATAACCGATACCGAAACCGGGAAAACCGCACCGAAAATCCGGTTAACCGCACCGATTTTCCGGTTTCGGTTAACCGACCAGCTAAATTAGCCGGTTTCGGTTACGGTTTCGGTTATCATATTTTGTCTATACCGGTTAAGGACTAACCGGTTAATTATACATATTAATTATATTTTTAAAAATACTCTTCTTTTTCACGACACGGTATTATTTGCAACCCTAACAACACGGACAACTTCTCAGTTCTCACCCATCATTCACGCCGTTTCTTCATTCTCTTTCTCTTCAAGTTTCCTCACTCCATTCCAGATACTCGCTTCACCACTCTCTTTCTATCTGCAATCCTCGCGCCTCACATTTTGGGAAAAGAAAGGAGCTAGGTAGGTAATCTCGTGTTTGAATTCCTCCTTCCTCATTCACGTTAGTCAGTAGGTCCACTCCAGGAGAAGATAACTAGACAAGCGGCCGCTAGAAGCTGCTATTTAGGGATCTACGCAACTAGATAATTGGAATCCTTTCTGTTAATTGGAATTTTCGAAACGAGCAGAGTATCCCCGTTCGTAACTAGATAATTGGAATCCTTTCTGTTATTTATATTGTAATTGGAAAAAGCATGTTGTAATCGATTAAATATGATTTAATATCTTAGATGCAATAGTTTAGGAATTCTAAGTATGTTAATGATGTCAACCTGAAACGAGCCGAGCTTGTTTTGTAATTGAAAAAAAGCATGTTGTAATCGATTCAATATGATTTAATATCTTAGATGCAATAGTTTAGGAATTCTAAGTATGTTAATGATGTCCAACCTGAAACGAGCCGAGCTTGTGGCATTTATACTCGTATATTACTCTAATTTAATAGAAGTTTAGTAAATTCTGAAATTGTTTTTTTTTCATTATCCGGTTTACGGTTATCCGATAAAACCGCCACCGAAACCGGCGGTTACCGTTCCCGGTTAACCGTTACTAAATGAAGCGGTTAAGGTTATTAATATTGACTAACCGTCAATGCGGTTAACCGAATTCCGGTTAACCGATTAGCCGGTTAACCGGCCATGAACACCCCTACTTGTAACGGTCCGGTCTATCCGTCACATTCCCACCCCCTTAGAAAGCGTCCTTGTCCTCAAGGCGGCGGTGCAAATTCCTCCCAAGCGAAAACACCAAAATCGGGCTCGGGCATGGGATCATCCCTAGGATCGGAGCTACCAACTAACCACAAAAACTGCCGATTCTTGCAACGATGACCTGAAGTGAAACACTCGTCGCAATTATAACATAGCCCTTTTTCCCGACGGTTAAGTGCCTCTGCTGGTGTAAGCCGTTTGACTGGAACGCTTGGAGGAACCGCGCTAGCCGGAACAGGAGCCGGGTGTCTGGTAGCCGGCACAAGCGCAGCCTGTCCAGAGGATGTCGGACCCGAAGCCGGGTGTCTTGTAGCCAGCACAGGCGCAGCCTTTCCAGAGGATACCGGACCCGAAGCCGGGTGGCTAGTAGTCGACACAAGTGTTGTCGGAACGGAGGTTGCCGAACTCGAAGCCGGGTGGCTAGTAGCTGGCACCAGTGCAGATGACGCGAAAGACCCAGGCAGATTGGACGGCTGACTAGAAGGGTGCTGCGGCGAAGCCCAGAATGTTGTAGCCGCCAACTTCTCCTCTACTAAACGTGCGCAACCTACAACAATCATCAGGGAAACGGGTCGCATCAGCAAAACCTCATGATGGACGTCGTCCCGAAGACTAGAAATATAACAGTGAAGTGCGCTGGCCAAAGAAAGATGTGGAACACGTGACTGCAAAGATTCAAACTCCTCGGTATACTTGGCAACAGTAGAAGTATGAGTAAGCTTGTAAAGAGACCCTTCCGGACTTTCAAATGTGGATGGACCAAAACGGTCTTGAACAATCCCAGGAGGTAAAAAAGATGATTTTGATGTTGAACCGTGAACCAAGTCAGTGCTGCACCTGTCATATACATCGCTGCAATGTCGAGAAGCCGGTCATGGTCCACCTGATGATATGCGAAGAAGCACTCGATTTCAAAGAGCCAGCCATGGATGTTCTCTCTAGAAAAGAACGAGATTTCTAGCTTTGGCGTGCGGATGGTTGAGTGCAAAGACGACGCGCGTGCGCCCGGAGTCTGCAGTAATGAACTGCGAGTTTCCATAGCAGAAAGATGTTCAAGAATCACAGACAACTGGGACTGTAAATCTGACCGTAAGGCTTCCTGCTGTTCATTGCACTTCTTGAGTTGTTCTTCGAGAGCCTTGAAACGAGTAGTGGTTCCGTCGTGTGCCATAGGTGCGACTGACAAAGGGTAGTGGTAATTTTGTGGAGGAAGAGTAGATCGATGAAAGCACCAATGTAACCGGAAGGATAAACGTATCCAGAGGAGGAAGGGGGTGAGGAGAAGACTTGTAGACGAAGGGAAGGATAGTAGATTGGAAAGATAAAGAAAGGATTAAGAGAGAATAATCTTGTTCATTGAGTGCCTCTTCGTGGTTACATACCCTCCCTATATATGATACTAAAAGTCTAACAATTCAAATGTTCAAATATTCAATTAACAAATCTATCTAATTAATGTAAATAGATAAATATCTAAACTACTCTATTTATTACTAAATCAAATACTAAAGATAAAAACTACTCAAATATAGGTAAAAACTGAACATAATCTTGTAACGACCCGGTCTATCCGTCACAGGTTTAAAACCGATTTTGACCTGTTGGGCGGTTTTTGTTCTTCTATTTTAAACCGGTTTTGACCTTTATTGAACCGGTTTTGACTTAATTTGATTGCGTTTTACCTAAGATGATTGTTTTGAAGAAGTTTGTGCTTCATCAGTATGTTTGTTGCTTAAAGTACACACTTCCGTTGTTTACGTTGACCACACTCTTAGCTTTAGTTGACCGCACACTATTTTGTGTTATTAAGGGTGAGAAAACCGTCGGATATGACCATGAAGAAGTGAATATAGACACATGTCATCTATTTAACACGAGGTACATATTTTCCGGCGGAGAAGAGGCAAATGCTATGATGATCCGCATTCCTGAGAAAATATATATTTGATCAGACAAACTGTTAGAGATGATGGTGAACTTGTGTTGATATGCGAATGTATGGCAAAACTAGGACACGAAATAGCCAAAGATAACCATCCTCTTTGAGCCAAAGGTGTTCCGCTTCGAAGAAATGCTACAGTCTGTAGCATCTCTACATCCATGGTGACCTGATTTCTAGGAGTCCGTTCTTGTAATGCGACCGATGTACAACCATAATCTGGCTTGTAATCCTTAGTCTCATTTTGTGTGCCCTCGCTTATTGTGGATGATAGATCAACCCTAAAGAGCTTTCACAAAAGTGGACTTGCCTCATGACAGATGTGGGCTCATTTGCATGAAATGAACCCTAACAGCAGCACGACAAACAAAAAACTTCAATACACAATCTGGTTTCTAAATTGAGAAAGGGCGACCGGGGCGGGTGTACTGATGTTACATCTCTTATGATTTTGCTCGACATTCGTAATTAGAGTTGGTGGTCTAACAGAGATCCAAGTAAGTTTCCCATTTCTCTATCGTAATTTTGTATGGTGTTGCAATGTTTTGAGAAATTTGTGTTATGATGTCGTTTTGCAGAGGATAACTATAGGTTGAGGTGCATTTTCTTTGCGCACCCGTTCGCTCTTATAATGTTCTAGAGCTTCCATATGTCGTGCTAAATGACGACACTGACAAACAAGTACAAGATGCCACTTGTTGAGTTTGTCAGAGTCACATCAGTTTAGAAAAACTTCAACATCGCATTTAGTTTCGTGGTGAAAGAAAACAAGGCCTCCTATGTCTGGATGCTTCAACAACTGGTGAACTGATGAGTTATCTTCCTCATGTTGTAGTAACTGACAATGAAAAGGCATTTGTGAAAGCACTCATAGTGGTCCTTCTAGGTGTTCCCCACCTTCTATGTCAGTGGCATATAGTTAGGAATGTGAAGGCCAAAGCGTTGAAGTTACTGCACTATGTGATCAAAGGTGCCGAAGTAGCACCACGTAGGAGGCAGAGGCTTGTCTATGCTCCTACTTTTGCTGAGTATGACGAACAATATGACCAAATAATCAAATTACGTAGCTTTTATGACATGGTTAAGTCATCACAAGAATCTTGCTGAGCCATGGATTAAGAGATTCATGCACTTCGATAACACATTAACTAACAGGTTCCTTAATATTTGTCTGTAACTAAATGTTTCTTTTTGTTCTTGTGACATGTCTTTATAATTAATGATATCAGTGTGCGAAGGGTGGAGAGCGCACATTCAGCACTAAAAGCTTGGCTTCGCACATCACCGGATCCCTGGACACTACGTTTTACAGTATTCACAAGTTTCTCGAGGGTCAACATTTTGAATTCAATCAAGACATGGAGTTCTTGCTTGACAGGACAGTACTACAGGACAAGTGAATACTGTTTCTCAGTCTGTTGGGTTGTGTGCCACTAAAGTGTCTAAAATTACTATAGAATGAGCTACGGTAGTTGTAACAATGATCATGAATGTCAATCGGTAGAAGCTTGTAGCATGACAAATTCGATGGGATTACGGTGCACACGACATATGTTTGATATTCTAATGTATGATCAAAACATTCAAATCGAAGAGGTACACCTTTTCTGATGGATACTAACATATAAGCCTGACACATAGTCTACTGCACCTCGACAAAGAAATGATGAGTCGTATACTACCGAGGAACAACTTACACTAATCAATCTATGGACCAAATACCTCCACCAAACGTCTGACCTATCACATCTTTAGCAAGCTTCCAACAGTTGAAAGCCACTATGGGAGCCTGAAGAGGATCACATCGGGTTAGACCCACCGTACGTAAAGGTGTCCAAGTAGAGACCGCGCTAGAAGTGACCTTGTAGACACCAAAAATTCTCATCCCATAAAGCAAATTCCAAAATAATAACTAAAATAAGAGGGGTCATCTCCTTTCTTTTTTAAAACGTATTAACGTGCGTGCCAAAACAAAACCATCATTTTTACGATGAAATTCTTAAATCAATTTTCAAAGCATTTCACAAAAACAAAATCCTTCAAAATAAATCTCCATTGACAATCTAGTTTCAGACCTATCAGTTTTTGTTTATTTACTTATTTTACCATTTCATTTTATTCTATTTGCATTTGGGTATGACTGTTTTATATTGGTCTTATTCTCTGCTATTTTATTACTTGTTTATCTTATCTTATTTTATTGTTATGTTACTTGAATTTTATTTATTAATATTTGCCGTTATTTTGTTTTTTTATCATTATTATTATTAGTGTTGTTCTCGTCATCTTATGCACCTTTTCACTATTATATTCCTTACTAGCAAATCTCGTTTTGTCGCTGCAAACGGTTATTTTGATATATTAAAAACTACGAAATTAATCCTAGAAATTAATAAATAAAATAAACCTTCGGGTTGCAAAATAATTCCCGGTCATAGCAGTAAAGTAATATGAGCAACCGGGGTATCGAACCAGGGGACTAAGAAAGTAAATCTAATCCTAGCAAAAGCTGTAAATCGAGGGAAATTGTTGATCAATAAAATAGAAAACAAGCAAAAAGTAACTGATAAAAATATAACAAAAGCTGAACTCCGGGTTCAGGTGATCTTTCCTAGTTAAGTCATGCAATTCTATTACCAGTTGATTGGGGATTAGGGTTCGGCTAATTCTAGCAAGTTTCTAAAAGACTAAATCCTAGCCAATTAGAACTCCACTGTGTAGAACGCGACAGATTAAATCATAAACCTATCACTACTAACGCAGAGGGATTAAGCATACAAATTAAAATTGCATCTTAAGGCTAACTCGTCAATTAGATTAAGCTATCCACAAATTAACAGATTATAACGACCTAGCTATCAATCACGGATCAGATCTTGACAACTTTCGCAAAGCTAAAAATTAAGTTGCAAATTTTATTGATAGCACAAACAAGATTTATAATTTGAAACAAACCTAAGTTTAATCCCATATCGACTGATAATAAAACTACAAAACCTAACTATATACAACCACCATTCCCTAAAGTTAATTCCCTTAGCCAAGCATAGCAACAGAAAAAAAACAAGAGAAGAAGGTGTATAAATCATCTCTATGTTAATCTGAAGATTTGCAAGGAGTCGGGTTGAACAGACAGAAGAAATCGGAGCATAAATTCTCCTCCTTGTGTAGAAGAAGGGTTCACGACCGCTTCTGTCTTCAAACAATCTCCAAGCTCTGATTTTTCAAATTCTCAATGTTCTCTCTGTCTTGTGCACGCTCCTTTGAAAAGAAATTTTTGGACATAAAATACACACGTCCGACTCACCTGTCCGGGTCACTTAGCCGGACGTGAGATAGAGTGTCGGATGATTTTCTCGTTTGTGAGATGTCCGGCTTTACGTCCGGATCAGTTAGCCGGACACCCCGGGTGGACGGGTATATGTATCGAAATCTCCGCGTTGCACTCGCGGTCGTAAATATTTTTGTCCTTCTGAGCACGTCCGGGTCAGTTAGCCGGACACGTCATCCGGATACGTTAAAGCTTCGACTGGTGAGAATTAAGTCACGTCCGGCTCAGCGTTCGCACCAGTTTGCCGGACAGGTTACAACATGTCCGGGTCAGCGTCCGCACCAGTTTGCCGGACAGGTTACAACATGTTCGGGTCAGTTAGCCAGATAGGTCAGCCGGACACCTGTATATTTGTGCCTTTTTTCCGCAAACTTTGACATGGTCCAAATTCTTCGTTTGAGCTCCAATTTGCTCCCCGTTTGCGGCGTTGGAAAGCTCTTGAGAAGAACTATGCATTTTTAACATCATTTCCTACTTTTAAAATATAAATTTGCATCAGTTCGTGCCCAAAGTATGGATCATAAAAAGCATAGGATAAGTGTGAGAAAGCGCATAAAAATGTTACATAAAATAAGAATTTAGCACCAATAAACCATATCAACTTCACACTTATCAAATCACCCCACACTTAGCCTTTTGCTTGTCCCCAAGTAAAACTCTCAAGCACAAGCAATGCCAAGCTATTGGAACTCAACAGAAAAGGAAGAGCACAAAAGAAAGGAATCTCTAGCTTTACCAATCAAGGGGGCAATTCAAACTATTCAAACAATTCATTCTTTTGAGAAAACATGAAGTCATTTGAAGCTAACAAATGAGAAACAAAACCATAAGAGTCTAGCCCTTAACCTTGAGCCAATCCACCTTTTTCCTTCACAACCCACAGAAACGACAAGGGGCATGAAGTAAGATCATATTCCATCGTACCTTTTAATGCCACATACTCTTGATCCATAAGAGAAAATAATCTATATTCAGCACAACATTTGCATAAATATTTCAATTAAAGTGCTTTCAATTTCTTTCACCACAGACTTTTCTCTCCACCCATGTAGCGGCTTTGGGTCAACTATCCCAGATCACAAGGACCTTAGGTAGCTAGGTGATAAAGCACCCTAAAAGACTTAATAACCAAGTGGACGAGGCCTGAATTTGGATCAGAATCAAAATTAGCATGCTTAGGATCAGCGGAGTACCTTGCCTTGTTCTTTTTCAACCATTTCAATCCAGTTCATTCCAAGGCTCAAAGCTAAGAACAAAGTTCAGATGGAGAATATTCTCATTTGTTTCAGCATTTCTAGAACAAAGACTTCAATTCAGCAATTAAAAACCAGAAAAATTTCAAAATTTTGCACCCCTAGATCAGCTAACCAACTATACTTCCTCTATGACTTCCTTCCAAGTTGAGCAATCACAACAAGACTTTAACAAATGCAAGAGAAAAGAGCTCAAAGACACACAAAAGGCAAGCTGCAAAGGAGCTGCGAAGGAGCGTACCCCACCCCACACTTAGAGTGAAGCAATGTCCTCATTGCTTAGGAAGAATTAACATTGTGCAAGCAATCCAACGGGGAAAAAAAGCACACACATCAGATTAGAAGGGAGCAGCTAAAAGTTTTAAGAGAAGAAAAAGTAAGAATACTCCCCAGAGTTCGCTCAGGGTGTGTAGCAAGTCCAACCCCACACTTGAGTTCAGCTAAGCGACAAAGTAAGCAAGCTGATAAATATAATCTGCAAAGCTAGGAGAACTCAAGTGGAACCAGACAAAACCATCAGTAGAAAAATAAGAGCCAAGGCTCTTGCGGTAAGCATAGCATCAGCCAACACACCACAAATTAAAAGAAAAGAGCAAAATAAACAATTAAACTAAGAAAATGAAAAGATATACAAACCGGTGGGTTGCCTCCCACTAAGCTGCCCAGATTTAAAGTCTCTGGCTAGACTTCCCAAGCTATTGATCAGAAGAAGAGGAAGTGTGGTTGGGAATACCACCACATCCTAGAGTGAGCTCTCGAAGCTACCTAAACGCAAAACGAATTCTCCAAGGGATTTTCTTCTTTTTATACTTGGAGCAAGGGGGTTTGAAGCATCTAGAGCAGCCGGATTGTCCTGCACAAAAGAAACTGCATGCAAATCAAGATTAGCATCAGCATTACCAATATAATTTTTCAATCGAGCCCCATTGACTTTGAAAATTTCACCCTTTTTATTTTCCAGCTCGCACTAGAAGAAAAATGGCCTATTTCGACGTCTCCAAGGGGCCTATTTTGGCGGTTTACAACCGCCGAAATGAGCACCGCCGAAATAGGTCTGAGCACCTATCTTGGCGGTTGTACAACCGCCGAGATAGGTGTACCTATTTCGGCGGTTGTAAACAAAACCGCCGAAATAGGTGGGTGCCCAAATCAACATCTAACGACGTCTATCTCGGCGGTTCTTAGCTCACAACCGCCGAGATAGACTCATGGTCGGTCCCACGATTGGTCAATTCCAGAAGGTACCATGAGTCTATTTTGGCGGTTCTAAGCTAAGAACCGCCGAAATAACCCCCCTTTTTTTCCATCCCAGCATATATATTCACCGCAACACACTCAATGATTCAATGACACCTGTAATAAAGCCTCATCCACACAGGGAGCTCCAGCACAATTCAAATCAATGCAATTTGAGAGTAAACAAACCAATGCAATTACATACTCGAAAAAGTTCACAAAACATCTTCATGATCATCAACAATTCATTAAACTTGTGCAGACAAACTCCGACCATTCTTCAAGAATCTCAACAATTTGAACATCGGCATATTGACCACCTTAGAGCAATTCTTAGTAAGCCTTGAAAAAAAATGAACATTAATCTAAAACGTACAAGTCTAACAACATGTAAAGAGCATAACTGAAACTTTCAAAGAATGTTACCTTGTCTAACGAGTGTTCTGGTAAAAGGTTCGATGCTCCTACTATGTCATTCATAAATCTCATGACGTAGTATCCATATTCTGAACCCCCAGGCTGCACCGGACACTATACAAACACACATATTGACAGTTATAAACTAGTTTAAACATTATCACACAAACTTATCAATTAGAGAGTGCCTTGACAATGTTCCAAGGGATGTTACTCTTCAATGTTTTATTCATTGTCATGAATGCATCTCTCATGGAACTATATACATCAACAATATAGTTTTAAGCATTAGTAGCAAGTTTTGAAATAGTTAATGTTAAGTAATAACAATTGTTGTTTAAGATAACAAACTAATTACCTCAGTATTGCGTTGGCGATCTTCGGTCTCTTGACACCCCTACCAAGTGAGTCAAATTGCAAGACTCGTGGGTACTGCATCACTAGCACAAGCAATGACTAATGTCGACTGTCCACAAATTATACAATGTGTTGAAATCATTAAACAACTAACACAAACTATATGATTTAGATAATACTAAGAGAAATAGTCAAATATCATACCCTGAATGATATGGCAGCATAATAAATGACTTGTCAGCACATTCAAAGATGTCATTCGTCAGATATTGCATAAGGCCTCCCATGTCACTTGTCATCTGGACTTCAACACATAACAGGACACAGGAATCCGAATCTGTGATCTTCATAGACATTGATCGCCTTATTATGCACATGCCTGCACCATGAAGACAATATCATTAGTTATTAACTTTTTATTCAAACGTCTATTCATCACCAATCAATGCATTCAAAAATATAAAAGGTAGAAGTCACTCACATGACGACTGACTTGATAATCGACACATTCAACCAATCCCTCGTGAAACACTCTTGGAAGTCGGACATATATATCTCAAATCGATGTGTATCTTCTGCTTGAACTTGATGGTGAAATATCCTCTCATGATCTTCCACAGTGAGGGAATCACAATGAGGTGGTAGCAACAACAACGATGAGTGCAGAATCTTCATATTAGTCGACAAGCCGGTCAATATTCTTTTCTCTACCAAATCAGGTCTAAGCACAAAATTTGTGGATGCCTTTGATTGAACAGGTGCAGCAATTCGTTTTCCTTTTCCCTTATCAGTCTTTGGTCGGCTCATATCCTATGATATTAACTAATTAAGTATATGGATGCAAGGTGGTACATCAATAGTTTTATAGCAACGGTTAAGAGTAAATACCTGCCCAGGGAGTTTGACCAATCTTACTGGCCACTGCACTGTCGCAGTTTGTGCGGAACGCAAGGTAGGTCTTTGTGGGATTGGCACCGGTAAACGGACGTCACCATGCTCTGCAACAAAGTCATCCAGAAGCACTCGTGCATGGTACTGTCGGAGTGGTTCACCGTGCATAATATCACTAGGAACTGAAGGGAAAAGTTTTCCCCATGCCACCATGACCTCTTCTTCTCCAATTTGTAAAAACAAGGTGCACTCAGTGGGTGCCTGAATGTTATGTGGAACATGTTTTGATAAAAATTGTGAATTCCTTGTTCTATGATGATATTAGTGATCAAGTGAAAAATCTTAATCGTCATGTACTCAATTGAAATGTTGGTCTAACCTTTAGAGATGCATGGGGAAACGGCTAAGCCGAGTGGACACTACTTCCCACTACCGGTGCACTCTACTGCTGAATGAGTGACTCAACTGGTGGTCGAGAAACATCTTGGCTTCTATGCTTCTGTGACTGAAGCCTTGACATAGCCTGAGCGATCCTCTCGTCGACGCTCTGATTAATCCTGTACTCCATCTCAGCCATCGTTCTCAAGTGCTCCTCGTAGCTAATCGTCCTTCCCTGTGCACTTCTGGACCCGAGTACGCCAAATGCCTGACGGATACCAACGTGCCCACCAAACCCAATGTCACGACCTAGATGATCCTTCTTACCAAGAGCGCGTGTAAGAGGATCATCATTCCTCTGTGAGGTCCAGGTGCCCTGGGTGAGCTGAGAGCTTAATTCACCCTAATACAACACACAAATACAGTTATTAGTTTATCATAAGTTCATATACAAATGAAATGAACAGTTCGACTAAAAATGAAATGATATCACTTACCATTTGAGCAATAACTGCTCTCGTGGCTTTGTCGTTTTGAGGATTTTCGGGAGTAGAGTTCTTCAGAATGTGGCTTAACTCCCACACTTTCATTCTTCTGCCACTGGTATCCAATGAGCCATCCGTGGACATATATCCCTTTTGCTCCCATTCTGGTACCCTTTGAGCAATACTTTTTCCACCTAAGTGGTGAGGGTAGAAATTCTTCTTAGCATTTGCTTGTTGTTGCGCACGGAGAGCCTCCATAATTTAATATGATCATGTTTAGTGAAATTAAACACAAAAAGACATAAGAAATTAAGAGTAATTTATGTATGTATGACAATAAAGTGCACCTGGAACTCCGGTGTGTAAGAGGTAGGCTTCTGTGCGAGAGATGCAGCAATACCACTTCTGATATGTCTCTGCAAGGGAGCAACAAAAAATAAATTAGAAAAGAAATGCAGCAAAAAATATGGAATGAAGCTAAATTATGTACTAACACTTATATTTAAATACATAATTGCATTTATTAAACAAAAAATAAGGTTTAGTTACTTACTTGTACACAAAAGAGGAAAGTGCAACGATGATGGAAGAAGGCGGGAAACAAGAGAGGTGATTCACGTTAATTAAATGTAGTGAGACCTGATAAAAAAAATTTAGATATTGTTATACATATACAAATAAATGGAATATGTTAATTTATATATAATATGTTATAAATACTATAGTATAATGTACAAATATGTTAGAAATACTATAGTACAATTTACAGATATATTACCTGAAATACCCCTACTTAATTAATATTGATTAAACATATAATCAATTAAATTAAGGCCTAAACATGCCTTAAAAAATAATAAATTAAACACAACAAAGTTTAACAGAAAGCAAGAATTACACCCTTTGACCTTTTAGGGTGATTAAATATTCAAACGAACTCCGTTTGACCTAAAATTTTAATCTGAGCCTTATAACTCATAAATGAACATATTAAAACCATTTCCAAGGGAAACAAGCTCAGAAACGCACGCACTAGAACATAAAATGTGCACTAAACCTTCTTAAAGCACATTTTTGTGAGATTATCTCCAAAATAAGTTTTATTTGATTTTAGGGTCTTGAATACCCTTAAAAATACTAATGTGACATAAAATGCCACATTAAAATGTATAATTCGAAGTTTTTCAAATAATCAAAAATATGTGCATTGTTTTGTGAATAGTGACCAAATAGTGCAAAAATGGCATTTAATCACTTAATCATGTCCATGGGCAATATGTACCCTTGACCTTGGCTAATATTTTCTGCCAGTTAAGGTTGCCTTCCTAGCTTATTACCGTTACCAAAATTCAAGTATACACCACCCATCATTTTCCCACTTTACTAAAGTAGTCGTAGATACCTTTTTTCATAATATAGCTAAGCTACTTTTCTACATTTACCCACTCTTCCTACCTTGGTATATATATATATATATATATCACTTCCGCCGTCTTGATATGTCATCGTCATCCATAATGATTTTGAACGTCTGCAAAGCCACCGAATGGAAAAAAAATAAGCCTTATGACATGTAACATATAATATTTTTATATATATATATATGACAAATCAACCTACCTACCCTACTACTATTACATAAAACAAACTACTTATTTCTACCCATACCTACTTCTACCCACTTGACCGACAACCCCAAGAGTTTCTTCAGACAAAGAGAACTTTTGATTTCCCTAGATAGCTTGGAGAGTGTCTTGACTTGTTGGACAAACCGATACCCACTAGCCTTGATTGTCGGGTTCTTTTTTTTTCCATTGCAGTACCCTCTTCATTTTCCAACCGTAACTATCACCATCAGACCTCTCCTGCTGCTTCAAAAGAAAAAAACGTGAGCATACCCAACTTACATGGCTGCTATCCCTTGCTCCCCTTGCTGAAGGAACAAATCCAAGTGCACCCACCTGCTGTAACAAGCTTACGGTAAGTTCTTTTTCCCCATAAACACTCCTTCTCCATCACCGGTAACATACTTCTAATCCCCAGCATATTCACTGCTATCTGCATGCAAAGAAAATAGAGGACAAGCACCTCAGCTCATGCAGTAACAATGCCTGTACCGGGAGCTAACTTCCCATCCTTTTTGGTAAGAAAACCAGACCTTGTTTCCTCCTTGTTACCGTTAATATACCCCAGTTTCCCGAGCTTGTACTCTGCTCTTCACGTACAAAAACAGAAGGAAAAACACACTACTTATCCCTCTTCTCTTACCGGTAATGCATGTTAATATGAGTAGCATATTAATACCTTGTTTTGCTCATTAAAAAAACCAGACTTTACCAAGCCTTCTTCCCTGCTTCTTTACGTGGGAAAACCAGAGAAGAATCACCTTGGTTCATGCAGTGAAGCAAGTCCAAACAACTCTCTTGTTGTACCAAGCTGCGGTAAGGAAAATACCATTGTTTTCCTTCCTTGCTTTACCGATAATATTTCTAGCTAGTCTTGAGCTCTCTCTTTGCTTTCTTTCACGTACAAAACCAGAGGAGAATCATCTCATCTCATGCCGTAGCACTATCCAAGATACAACCCCATTCATCCTCTCGGTAAGAAAAAAAACAGGTCGTGTTCCCCCTTGTTCTTCCGATAAATCATGCCCAGTTTTCCAACTGAAACCTTGCTCTTTTCTTGCAAAAAAAAGAGGACAACACCCAGGTTTATGTGGCAACAATGAACCCTTGCAAACACCCTTGTCTGGCCATGTTTCGGTAAGGTTTTCACACCTCTTATACCCTTGTTCTACTGATAATATAACCTGGTATTAGTAGTGGCTAATACGTTGGATTTTGCCCACTGAAAAACAGGCTTGAATGACCCCATAAACCAGCTTCATAGTAAGGTAAATAACTTGTGTTTTCTAGCTTAAAACCATGCCTTATTCCCCAGGTATTACCGATAGTGTGTACTAGTTTTAAGCACCAGCTTTAACATTGTTTTTGCTCACAAAAACCAGGCGCAAGTAAACCTTGTAAACCAGCATCAAACCAAGGTAAATGTTATGCCATTACCAAGCTTAAACCAACCTTGATGACCCTTATATTATGTGGCTGATGCATGTTGTTTTTCCATGCGTGAACTGCTGGTGAACACACCTTGGAAGCTTGGAAAAAAATTCCTGCACAACCGTAGGAAACAAGTCCACATCTAAGGCTTGGAAAAGTGAGTTAAATTACTATATTAATGATGTATTAATTAAGGTTATATGTTAGTTGTGTTAAAAAAAAACTAAACTAATTTAACTTATGCACATGTTTTTAGCCGAGAGTTTGGAGGCTGTGTGGAAGGTATTAGTTGCTGGAAAAGCAATGTAAGAATGCCTAACATCTTTACTATATGGTTTCTATGTCATTTGACTAATTAAAAATATAAGCTGTAGGATTATAATGTATTTGAGACATGTTGGTCAAATATAAATGTTGGCCGTGGGGTATGATGGGTTAGGCAGCTTAGTTATTTGATAAAAATACCTTATAACATTTTTAGTTAGTTAATATGATGTGTTAATGACCTATAAGGTCAAGGAAATAATTTAGAGGTCAAAAACATAATTTATAAAATATATGGTGGCGAGGGAAGTAAAAACCGAGACCAAACATGGTCTTAAATGACTTAAATAAATATTATAAGGTTTCATAACATTTTTAGTTGGTAATATAAGGTTTGGATGACATATTATGTCATAAAGATTAATTAAATGATTTTAGTAAACATTGAAGAAAAACTATATATTAAACCGTAAGCAATATGGTTTTTATGACATTTATGTTTAATTTTATCCAAAGTTAATTATTGTGACAAGGCCAAGCATTTTAGGCCATTTAATTTAATTGCTATATTAATTTAAAAATGGATTTCAAATGAATTTAGAACAAAATGAATATTTCCGAAATAGTTTGGGGCGGATTTGTAACTTGAGTAAATTTTAGAGGCTGAAAATAAATAAAACCAAAAACTATATGTTAAAAGAGTTATCTTATGAATTTTATTAAGTTTTATAAAATATGGGGGGTTTAAATTTTAATTTTTGAGAAAATGTGGTCAAACCGCAAATAAATAAATCCATGGTCAAACTAGTGCATATTGGGTCAGCATTGACCAAAATAAAAGCCTTGACCAAAATTTATAACATAAATAATCAATTTATGAACTTAAGGTACATTAGAGATTAAATGTCAAGTTTATGAAATTTTGGGGTGTAAAGTGTAAATACCGAAAATAATGGGTTGGTTTGGTTAATATAGTGATTTATAGCCTAAGTATAAAGTTTGGGAATTTTTGGAGTTATAAGTGGGTTATTGATAAAAGAGTATAAGATATGATTTTTGTGACATATAAAAATATATAATATAAATTGGACTCAAAATGTAAATAAGGGAAACAATGTGGGCGGAAAGAGGATTTCAAAACAGAAGGGGGCTGTTTGGAATATAGTAACAAAAAACTATGGATTATATGGATAATAAATATTAAAACCATATAATATAACATATATGTATAACGTGTTATAATATATGAGGTTATTTTGTAAATAAGGAAAAGATAGTGGCTGGAAAAGAAATCTACCAAACAACTATGGGCTGTTCGGTAAAATGTAAGAAAATAACATATACAAACTATATGTTATAATTATTGTAATGTTTGGATGATATAACAAATGTATGTAAAAATACTAAGGGGGCGTTTGTTTTGGGGTAATCAGGAAAGGGAATCGGAATGATTCCCTTTTCTGCTGTTTGTTTTGCCAGTTTTTCCTATTTTCAGGAAAGGGAATGGGATTACCCCAAAACCCTCTATCTTGATTCCTCACCCCCTACTAGGGAATGAGATTCCCTTTCCCAGTACATGTTGACCGGTGACATATGACCATTGACTGATGACTAATGACCATTGACCGGTGACCGATGAATGTTGACCGACAATTAGTGACTGTTGACCGGCAGCCGGCAGATGTTGACCATTGACCGGCGGCCGTTGACTGATTATTTATTTAATTCCCCCAGCTCAAACAAACAACCGGGAAAATCAAAGGGAATTCTTTTCCATTCCTCTCCATCCCCTTTCCTGATTCCATTCCGTTTCCCTTGCTCAAAACAAACGCCCCCTAAGAGATTGGTGGTAAAATAAATATGAAAAGTGGAAGGGTTAAAACAAAAACAAACAGAACCTAAGGGACTGTTTGGTATTTTCGGAAATTTCAAACCATATAATATATATATACGATTTAAATGATATAGTATATGGTAAGGTAATTATGCTATAAGAATTGTGGTGAAATTGTAATACTTGGAGTGTATGGGATTTGGAGGGAAATGGAATAAAATGTATATGCAATTCCGGTAATTATAACAAAGTGTTATAAAACCTTGGGCTATGTTTTATTACAAAGCTTTATGTTATAAAAATAAGGTATTTATAATATGGTATAAGTTATGTGGGTATATTGTGATTGATGAAAATTATGGGGAATAAAGAAGAATAAGTATATCACATGTATATGCTTTTCGGTACACATACAAACAATTACTAAAACTATATGTTATAAGTTTAATGACACATAAAATATCATACTATATGATATCATGGTAATAAGTGTAACACTAAATAATATTATGCGGCCAAAAATATAGTTTATTAAAACTATCTAACTAGCGCATTCATATGTACATTTATACATAAAAAATGAAGATATAAACTATAGTATACAATGACATAAATACTATGGTTAATATATGATTTGGAATGGTTTAAATAAACCTTGTATAAGTAATGTGTACATAATACAAGCTTCCTATTTCATTGAGAAAACAAGGTGTATATACACATATGTATATTGGCGCAAACCACATGCATATATAATATGGTTTACAAACCATATAATGAGTACATAGTGAGTATTAACTTATTAGTATAAATATTACTATAAAGTCAATGTTTTAAATGAATACAACTTGTTACATAATGGGGAAGTTGTACAATATAAGGTATATCAAAGAATAGTAATAAACCATGCAATATAAACTAACGTTGCATGGAACACATACAACTATAGGTTATAAAATATAACCATGCATGCAACTATAGGTTATAACATATACCTATGCATGCGTTATAACAGTTGAATTAATTATACGAGGACGAACGAATTCGTATTAAGTGTAACGCTTAGAAATACTTCGGGATGGGAAAATACAATTCTTACGCTTGAAACCGTTAACCACGATGTTCGAATAAAAATCGACGTCTATGTTAAACCGAATATTAATACTTACTATGAGTAAGGAATTTTTAAGATAACTATGCTTTAACTAGTAACAGTTGAAAATCCGGGGGCGTAGTACCGGGATTACAGACGTTATTCGGAAATACCGAATCATACTGTCATGTGGATTGACACTTAGCGTTCCTTGTATTTCTAGATCGCCCTTCAGACGTGCGCGCTCGATAGCCCTAGTGGTCTACACTGCGTGACCTTGACACGGTGTACAGTATGTAAAGGGGTTTGATCCGGGTTGTCCTGAGGAATTCCTCGGGCTCGAATTTGTTTGATAAAAAAACTTGTGTGGATGTATGTATGTGATTATGCGTGATGGATATCTGTGTTACTGCATTATTAATTTATGCCGAACGTCCTACGGGACTAATACTACATCGACTATAGATCGACTTATATAAAACTACATATGCGAGACGTGTGATTGGAATTATCGTTGCCTGACCTAATACGCTAAGTATTACAAGTATGTAGTTATAACCTAAGTAAAACACTTAGGGACGGGACACGACATTGTCGGTCCCTAGAGCTTCAACTCGAACATAAATACTACCTAAAATCATTGTAGGCATGCGTAAGACCCACAGGGCAGCCAACAAAATAAGTGAAGGTCTCCATGATTAAAACTTTAACTGACTACCTAACTAATGAAGTTTACAGTGGAGTGTGAATGAATGTGATGATGTACCTTAATCCAGACAGTCACTGGCTGCTGGTCGCGCGTAGAGATCTCTTGGGTTATCCCGTATCGGGTTTACCCTAGTTAATCCTAAACGAACCTAGATAGATCGTCAGGCGGAGTTTGCTACCGTTGGCACCAGGCCCTTGGCCACCTAACTGGACGCCTTTACAAAGGCAAAGTGAAATAGTCCCGGAGTCTTCGGATGATCAGGGCAGTGAGCACCTTGTGTGTACGTGGGACTACTGTCCAAGTGAGTATATTTCGGGTTGTCCTAATTGACGCCCAACAATGCTAACCAAATCAAATGATATGTGAGGGCCCGGGGGCCGAGTGTTGTAATACGTGATGATGTTAACATACGACGTATGAGTTACCAATGCTATCGTATTGTATGATGTGTGACTGTGCTGCGTATATTTATAAATGACTGTTTGGATTGGATGAATGGTTATATAATCATGCATGTTGTTATAGTACTTATTATATCTGTAAAATGGTAAAGCCTGAAATCAATCTAATAGCAAGATGGTTAAAAATGACAAGTGACCAATAGGGTCCAGGCCCGGCATACTCAGCGTCTATCGCTGAGACTACACTTATTGTGCAGGTTGTTGATCTTCGTTGAAGCCGAAGTGCGGGAACATGGTAGCTAGGGTTATTTTAATTATTGCGCAAGGAATTTATTATATAACGATATCAGACTGTGGATGTATAACAGTACGGTTGTATTCGTGTGGGATTTGGGTAGATGCGCACTTGTCGACTGTTATGGATGTGACTTAGTATGATGTATAGGGATATCTCGTTGTCACAGCGGTTTAGTAGTGATGTGCATTTCAGTTGTTGGATTTAGTTCTGCTTCGTTACTCGCATGGGCGAGTAACGGCAGGTGACACCCGAGTGAGTATTACTGTTGTATTTATTCTTCCGCTGTAAGACGCTTTATTTATCTGTTAACGTGAGTGACTACTACGTGTTAATTTGAGAGGGTGTTACATTACCGGTTCACAAGTAGAGTGTTTTCAGCCCTGTACGACTTCAATCCAAAGCAGCAGCTTAGTGTTTACTCTATACAAAGACATAAAAACATAAAATGATCAAAAAGAACCAAAATTTTCATTCAAGCATTTTATCGAGCACCTTGTGTGCACATGTAATTTCACTAAGTTAAAACTGCATACATACACATATTCTACACACACCACAAATTAATCATCCACATTCACATTTACAATCTCAAAAAAATGAACAATTAACATAATAAATGCATAATATAACCCTAAAATCATGTTTACCTTGCTGCTAGCTGATGCTGTCCGCTGCTACTGCTGTCTGTTGCTGTCGTCGGGTGTGAGCCGCGGTGGGGAAGCTGGCGGCGAAGATGGGCGACGACGGCGGGGAAGATGTGCGCCAATGGCGGTGCAAGAGGAGGACAGCGATAGTAAAGAAGGTGCGGCTGTCGTCGTCGTCGCCGTCGCAAGAGAGAGTTAGGGATCGATTTAATTCGGTGAGAATACAGTGAACTCGGAGACAGGGTAGTAATAAAGCACCTATTTCGGCGGTTCTTGCAGCGGTTCCTAGCTAAGAACCGCCGAAATAGGTCCTCGATTCTTTTAAAACAATAAATAAGACCTATTTCGGCGGTTCCTAACCAGAAACTGCCGAAATAGGTGATCAAATAAAAAAATGCCTATTTCGGCGGTTCCTAACCAGAAACCGCTGAAATAGGCCCTTTTTATTTTTTATAATTATTTACGAGGACCTATTTCGGCGGTTTCTGGTTAGGAACCGCCGAAATAGGTCCCTGTCCTTTTCAAAACAGACCTTATTTCGACGGTTGTTTAACAACCGCCAAAATAGGGGCACCGAAACAGGCCATTTTTGTACTAGTGTCATAAGCCCCATAAGAAGTAATACCCACTACTCTGAATGGACCGGCCCAGTGGGACTTAAGCTTCCCAGGAAAAAGCTTCAATCTAGAATTGTAGAGCAGCACCCAATCTCCAACTTGAAAGTCCCTTCTCTGAATCATATGATCATGGAGCTTCTTGGTGCGCTCTTTGTAAATCTTTGCACTATTGTAAGCCTGATCCCTCAGCTCTTCTAGCTCTGAGAGCTGAAACTTCCTCCTCTCACCAGTAGCATGAATATCAAAGTTAAGGGCCTTAAGTGCCCAGTATGCCTTATGCTCCAACTCCATAGACAAATGGCAAGACTTACCATACACTAACCTGAAAGGAGACATCCCAATGGGAGTCTTGAATGCAGTTATGTAGGCCCATAGAGCGTCATCGAGCTTCTGAGACCAATCCTTCCTGGAAAAACTGACGGTCTTTTGAAGAATCCACTTGAGCTCTCGATTGGACACTTCAGCTTGTCCATTCGTCTGTGGGTGGTAGGGAAGGGCAACCTTATGGCACACTCCATACTTAGCCATCAGAGCATCGAAGGAGTGATTGCAGAAATGTGATCCTCCATCACTAATAATCGCCCTAGGAACCTCGAAGCTAGTAAAGATGTGCTTCTTCAGAAATTTGACCACTGTTTTGGAATCAGCATGCTGGCAAGGAATAGCCTCTACCCACTTTGAGACATAGTCAACTGCCACGAGAATGTACTAGTAACCCTGAGAAGAAGAAAAAGGGCCCATAAAATCAATACCCCAACAATGAAATAATTCAACTTCTAAAATACCGTGCTGAGGCATCTCGTGCCGTCTAGAAGTGTTGCCTAGCCTCTGACAACTGTCACACTTGGCTACAAAAGCTTGGCAATCTTTATGAAGAGTAGGCCAATAGAAACCGGACTCCAAAACTTTTGCAGCTGTCTTGTGGGAACCATGGTGACCTCCAGCCTCTCTGGAGTGACAGAACTCGAGCACACTGCTCACCTCATCATCAGGAAGACACCTGCGAATCAAACCATTTGCACACACTCGAAACAAGTGAGGATATTCCCAAATATAATGACAAGAATTAGAAAGGAATTTCTTTTTCTAAGCATATGAGAAGTCATGAGGAACACACCAGAAACAAGAAAATTAGCCAGATCAGCATACCATGGCTCTTGCACCTTATGCAAAACAAAAAAGTTTCATCGGGAAAAAATTCATTAATAGGTACACCATCATCAGGAACTACCAACCGAGAAAGATGGTCAGCCATGACATTTAATTTACCACTTTTATCCCTCACGTCAATGTCAAACTCCTGTAACAAGAGAATCCAATGAAGCAAGCGGGGCTTGGCCTCTTTCTTAGCAAATAAATATCTAAGAGCAGTGTGGTCAGTATGAACAATTACTTTACTCCCCAAAGATATGATCAAAACTTATCTAGGGAAAATACCACAGCTAGAATCTCTTTTTCAGTGGTGGTGTAGTTCCTCTAGGCATCATTCAATGTTTTGCTTGCATAAGCAATGACCCTGAGAATCTTATCCTTCCTTTGGCACAGAGTTGCCCCCACTGCATAATCACTAGCATCACACAAAATCTCAAAAGGTAATGACCAGTCAGGTGAAACAACAATGGGTACAGCTACCAGTTTTTGCTTAATCAAATCAAAAGAAGACACACAATCATCAGAAAAAACAAATGGGGCATCTTTCAGAAGCAGGTCAGTCAACATTTTTGCAATTTTAGAGAAATCCTGAATAAACCGTCTATAAAAACCTACATGCCCTAAGAAAGCTCTTACCTCTTTCACACAAGTAAGTGTTGGCAATTTCTCAATTACCCCCACCTTGGCTTGATCAACCTCAATCCCCTTAGAAGACACTTTGTGGCCGAGCACAATCCCATCCTTGACCATAAAGTGACACTTCTCTCAGTTGAGAACCAGATTTGTCTCCTCACATCGGCCTAGGATTAGATCAAGCTGCGCCAAGCAAACATCAAAGCTAGAGCCATAAACAGAAAAATCACCATAAATACCTCAATGCTCTGCTCGATGAAGTCAACAAAGGTCGCCTGCATACAACGCTAAAGGTGGCAGGAGCATTGCATAGTCCAAAGGGCATTCTTCTATACGCAAAGGTACCATAAGGACAAGTGAAAGTGGTCTTGTCTTGGTCCTTTGGCGCAATAGGAATCTGAAAGTACCCTGAAAAACCATCTAATAGCAATAATATTCTTGCTCAGCCAACCTCTGAAGCATTTGATCAACAAAAGGGAGAGGGAAATGATCTTTCCTGGTTGGGAATTCAAACGCCTATAATCTATACACATGCGCCAACCAGTGATCTTTCTTTGAGGAATTGACTCACCTTTATCATTCAGAACAGCCTCAAACCCACCTTTCTTAGGGACTACCTGTACTGGACTCACCCATGTACTGTCAGAAATGGGGTAGATGATCCCAGCGTCCAGAAGCTTCAACACCTCTTTCTTCAAAACTTCCTGCATGTTGGGGTTGAGCTGACGTTGTGGCTGTCTGACAGGCTTGTAATCCTCCTCCATATAGATGTGATGTGTGCAGAAGGTCGGGTCGATGCCCTTAATGTCAGCTAACGTCCACCCGATTGCGCTCTTGTGCCTCTTCAAAACCTCAAGTAACTTGCCTTCCTGCCCAGAAGTCAAAGAAGAAGAAACAATGACAGGCAAGCAATTATTATCAGGAAGAAAAGAATACTTAAGGTTAGAAGAGAGCTCCTTAAGCTCAAGTGTAGGTGGATGCTCTACAAAAGGAATAGGCCTCTGAATCTCTCTATCAAGCCTCTCCAACAGAGGGCGATAAGCATGAAAACCAGCCTTTCCTCTCTCTAAATGAGCAATCGCTGCATTCACCTTAAGATTGGCAGTCTTTGCTTCCAAAGAAGCAACAAGAACCTGCTCCAATGGCTCAGAAACAGTAAGTAAGGAAGAAGGAAAAGAATACATGTCATCATCATCATCATCATCTAATAAATCACAATCTTCTCCATCATCATTTACCAGACTTACTGACATCATAAAATGAGCAAAATTAGAAGTTGACCTCATCATCTTCTTCTTCATGTCAAACTCAATCTTTTCGTCCTCATACCGCAAAGTAATCTTACCATCATGCACATCAATAACAGCTTTAGCTGTACTCAGAAAAGGTCGACCCAAAATAAGAGGAACTTCTACATCATCATCCATATCCAAAACAACAAAATCAGCAGGAAAAATAAAACGATCCACCCCAACTACTAAATCTCAAACAATACCCATTGGTTTGATCTCAATTCTGTCGGCTAGCTGGAGCTTGAAGGGGACGGGCTGCAACTCTCCACCTCTTACCTTCAAGAAGGTGGCGTAGGGCATAATGTTAATGCTAGCACCCAAGTCACACAAGCCACTACCACAGTGTACATCACCAATGAAGCAAGGAACAATGGGATTGCCTGGATCCTTCTGCTTAGGAGGAAGTGCTCAAAGAAGGGCAGCAGAGCACTCCTCTGTCAGGTGGACTGTTTCTTTATCCTCTTTCTTCGTTTTCTTTGTCATAAGATCCTTCAAAAATTTGGCATAGTTAGGCATCTCCCGCAAAGCTTCAATCAAAGGAATGTCAAGTGTTAACTTCTTAAAAATGCTTAAAAATTTAGCAAATTGTTCATCTAAATGTTTCTTCTTCATCCTATTAGGAAATGGAAGTTCAACATGCTTAGGAGAGGAAGACGAAACATCAATAGTAATGCGAGAAGGAGAGGAGTAGGAAGAATAGGAGCATGGATCTCCTCAGAATTTACCACAGAGGGACTGAAGACCCTGATGGTACATCAACAGAAGAAAGGTTGATCTCTTCACCAATTTGGTCTTCAGCCACTTGTTCTTTGCTTTTATCTTCCAACTGCCTTCCACTCCTCAAAGTTACTGCAGCAGATACAAGATCAACCACATGAGATATTACCTCTTCACAAACAACCAACGCCTTAGCTGATTCCTTCAGGTTTGGATGAGGTTGGGAAGGAAATGTGCCAGGTTGTCGTTGTTGTTTCTGATTAAGAAGTATCTGGTTCATCTGATTCATCTGCTGCTGTATACTCTGAACCGAGTTCTCCAAGTTTTTTTGACCAGCCATCAAGGATTGATTGATATTATTCTGAGTCTCAGTGTGAGTCTTCTAGGTACTTGCCATGGATGCAATCAATTCTTGAAGTTGGTCCATCTTTGCATCAGAGGAGGATTTGGCAGGTTGTTGAGGTGCAACGGGATGATAGGAACTCTGGCCCTGCTGAAACTAGCCTTGTGGGCGGGCTGGATTATAAGAAGGCCGAGAGAACCCAGTGGTCCCTGCTGGTTGCCCTGCAAAAGGTTAGAATTCAAAGCATTGTTGGGATTACCATACCTGGGATTACCATTCCCTGCCCCACAAAGTGAGCTTCCTCGGCTTGTCTCATCTCCTCCAATTGTGGACACATCTCAAAAGCATGAGCGCCCCCACATTGACAGCAAAGTGGATCTGATGAGCTGGTAGCTATCCTCTTCACCTGCTGCATTGGTTGCTGGTTAATCATAAAATCATAAAATCTTTTAACCAGAGAACTTACCAGAGTAGTTTGTTGTGCCTAAGTCTCCTCCATGTGTGTCATCCAAGGATTGAGGTTCTGCACACCCTTTACTCCAACAGGAACAGTCATAGACCGGCCACCTTCTGATCCCCACTGGCGCACCTCATCAATATAAGTCTCCATGGCTGCCATGAAGTCGGTGCCAGATCTGTTTAGGATGTCACCACCCAGAGCAGATCTCACCTCAGCCTTGTGTATATGGTGGAGCCCGTGAAAGAACGACATGGCTATGCAGGTCATGTCCTGGCCATGGAGTGGACAATGGCGAAGCATCTCCTTAAATCTGTCACATGCCTCACATATCGTCTCAGATCCTGTCTGTTTAAAAGCAAGCAAAGCAGCTACCAAGTCAATAGTTCGAGAAATAGGATAATATTTATTGTAGAACCTGGTAGTCATTTGCTCTTATGTCGTGAAAATACCAGAAGGAAGACGATAAACCAATTAACAACCTCACCAGATAAGGTATTAGGAAAGAGACTCAATCGAACAAACTCCAACAAACCTTTAGATACCCGATCTGATCAATATGAATGCGGAACCGATTTACATGATCTAGAGCGTCATTAGGATTGGTGCCATCGAAGGTGCCTCCAGGTAGCTCCCGAACAACCTTGGATTGGTGAAAAGGCTTCAGGCCCTTCCACTCCTCTGTAAGTGCAGGTGTGAGCACAGAAAGGACTACCAGACTTCTTCTTGGCACAGCTTCAGGTGAATTAAATTGCCTCATCGCCAGAGCACCATTTGCAGAAGCCGCCATTTCTAACTGTCTTTGGAACCGCTGTTGGCGTCTGGCTCGCTGAAAAGTACGCTCGATCTCTGGGTCCAGAACCTTATTTAAATCGATGTAAGTATCTGACTGAGAGCAAGTATGTACCATCAACTACCTACAAAAGATGAGAAGAAGAAACAAACACAAACTAAAAAGGATTAAAACTGAAATAAAGTAAATGATAGAAAAGTAATATATGAAAAATACCAAAATAAAGAAAAATAAAACTAAGCAAATAGATAAAATAAAATAAACGGAAAGAAAACAAAGTAAAGTAAAATAAAACAATAAACAAAAACAAAATAAACTAACAACCAAGGCTAAGGACTAGATAGAAATCTAGTCCCCGGCAACGGAGCCACTTTGCAAACGGTTATTTTGATATATTAAGAACTACGAAATTAATCCTAGAAATTAATAAATAAAATAAACCTACGGGTTGCAAAATAATTCCCGGTTGTAGCAGTAAAGTAATATGAGCAACCGGGGTATCAAACCAGGGGACTAAGAAAGTAAATCTATCCTAGCAGAAGCTGTAAATCGGGGGAAATTGTTGATCAATAAAATAGAAAACAAGCAAAAAGTAACTGATAAAAATATAACGAAAGCGGAACTCCGGGTTCAGGTGGTCTTTCCTAGTTAAGTCATGCAATTCTATTACCAGTTGATTGGGGATTAGGGTTCGGCTAATTCTAGCAAGTTTCTAAAAGACTAAATCCTAGCCAATTAGAACTCCACTGTGTAGAACGCGACAGATTAAATTATAAACCTATCACTACTAACGTAGAGGGATTAAGCATACCAATTAAAATTGCATCTGAAGGCTAACTCGTCAATCAGATTAAGCTATCCACAGATTAACAGATTATAACGACCTAGCTATCAATCACGGATTAGATCTTGACAACTTTCACAAAGCTAAAAATTAAGTTGCAAATTTTATTGACAGCACAAACAAGATTTATAATCTGAAACAAACCTAAGTTTAATCCCATATCGACTGATAATAAAACTACAAAACCTAACAATATACAACCACCATTCCCCGAAGTTAATTCCCTTAGCCAAGCATAGCAACAGAAGAAATAACAAGAGAAGAAGGTGTAGAAATCATCTCTATGTTAATCTGAAGATTTGCAAGGAGTCAGGTTGAACAGACAGAAGAAATCGGAGCATAAATTCTCCTCCTTGTGTAGAAGAAGGGTTCACGGCCGCTTCTGTCTTCAAACAATCTCCAGCCTCTGATTTTTCTGAATTCTCAATGTTCTCTCTGTCTCGTGCATGCTCCTTTAAAAAGAATTTTTGGACATAAAATACACACATCTGGCTCACCTGTCCAGGTCACTTAGCCGGACGTGAGATTGAGTGTCAGGCGAGATTTTTCTCGTTTGTGAGATGTCTGGCTTTACGTCCGGATCAGTTAGCCGGACACCCCGGGTGGACGCGTATATGTATCAAAATCTCCGCGTTGCACTCGTGGTCGTAAATATTTTTGTCCTTCTGAGCACGCCCGGGTCAGTTAGCCGGACACGTCATCTAGATACGTTAAAGCTTCGACTAGCGAGAATTAAGTCACATCCGGCTCAGCGTCGCACCAGTTTGCCGGACAGGTTACAACATGTCCGGGTCAGCGTCTGCACCAGTTGCCGGACAGGTTACAAACATGTCCGGGTCAGTTAGCCGGACAGGTCAGTCGGACACCTGTATATTTGTGTCTTTTTTTCCGCAAACTTCGACGGGCCAGATCCGATTTGTCGGCGTTGGAAAGCTCTTGTGGAGAAACTATGCATTTCAACATCATTTCCTGCTTTTAAAATATAAATTTGCATCAGTTCGTGCCCAAAGTATGGATCATGAAAAACATAGGATAGGTGTGAGGAAGCGGATACAAATGTTGCATAAAATAAGAATTAGCACCTAAAAACCATATCAACTTCACACTTATCAGTCGCTAATTCGATTAAACTCCCTCTCATCTCATTTTATTTGTCTTATTTACCATTACTCATACATATTTAGTTCAACTTCCACATGTTATTGCATTTGTTAGCATTTTAAACACCATTTTATTAGTACTATTTCGTTATGTTATGTACGTATTATTATTATTAGTACTTTATGATTGTTATTATTAGTGTTTTTGTTATTCTATCTCCTTCTACTGCTACTTGCATGTATATAATTCAATTTCTTTTTTATGGCATTCACTTTATTTTCACTTCCATCATACTAATACTATTTCATTATTTCATGTACTTATTATAATGTTATTTCATTTATTTTAATTTGATTATATTTTGTATTTTAGTATTTACATTCCATAATTTCGTGAGTCTTAGGAAGAAAATAATTCATTTTTTAGATTAAACTCTTTTGTTTTACTGTATATTCCATTTAAAACGATAGCATTTTTTAAAAGATTCTTCGGTTCAAATTAGAGCTCTAGCATTACTTCTCACGTTTGTATATCGAGTTCTAAATTAGCGTAACTGGTTAGCATATTCATTGAGGAGGTTGTTGGTTCTGGTTCGAAACATGATCAGAGCCATGGGACTGTAATTGTATGCTGAGTTCTGTCTTGGAGTAGCTGGATAGCCTGTATGCGGAGTAGAGGAGGGTACATGAGTTTGAAACTCAGGGGAGCATAAACAACTTTTTTCTTTTCTTTCTTATCTAGCCGACCCATGTCTTGAGCCTTGACCCAAAGTCAAATCCGGCCCATCTGAACCCTAGCGTTGGTTTTTGTTTTTTTTTTTATATCAAAAAACTTTAAATTATTGTAATTTTAATATATAAGTCCAAAATGAAAAAAATTATATCATTGTTCATCTAAATTCAAGCTCTTCAAACAAGACCAGTCATGGATATTTTGACAACTTCAAAAAAATTATTTTTACATATATAGTGCACAGAACGTAAAAGAAAACTTGTACAGATGGTCATACAAACCTGTACAACTGTTCATTAAAACATGTACATCCACACGTAAAAACATGTACATCCTCGCATTAAAAATATACAGATGATCACATATATCTGTACGAATCATTAAATATGTACATCCTTAGAGGTTGTTCGATATGCGCTGAATCGCAGCAATAGCTGTGTTTTGTTTAATGTTACTCTGGTAACATATTACATATTGACAAGTGTACTTTTAGTTGGTCTGGTCAAATTGATATCCAATCAGATGATGACAGGTATCACATTAATTTATACAAAAATCTAAACGCGTTCATCGAACGACACCTTAGATTAAAATCTGTACATATAAGAGAGAAACTTGTACAGATGGTCATACAAACATATACAGATGTTCATTAAAGAACATGTACATTCTCACATTTGAACATGTATATCGTCACATTAAAACATGTACATTCTCACATTAAAACATGTACATACATTCTCACATTAAAATACCACCGTATACATGTAAAAATAATTTTTTTTTGAAAGTTGTCAAAACAAATCCATGACTGATCTTGTTTTGAAGAGCTTGAATTTAGATGAACAATGATATAATTTTTTTCATTTTAGACTTATATCTTAAAAGTTACAATCATTTAAAATATTGTTGTGATAAAGAAAGAAAAAAAAAGTAAAAAAACGAAATCTGTGTAAGGGCGCGGAATGTATTTTTTTTTTGGTTTTTTGTTTTATCCCACTATACTTCATTAATTACAAAAATACCCAGTTATAAAAATATTTTTATTTTAATTTGACTAAAATATCCTCATATAACCAATTTAGCTACATTTATCTTTAGCCAAGAATTTATCTTTTTTCCTATTCAAAAAGAACATTACGCTAAAGCCTAAACCTATGTTTTGAAATCACGGGAACCAAAAACCTCTGAACGCCACGACCAAAGCTCCTTCACCATCGCCGGGAATTGTTGTTTTGTGGTTGTTTTGGTCTGGCTGTTTTGTAGT
Source organism: Limonium bicolor (assembly GCA_023374045.1). NCBI lineage: Eukaryota > Viridiplantae > Streptophyta > Magnoliopsida > Caryophyllales > Plumbaginaceae > Limonium > Limonium bicolor. The sequence goes on along the minus strand of CM041779.1, from coordinate 28,221,398 downwards.
TGTTTTATATGTGACAGTATATTATTGGAGTAGAATGTAGATGACGTGGAACCACCCCTCTTATACCTCATTTATACCATTGACATACCTAGACCGAACGCTGTCGAGAAGAAGAAACTCATCTCCACCCGAAACCATCACCACCTCCTTCCCGTTGAAAAAATCTTCCGAACCTCTCTATATCCCACCTTATCAACCCTCGATCTTCAGAAGTATAAGTTGAATCCCGGGCTTAAATCTTAGGCTTTGTTGGAGTTTGAATCCAACACTAGTGCCGGTTTTCACGTTACCTCCCTACCTCTCCCTCGCTTTGTTGAACTTGGTCGGATTTCTTATTTGCACCATCTCGGCCCGATTTTGCTTCGCTCGTGCTCTTCCCTTCCCCGTTCTTTTTTTTTTTTTCTTTTCTCTCGCGTATCAATCCGACGGGTACCGGACCTAATATAGGTTCTAGGGCTCGATATGGATTCATTTCTGTACAAGGCGTAAGCCTCCCTGTTTTCAACCTCGTTCGTATATTTGGACTGTTATTGCTATTGCTATCATATTGCTTTGTTCCGCCCCTCGATTAGCTAATTTTTTGGTTCAAAATTATGACTCTCACATTATAGGAATCGGGACTTAGAGTTCCGATCATTGATATATGGCGTACATTCTGTCTACTAATCCCATTTTGCTCTGTTCTGGTTAGTGTTGTTTTTCCAGATTGTTTGTCCATATATGCTATATATCAACGTGTGCTGGGCACCATGTATTATCTGTTTGCTTTCCAAGTTTACCTAAAGGGGACCTTTGAAATGTGTTCGAACACTCCAAGTTTACCTGCGGTTTGGAATCGTGGTTTCGTTCTGCTCTCTTCCCTTTCTTGACCTTAGATTCGAATGCGAACTCATCCCCATACTGGAACTAATATGTAGCATCTGGGATTTTCTCTTATCTTTCAGTTTCAGATTTCGTTTTGGTTCCTATTTTGGTTCAGTTGTCTGTAATCAGAGCTAATGCGTGACATCTTGTTTTGTTTTGTTTCTTTCTATTCTTAACTCTTTACAGGAGAACCTTGAGTATCTCCCTCCTGGTATTTTATACCTAATAGCCTCAGAAACTGTTGAATGAATGTATTGTCTGATCCACCTGATATTGATGTCAAGCATGTTTTGGGGTTCTGATATTAAGTTTTTGATTGTGTCTCAAGGTTCTGCACTTATAGCTGCTCTCTCCTTTCCTGAATGTGATTTGCTCTTATGTACACTTAGGAGATAGAGAGTTCTCAGCACACGTCCAGTTTCTGAAATACGCATTGAGGATAGTGTTTAGGTGTGAAAGGAGACTTTATCTCAATGAGCTTATGCATGGTTTAGTTAGTCTTTCTGATCTGGATATAGTGGTAGAATTACATAATCGGGTTACAATTTCTGAATACTTTAGTGATTACGAGAATAGATGGAGAAGTCGATAACATTGTGCTTAATCTGATATGTAATTTTTGCATAGCTTAAGACTAGTAAATTAGGTTGTAGTCCACTAACCTGACAGTAAACTGAAAATTGATGGTTTAAATTTAGTTCTTGTATTCATTTAGCTTACTGTCCTAATTTGGTCACCAAAAGAAAAGGGAGTTTGAGTTTAGCAATTCAGGAATAAAGATCCTTACATTAGCTTTCAAAATTTTCTGGTTTACGATCTGGTTTAAGTGCGAAGGAGGAAACACAGGGGTGATTGAAAATAAATTGACAGATTGACACTTAGGCTTTTGTTGTATTTAAACGGTTCTAAATTTAATTTAGGGTTTTGATTATTACTTATCTCCTTGTTAGATTTATTTCTCTTGCATAACCCTTGTTTGTTTTGGCACTGAAAAATAAGAAATAAAGAAAAGTGAGAAAAAACTAGCAACCCACATTTTAGGAACGTGTGTATATACCCAAATCTTGTTATTATTGTTATTTAAGTTCATGTTATATTTGCTTGGTTGTTTACCTTCATTTTCAATTCATGATTATCTGTATTATAGTTCAATTATATAGATTAGCTGACAATGTTGGGTTAGGCCCAATATAGGCCTAGCCCTATAGAGCCCCAATACATAGGAAAACTTAGATAGCCCATAGGCCACCCACTTAGAAAAGCTTTAGAATAAAGTGTTCTTATACAGACGGGTCCTGGACCGCCCATGTGAGAACATTTTTTTTTTGCTATCATCAAAATTTTCCAAACAATCCATAATATCATAATAAAATGGGAAAATTCATAAGATACCCTGTTTAAGTTTCTAATTCACAAAATACCACTGTTTTTTCGTAATTCAGCTTTTAAACATGTTTAAACGTTGTCAAAATTGATGAAACTTTACATGGACGATGCTAAAGTGTTATATTTTGGTCCAATATCAATTTGAAGTTTTTTAAGCTCATATGTGACATGTGGGACCAATGAACAAGTCACATGTTCATCGGTCCCACATGTCACATATGAGCTTAAAAAACTTCAATTTGACATTGGACCAAAATATAACACTTTAACATCGTTCATGTAATTTTATCAATTTCGGACAACGTTTAAACATGTTTAAAGCTGAATTACGAAAAAAAACAGTGGTATTTTGTGAATTAGAAACTTAAACAGTGGGATCTTGTGAATTTTCCCTAATAAAATTCATAACCAATACTCCAATTCCAAATGAAGTTCAGAATCCAAAAGTCAAATTCTATTTCAAAAACAGACAAAAAAAAAAATCTTAATCCATTTTCGGCCCAGATCGTGCCAGATCCCAAAATAACATGCCAAAATAGACTCACAATTTCAGTAAAAATAAGGCCCATTCGGACATAATAATGCCTGGTTTTGGCCCAAATTAAAAGCCCATTTTGGCCCACATGTCAGGCCCATTCTGCCCATGTTTAAAGCCTCCTAAAGCATAGAACCAGGCCTAATTCCAAGTCTGGGCTCATTATCCAATTCAACCTAATGAACTGGCCAAATCCAATTCCAACCCATTTTCTAATTCTGACCAGTTTTCAAGCCCAAACCAGGTTCAAAAAAATAATTCAATTCAAAACGAAATCCAAATTCAATTCAAAACCAATAATCCCAAACAAATCCATTCATTTCAACATAAATCCAATTCATTAACCCAACTTGTAAAATTCAACCCAAACTTCAAAATTCCAAAAAACACTTCAATTTTCATTCCAAAATTCAAACTTCAAGTTTAATTCCAAAATTTTAAATCCAAACAACTCTTTTCTTCAAATCAATCTCTCAAAAAATTTAAATTAAAGAAACCATTTTGTGGAATTTTAAAGGACAAATCTTCTCAAATCCACAACACTCTTCTCACATGTAGAAAGTTATTCTTACATTAACAAAAAACTTTTCTCTTAATAATATTTCTCAAAAAGTGGTTTCTTAACGAAAAATTCCGAACTACTTCAAACAGCTTCTCCTTAATCGTTTTCAAATCAAACTAAAAAAATAAACCATATTCATAGGACAGGAAATGTCTAAACATCTTCAAAACATTTCTCCCGATAGACATCACTTGTCTTCTTTCCAAATAAAAATCGAGAAGGGCATTGGGGGTAGTAATATCCCTTGTCGCAGTGTGGATTTTTATAGGCGGGGCATTAGGGTGACAAACCTTCCTAATTGTAGCCTAGATTTTTACGAGACGGGGTTTTAGGGATGTAATTGCTTTCCTAGTTACAGCTGGGATTTTCAGAATCGTCGAACTTCCTTCTATTCAATTTCAATGTTCGGTTTTGACGTTTTAAATCTCGGGAGTTAGAGACGTTATTAGGTTTGACTGAGAGCATCTCATTCATGGTGTTTCTCTCTAAACCCTAATTTTGACATAAATACATTGCCTATCTTTCGAGTCTCAGCACTTACCATGATTAAGTGTCATGTTTGAGGGATACATGGGTAATCCTTCAGGATCATCCGCCCTTTCAAAACAAAACGATTTTCGGTTTTAAAATATTTAAAAGAGAGTTTGAATAATTCAATCCACATTCTCCGTCAAGAACCCCAAGCCTTTTAGAAGTCCAATACTCTTTGAAACCTTAATTCCGAATTTCTTGAGGTTTCAACCTTTTAGAATCTTAAACCCGAAAAATTCTGAACCTTCCCCTAAATTCAATTGTCTGACAAACTCAAACCATCTTCCAAACTCCAAATCACTTTACACTCAAACATTTATCAAAACTCCAAATCGCCTTAAACTCAGTCATCTCCCAAATTCCAACATCTCTCAAACTTCTAAAATCTCATTGGCTCAAGTGCCTTATAGACTCAAGCATCTCAATCTCCACCATCTTAAGATTTCAAATATTTTATAGACCTGAGCGTCTCACAGACTTTGATATCTCATTTCTTCCACCACCTGAATATCCCAAATGTCTCATATACCAGAGCATCTCACAGACTCTTGCACTTCAAATGTCTCAAATGCCTAAAACCCTATTCTTCTCAAAAATATCAAAGCTTCCAAAACCCCCAAAAACTGTGAACTACGTAAGGTCTGATCTCAACAGGGAGTTGAGTACGTAGGCAACCCACCCAGGGTGCAACCTCATTCCAATAAAAAAAACCCTTTTCCAACTCTAAGGCGTTACTCAATCCTCTTAAAACAATTGAAACACCTTTTACAACAACAATGCTCTTTGGACTTAAATCCCTCAATCCTTAAACCTTACCCCGGTTTTCCATTCTACATTCAATCAACTCTCAATCCATCAATCTTTTTCAGGTGCTAGCTTGCAGAAGAAATCTCACCTCATTAAACACTCTCGTTCTCTATTCCTATCCTATCCTTGTGGCCCTTTAAATGAATCTCTCTCTAAAAAGGTTTTGAAAAAAAGAAATCCCGGCAATTAGAGATTGAAGTTCCTTGGGCACAGTCCGAATTCATGGTCGTTGCCACTTCCAACGGGTGTAACCCAGTACAAATCCACACAGAACCTCTGGTATGATCAGATAAGTCCTACTCATAGGCAAAAGATCTTAGAGTCAATTAACGGGTCTCAAAACCCTTATTCTCCCTCCATCCTAGTTCATTTTAGGTCATACTAGGTGGTGACTCTAGCCATTTCCACCTCTAGAGCATAGGACCGTGTGGAGCCATTAAGAGCTGGTGTAGTGCTCACTAGCATTCCCCTTAAGCTTTATGGGAAAGACGAACAATAAAGTAACTATCTAAGGGATGCCAATATAACGGGGTTTCACCCTCCATAGAATGGCAGTTTCCAAGGATCTTGGCTTTTCAGTCGAGAACCATTTAGATAGACCCCCCTCATACCGAAAAAATCAACCACAGACCTAACACCAGAGAAAAGTCTCAACACGAGCATCTTAAGCTTATGAAAGATCATCCAGCAACATCGTGTCATCAATCTCAACCCGTTCCCTGGATATCTATGGACGATTTCCATACTATTGAGATTTTCCTCACTAGATACACTCTTACATGACAGGGTTCAAAGAAATACAAGGTGATGAAAACCAATGAAAAAGGGTTAGAGAAGTGTGCCTAAATGAATAGACTACAAATGTTGACTGATGATGATAAAAGTCGGAACGGAAGAGTATAATAGAGTGTACAACCTACTAAACTGGTTTAGGGATGGCTTCACACCGCATGATCATTGATGAAATTTCTTGATGTGGGGTGATTTTGTGCATAGTGTACAATATGGTTAGTATCAGCTACTGGATACAAGCGAGCTTGTTGGGCTTGCCACTACGAGATGATCGGGGCGTATATAATCTTACAATGAAGGTGTACATGGGACACTTAGAATTAGGGCGACACTTAGTACAGCTGAATGCATATCCTAATTGCCCACACCGATGGTGATACCTATGTGAAGAAAATGGCATATCATGAAACGACTAGTTGGGTGGTTCAATACGCCCGTTGACACGCCCTCTGGTGCCAGTTGTTTCAGATAAATGCCCACAAAAGGCAGTTTGTAATACATTTATGTTCAGTGTTTTTCAACACAAGTAAAATATTATTTTATGGTAAATTAAAAATAGTCGATTGAAGTGCAATGCTTTTCAATATAAGTAAATAGAATTTAATTGTAGATTACAAGCATTCAAGTCTAATACAATTCGAGATAGACATTGCTATTATGTGGTCATCAGTTGGCTCCATGCCTTCTCACTGCATCTGCTCTGTACCGGCGAGTGTATGTCCAACAAACATCTTGGGCCATCCTTGGACTTCAACTGGGTCACGGAAGTCTGAATCGTCCTCATATTGAATATGAATCTTGATTGTTTCCTTGATATCTTCAAGATCTAAGTAGTTCTGGACCATTTTCAGCACATCTGCATTGGTTTGAATATCAGTCAACATGTAGTTATATAAAATCAGAGTCCATCTTAAGGTACACCAAGGAATACACGTGAAGCTGCAGGTCACCAAAATGCAAACGGATTGTGTGGTTTAAGGATGACCTCAACTGGGTTAGGCTTCTTGACTATGGAATGTCTCCGTCAAAACTGCCCACCCAAGACCGCGCTAGAATACACTAGTGGAAAACGAGATTTGAATTACAATTAAAACACCCTTTGAATTACGTTTTGAACCGTAATCTATATAGTCTATATAACCGTAATTTAAAGTCGTGTAAACAATGTCTCTGACCATCTTTTAAATTTCAGTTGTTTCAAGAACCGTAATTTATAGTCTTCTACCCTCTTTTAAATTATGGTTTCATACTTAACCGTAATTAATTAGCCGTAATTTATTGTTTTTTTTTTTCGACTAATGAATCACCCATCGTACTGGGTAACTCTAGGTGTATGGTTAACATGTACTGCAACTTGAATTGACATTCTATGTGTGTTCAAACAAATAAAGGTTAGGTTAGGTTACTCGTCACTATGTCCAACAACAATTAATGTTTATTAATTAAGGTATACTCAGTAGAGTAGAAACAAGTTTATTATACATAAATTTTACACACAAAACAAGAATGGTTCACACAAATGTCCACCATTATAATCTACTGCCCCCTAGTACCCGCCCCACTGCCAGTTCCGGTGGGATCATCAGGAGGTATGCTCGCGTGTAGTATGGTGAAATTGAAGCACTCCTACAACAAGGCAGCTCAGTGCGAGTCTACGAGCAAAAGCTAGCTGGGGTCGAGTGTCTAGCTCGAGCTCCACCAATCTCTGTGCAACTTCATCCCAATATTACAAATAAAATAAAATTATATGTTAGTAATAACAAATTAGTGACAAGAAAGTAAAAGTGCAAGTTTTAGTAATAGTAAACGGTCGTACTGATAGCTGCTCATCCTAACTCAAAGCCCCGCTCGCGGAACCTTTGGGGCGCACATGAGGGTGAGTGCCCTCAAGGAACCACTCATTGTAGCCCGACACCACCTTCCAAAGATGACGAGCCCTTACATCCTTGTAGCGTCAAGTGATGACCAAACAAATATATTCTAGAGGTTGATCCCATAATTGTACCTCGTCTCGTAGTTTTGATCGTGCCTCGCCTCGTCTCTAAGGCAGCATACCGACATGTAAGGCTCGATGAAATCCAACTACTGTATAGTGTTGTACCATCGGGATCGTCTTTGACCATCATGGGTGCTACTGATGCCAAACGACACCCATTTAACCCGTTGCGTTAAAAAAAACTTTAAACATGTAACACTAGAAATAGATTGCAAGTGTGTTAAACTCCACTAGTGATTGAACCATACCTCAATCCATGTCAATGTGTCCAGTCGGCCCTGATGATGTGCAGCCTACTATCGTCCGTAACATTCCTCAACAGACGCTTCCACTTCGCTATTGCCGGGCTATTTCATCCCAATCCTCGAGTTACGCTAGTCTGAAACATGGGGAAATACCGTATATCTAGCACTGAAATTATCATACTAAAGTGTTACGTCAAAGGCCTAAAACGTATAATTCGAAGCATTGTCACGTGTTCAAAGGTTCTGACCCTGAAGCAACGTCAACATCCAACAAGCTAAAGTCTCGGCCTGTGAGCAATCCTAAACTATCGGAAAAGGTAAGCGAGTGTGGCCACTCCCCCCGCATATCCACGTATGCCGGAGGGATCACGTAGGGGCCTGTAGAAGTATGGCATGACACGATCGTTTCGCTCGTTGACTAGTATTGTGTTGTCCACGTGTTACAACAAGTACACCTTCATCTCCTAGATAGTTATGCAGAACTCACTCCCACAATGTCTCGGAGTGATTGTAAGTAATATGCTTCTTGTCTAGATACTTGTAGCCGATCTAGTTCTTCATACAGTTGAAGCCATAAAGCTCAACGACGTGTGGGATCACAACATCAAATGAGGGTGCAAACTCGGTAAGCTGGGCGCCGATCACCTTTGTAGCTCGATGATGAGAATCTTCAGGATGAGCCAGATGTCGTGGAGAGTAATATTCATCTCTTCGAATGGCACGTATGGCTGCCATCTGTCGACAAACAAAGAAATAAGCACGAGGTCAAAGCTACCATGCGCAATTTGGGCCAGATGCCCAAGGCCAGACATCTCTACCATGTCCCTCGACTCCTCGTGTCTCAGCATCGACGAACTCCACATAGGGGTGGCAAAACGGGTTCGCTGGTCGTGTTAGGCTAAACCTAAACCCAACCGACCCGTCTATTAAACGGTTGACCAGACCCAACCAATTATTAATTGTGTCTGAATATTAACCAACCTGTTTATTAAACGGGTTGACTTGACCCAATCCAAATAATTAATTTTGTCCAAATATGAAACTCAAACCCGCATATATTAAACTCAAACCTAACCCGCGTAACCCGTTCAATTATGTAAAAGAAAATAATTTGACTATTATCATTACTTTTTGTAATTCTATGATATTACTAACTTTACTTTAATAAAATATTTGATTTTTTTTATATTTGTATATCCTATTAACATTAAAAATTTCATTAAAATATTTAATCTGTAATTTTTGAATATATATTTTTAATATGAAATACTTAATTGGGTTAGCAGTTTACACATACTAAACACAAACCTGACACGTTTATTGAATGGGTGGTGTCCGGGTTGACCCATTTATTTAATCTTGTCAAATTTTAAAACCAAAATCTGTAAACTTCATGTCAGGTTCGTGTAGGTCAAACGGGTCGTGTTGAAATTGCCACCCTTAACTCCACGACTCCAACACTTCGCCTTAGACTAGAAGCTAAGCACTCCCTTCTTCTTCTCATTTTTTTTAATTAACGTCACATTACACATTTTCTAAGCAAATTTAAGTTATAGTAGAAGTGGAAGCAAGAACATACCACAACCTGCCACACATCAAGCGCGACGTGGCCTTCGAAGCTAGGGAGTATAATGGTACCGCAAGGACCTTCACACACACGAGAGTGCCATCAAGCAGCCAATTTGTGGGGATCCTCTCCTCTTGCTACGCCCACACATCATTTGGGCTAAGATTCGCTGAACTCTTTAAGGATGATTTGTTGCTTTCAAAAGAGGTGGATGACCTAAGAGCCATCTGGCTCAATCCTACGGGAGGCCATGCCTCCCCCCAATAGTGGACCTCACCATAAGAGTCTCGCTACTTACCACCAAACCGGCACCCTAGCAGTGAGAGTGATGTTGCGGTGTCTGCTGCTGCTGGCTGCTTGGCCAAGTGTCTCTTGTACTACTGTTGCTCGGCCAAGTGTCAGTACCGCTACTCTACTAGAGCAGCTAACCGCGCTGCTCTACTAGATATGCCTTCTAGCTGAGGAGTTGGCGTGCTCAGCACGCCTTTTGTACCCTACTGACAAGGCTCGCGATGACTGCTCACCCTGGCCAGATTAGCTAATACCTTTAATGAAGAATTCCTTATCCTTACCTATCATATGTTGTTGTCGATACCAGTCCAATTAAGTTTAATGTGGTTCAAATCCAGTCAGAATTAATCAAAATAAGTCAAAACTAATTAGAATTGTTTAAAACCGACAAAACCAGTCAAATTAAGTCTAAACCGGTTTAAATCAGTTAAAATGATCAAAAGACATCAAATACCGGTCAAATCTGGTTGAAGGCACGTTAAACCCGGCCCTAATAAAGGGGCGTCAATGCCCGTCCTTATTTCCCAGTGTTGAAGCCTCCTTTTTTTCCCACCCTTCGATGCCCACACTTCTCCACCTTCATCACTACCGCCACACTGTCCAGCATCCCTCGACGCTTGCCCATCTATGTGGGCTTCGGCGCTAGCTTTCTGTGCGTGTTCGTTGTCCCATTTTTTTACGTTTTCTAACTGATTTGTTTCTTATTCTACTATATTCTATGTATAATTTGCAGAAAAACTGTAAATTAGGTAAGAAAAAAACTTTGAATAGTAGATCTAAGCTGATGCAACCTGAGCTTTGGCTCCCGTTTCGGTTCATGCTTCTGATTCTAGAGAGAAGTTAGAGAATTCTAGGAGAAAGATTTTTTAGAATTTGAAATGAGGTGAAGAGATAGTGGGGTGTGGGTATTTATAGAAAATTTTGAAAATTAAGGGCTTGTTTCGTTGTTGGGTACTATATAAGTGTAACTTCAAGCTACGGGCAATATCATAAAGTTCTTTTAGTTTCTGACTTCGTGAATTAGAGTCTCGACTGCGCGTACTAGTTCAGTTTTTTTATAATGGCGGGCTCAAGCCATTTTTTGCTTAAACAAGAGGAACATTACAAATACACGTCTCAAAGGTGTAGAATGCCAACCATTTCAACCAGATCAAAGAGTTATTTTTAGATTTGGTTTATTTTATTAATATTTGAAAAAATCAAAATACGAGTGATGTATTTGGACAAGTTAATCTTCAGCGGCGGGATGCATCCAATGCTTTCTAAACCAGCTATCGCACCCAAACCAACTAAGAGACCAAGCTGTTGCCACCATCAATGGTGTTGGTGAACTAGGCTGATGCACGATCACGCTCTTACCTAGACATAAAGGAGACATTTTCGTCATGTAAAGCTGTGTTGGTTCACTTTTCTCAACACTAAACACCGTGTGTTTGAAAATATTGATTTGGAGAAGTTAATCTTCTTGTATCTTTTTTTGAATGAAATGACAATTAAATTCTATATGCTTTTTTCACTCGTGGAAAACTAAGTTTGTGAGAGATATGGATCTTAGATTGTTTGTCACATATCACTGGTATGGCATTGATGTTTGTAACATCCAGAAGTGCAAGGATACTTATGTGAGCTTAGCTATTACGCTTCTCAAAGATCTATACTCAGCTTCAACACTAGATAATGAGATATCAGTCTGCTTCTTGGTTTTCTAAGATATATGGGTGTTTCCTACTAGTATATAATATCTTGACACTAATTTTCTTGTGTTAGAACATGATGCCCAGTCTGAGTCACAGTAGACTTTGAGGTTAAGGGGTGTTTATTCCCCTTGTTTAGGACAATCCCATAGTATATGGTTCCTTTCATGTAACATAATAATTGGAGAGTTATTTCCATGTGTGTTTTGCAAGGTCCTTGCATAAATTGTTTAAGCACTTGAAATGTGGAGCTTATGTTAGGCCTTTTGTTGATGAGATGATTAAGATTCCCTACAAGTCTTTTGTACGTGGTGAGAAGTTTTGCACCCACATCATGGGCCCTGCCACGACTCTTTTGTTTTCACACCCAAATTTTGTGATGAGATCCGAGCAAAACTTCCTTTGGGAGAGAACATCGCCTTTGTTGGTGTGAAATGCAAGGCTTGTTTGATGTCATCAAGGTGTCCTTGGTTGAAACCTATGAGGATCATGTCATCCACGTACACTACAAGGGAATAGTCGTTTTGAATTGAATGAACCCAAGCTCTCTCAAGAACATGGCTAATATCGAGAACCACTGCTTCGAAGCTTGTTATAGACATATTAGGAGCATGTCATCCACGTATCTGTTTGACTTATCTCCTGTCCATTTTCTTCTTGTTGTGTGTGGTTTCACTTCGTCACCCATCTCGTTTTGATATTGATGGGGACAAATGTCGCTCACTTACCTGGCTTGTAGTCCCATTCATTTGGGTTTGTGGTGGAGGGTTGTTGGTGTTCTCCCTAATTTTTTTCAATGATAGGGTATACCTTTGAATGGAAATTGACATCCCCATATGTTTTCATCTTTCTTGTCTTGAGTGTCATTATCTTGTTCCCCTTTTACATGGGTCATTTCAAATGTAGATGAATACTTCCGTCTCTGAGTCGAACTTGCCTCCCTTCATTCTGACGATGGTTTGTAGCACAAACACCTAAAGGGTTTTAGATAATCATATGAGCTTCTTTCCATAGATACTTTCGTTTGGATCCATCTATGTAACACCCTCATTTCCCACCAAGATGCAACTTTCTTAATAACAACATAATCGTAGTGGAAATAAAAAACCTAATAGGGGTATTACCGCCACACCCACACAAGTGAGTGCTAAGGCTAAACTTTCTTACTCAAAATACCTCTTCATTAAGAAAGGAAACAAGCTAACTCGTTAAGCAAGTTAAGTACAACTTTCAAGTTTTCAGAGCTAAAACAATACTCCCTCCGTCCTGAATTGACTCCGTCCTGAATTGACTGTCATGTTTGCTTTGTGGCACGTTTTTCCACTTCAATATTAAGCGTATAAGATAAAATAATTTTATAAAACTAAATTTTGTAATATATAGTTTAACATGTAAGGAATCATATGCAAAACTTAAATTTTAAAAATTATGTTATCTTTATGTTAAAAATTGAAGTCAAACGACATGTCCAAATAGTAAACAGGACGGTCAATTCAGGACGGAGGAAGTACAAATCTTCTTGAACAAACTTCTAGAAGAGGCCCTAGATTCTAGTAAAACCTTTTGGTACTCATATTGACAAAAACGATTAAGTTTTGGCGCATCCTCAAAGCCCCCACACAACTCAATCTCAATCATCAACCTGTAGTCAGAATTAGAAACAACACAGAAAGGGACTACACAAATCTGTAAAACTGAGTAAATCATTGGTACACCTTGAAAACACATATTGTTTGGAAACGTTTGACATGCTATAACATCCAATAGTATGAAGCGTATGCAACCACATAAACTAGGTCATCTTAGATAGTCAAAAGCCAAAAAACTATACATTGACCCATCCAAGCATTTATACGTCCAAACATCCATCATTGATAAGAGAAAAAGCTCATAATAAACACCTCCCCGAAGGAGTGAAACCGGAGATTACCCAAACGAGTGGGGTCCCGGATCATTCCAAAATCACCACCCCGAAGGGTTGAAACCAGAGATTACCCAAACAAGTAAGGTCCCGGCCCATCCATTCCACTGTACCCTATGTCCTTAAGTGTGCACCCGCTTAACGGTGACAAGTATAAGTAGATCATGGTGGCTTAAACCGTATTTCATTGGTAGCGGTGTATAATCTATGTATCCAATTTGTCAATGTTTTCCAAGAAAGCTTCCCTTATAAATTAGAAGCAAACAATCAATAAATAAACAACTGAATCCAATAACCATAAATACCACAATGCATTAATTTTTAAAACTAGTAGAGTCATGCTCACACCAATATTCCAGTGATCATTAACCAATCCATACTCCATAGAAATACCCCAAACATCAATTCGCACTTGAAACAACACATATATCACCAAGGTAAATTAGTGGTTGTACACAACAACTTACATGAGTCTTTCTCTAATGAGCTGCTAGAAATCACCTCCAAAGCACCCAAAACCTAATCAAAATTATTACAACCCAATCAGTCACTTAACCATAGTTTTCCTCAGTTTCTGGAAATTCTCCAGGAATAATATATACGACAAAAGCTACTATGGTTGAACAACTTCATAATCTAGAAGGATTGTAAAACCGATAAAAGAGAAATCTTTTCTACCAAAAGAAAAACCTCGACTAGATTTAATAAGATAGGACTGGAAAAGGAAGTGTTTTGGGGAGTTCGACAGAACCAACGATTAACAACACAAAACAGAGCATAAATTGATCGACAAATGAGGTGTTTGATGTGTCAGGTATGGATCTGATTATTAACTTGAGGAGATTGATGGACTAGGCTCACAATTGAGATAGGAATAAGAACAACTCAACACAACTCCAAATCGGAAACACAAAAGCAGTAACCTTTCGAGCAGAGAACAACCAGAGGGTATAGATCATATACATAACTTGGTTGAAAACATTAAGAACTACTCTGCTTTGGATTCGCTTTTTGGACAGATGAAGAGCATTCCAGAAGTTCAAGTAGAAAGTAGACGATTCAAAGAGAATAAGATTAATTGAGTGGAACGTGTATTAAAGCTTTATCTCTTGACAAAAAGGTTATGTACAGCGTCTAGGAGTGACTAAGGTAATTAGGAGATCATGGGAGTATTTATATAGCTAACGCTTATAGAAGATAAGGTCAACCGACACCCATTGAGTAATAAAGAACATGCCATAAATATAGGGAAACAGTTACTAACCACTCAGACTTCTAACAACTAGAAACCTAGCCACTTTCAGAAGGACTCTACCAGATGCTTGCTTCGAGGAGGAAAGTTCCTGGAAGAATTCATTGAAAAGAACACTTTAACCCAAGGTTACACCAAGACTATGAAATAGGCAACCTATTAAGCTTAGGATTTTCTGGGGTATTTCAATCTAGCACCTTTGTGGGGAGTCTATTGATTAGGTAAGATGTATGGAGAATATAGTCTCTCCAATAGGTGAGAGGAATGTTGGACTAAAAGAATATTGTTTTGGGGTATAAGCACAACTCATCTAATAAATTATTCCCTCTAGGTGGAAGAATGATCCTTGGCTACCCCAATATCTTGTAATAAGGTCCTGGACAGTGAAAACATCAAGATAAAAAATTAAAGGTTGTTTAATTTGTCTGACTAGTTGTTTTTGAGAGATTAGATTGAACAAAATTTTTGGAATGCTGAGGACATTCTTCAGTGTGAAATTATCTTCAATTTTCCCACCCCTATTATCTTCACTCTTACGGTTTTTCATCAAACAAAGTTACAAACTTGTATAGTTCATCTCCACTTGATTCTCAAACAAACCCAAATATCCACTCATACAGTATGTGACTCTCGTGGTGCTTGCCACCTCCAAGAGTCTGAAGAATCACCCTTGAGGTGGGTGTTAACGATAGCTTGGTGCTAGGACAGAAGTGCTCCTGAAGGATTTGAAAGTTCCATGTCCTTGATGACTAATCCAACTGTTGGTTGACAATGGTTAAGGTTGAGTCAGGGCTCAGTATAGGTCTGAGGTCAGGGTTTCTGTTGAACCAGGGAGACGACTAGGGATTGATTGAAAGCCCATTAATGACGTGTACTCCCTAAAGTAAGGATCTTCAAATCAGACTATCACTATGGGTCGAAGAGGCATAATCCTAGAGGGATTATGAGGAAGTATATAGCCTTAACTGTAGTGGCCACAAGGGAGGATGCTTAGTGAAAATTTCCACGCTTGTTGCTAGAGGGCGCGAATTAAACTAACATAAGATCTAAAACCCAGACCACTGGAAGGTTTGAAGGAACGAATTGAAGACCGTGTGGACCAGTGTAACCTCTTTTATCATTGTACCTACCCACCACCACCCACCAGACCACCAGAATATATATACCAAAGAATTAATTTGGTTTGTGATGATGAGGGGGAGTTTAAAGAGGGACATAGTGAAGTTTGGAAGGGATTGGAGAACACTTGTAACTAGAATGGATCGGGCAGCTTGTGACATATGCCTAGTCCAACTGTGAATTCTCTTTTTGAGAGAATTAATAAGGTGTTTAAGGTATGCTTCTTGTTTCTTCCTACCTTCAAAGAAGTCCCATGTACTTGTTGAAAGAGGCGACTTCCTGGACTCCCAAAATGTTGCACATAATGACCTTAATATCTGAAGGGACTCTTTTACTAAAGACTTGCTCTGATTTTTGGTTGTTCAGGCAATGACCTGAGATACTAGAATGTGGTTAGCATTGAGTTGAAAGTGGAAACATTGTCCCTATCCACTTTGCCGTATTTATATCATCTGCAAACACTAGGTGGGTTATAGTAGGGGCATCTTTCTTGATCATCACTCCTTAGTATAGAAAATTGCATGGCCAAGTTAAGAGAACTTGATAAAGCTCTTGGGCAAGGATAAAGAGGAAGGGGAGAGGGAGAGAGATCCCTCTAATTCTATTGGTTTGGTGGGTAAAAGAGGAAATGATCCATCAATCAAGATTTTTTTCATGGGTGGAGGAGATACATTGCTGGAATTCTTCAATAAATCGGGATACTTAGACTTTTGAGCACCTAATCAATACTTCATTCAATTTTGTCATAAGCTTTGCTGAGACCGACTTTGAGAGCAAGCAAACCCTGTTTGGTTACTTGGCACTAGGAGATATGATGGTGAAGTTCTTCAGCAAGAATAACATTGTTAGTTATAAGGCGTCCTTTGACAAAAGCAGATTTGAGGAGATAATGTTAGGGAGGAGGGTTTTATTCTATTGTCTAAGACTTTAGTAATAATATTATACACAAAATTACAAAGGGATATTGGTCTGAGATCAGATAGATGGACTGCACCTGGACCTTTGGATAATGGTGATTAGATCATCACTGAGGTGAGGAAGAAGAGGATGGCCATGTAAAACTTGAAGGGCCATCTATCTCATCCTTCCCGATCAGGTTCCAATAGGAAGAGTTAATGTTCCATTATACCCATTAGGGCCTAGGGCTTTATCAGAACCCAAGTCCTTGGAGGCTGAATAATTTATTCTTCAGAGTAAGGGATGTGAAGGGTATTTATGTGAAGATCTTAGAGTTTTGAGAGGGCGGAAGTCAAAATTACTACTCCCACTTGGGAAGGAGTGACCAAACAAGGATTCAAAATAAAGGATGACAATACCCTTAAGCTCATTTCATTTATACTGCATCTCACTAACACTACCGAGAAAGCAAAATATTTCATTCCTTCTCCTATTGGCAAAGGCTCTATAGAGGAGAGTGTAGAATTCTTATCCTCATCTTTAATCCACTTACCCTGGATCTCTGCTTCCACCACAATTCTTCCTTGTACATGAAAAGTTCAATGTCTGGAAGAAGTCTATTCCTATTTTGATTGCCCCCAGACAGACTTGAGTTGGATAGTTTCCAATTCTCTCTCTCATTTTTTTAGCTTCCATTGAACTTTAGAGATGTCCAACCCTTCCAAGCTTGGAGGGTCGTGTCTATCTCATCCTCCCGATCAGATTCCAATAGGAAGAGAAGAATTTTCCATTATACCCATTAGGACATGGGGCTTTATCAGAAGTCAGAGCCCAAGTCCATGGCGACTGCAATAATTTTGCTTCAGAGTAAGGGATGAGAAGGGTATTTATGTGAGGATCTTGAAGTTTTTGAGAGGGGGCGAGAAATCAACCCTATTACTCCCACTTGGGGAGGAGTGATCAAACAAGGATTTAAAATAAAGGATGGCAATACCCTCAAGCTCATTCCATTGATACTACATCTCACTAGACTGCTAAGAAAGCCGAAAATTTCATTCTTCTCCTATAGGAAAAGGCTCCATAGAGGAAAAAGGTAGATCTACTAACCCTGGATCTCTACTTCCACCATAATTCTTCCTTGTACATGTAAAGTTTAATGTGGAAGAAGTCTTTTCCTATATTTTGAATGCCCTAGACAGAGACACAGTTTTCAGTTCTTCTCTCTCTTTTTTTAGCTTCCATTGGACTTTAGAGATAGTCCAACCCTTCCAAGCTTGGAGGGTCGTGTCTATCTCATCCTTCCCGATCAGGTTCCAATAGGAAGAGTAGAATTCTCCATTATACCCATTAGAGCCTGGGGCATTATCAGAACCCAAGTCCTTGGCGGCTGCAATAATTTATGCTTCAGAGTAAGGGATGAGAAGGGTATTTATGTGAGGATCTTAGAATTTTTGAGGGGGGGGGGGGGGGGGAATCAACTTTACTACTCCCACTTGGGGAGTAGTGGCCAAACAAGGTTGAAATGAAGGATGACAATACCCTCAAGCTCATTCCATTGATACTGCATCTCACCAGCACTGCTGAGAATGCCGAAAATGTCATTCCTTCTCCTATTGGAAAAGGCTCTAAAGAGGAAAAAATTATAATTATTTCATCCACTTATCCCTGAATCTCTGCTTCCACCACAATTCTTCCTTGTGAAAATTCAATATCCGGAAAAAGTATTTTCCTATTTTGAATGGCCCAAACAGACTTGAGATTTAGACATAGTTTCCAGTTCTTCTCTTTTTTTTAGCTTCCATTGGACTTTACAGATAGTCCAACCCTTCCAAGCTTGATCTTGGCACTACAAATAGCTAATTTGTGCGCCAGATTATTGTGGCAATTCCATACTTCATGGATAATATTGTGACAATTAAGATTTAGAAGTCAACCATTCTCAAAATAAAAGGATTGTTTTGGTTTAGTGTTCGCTCCAAAAAAATTTAATAAGTAATGGCCAGTGGTCTGAGTATTCTAGAAGAAGGTATCCAACTGAAATACAGAGTAAAATTTCTAAAGCATGTTGCAAGGCAAACACACAATCAAGTCTACTATTGGAAAGGTTCGGGGAAAGTTGGTCATTGTGTAGGTAGTTAGTGAATTAATAAAGCCTATATCACTCAAGCCAATTTTTCAATTACATCTTCGAAGAGAGTTGTTTAAGGCTTTCGGTAATTGTACATAACTTTAAAAACTGGTTGCTTGTAGTCATCAAATGCCAATTTACGGTTGTTCCTTTCCATGTTATATGTGTTTAGGCCTTATTCTATTACAAGTTCATAGAAACAAGTTATCAGTTTTTCTCTTTATATGTCACATACATTAATTATCATATCAATTTTACTTTTTCTTACTTACTCTACCTACTTTCTCTGTCACTTTTTCTAATTTTAACTGACAACTGACATTAGCTATTAGCTTAACTTTGCAAAAGAATGAGACCTTATTGACTTTGTATTGGTATCAGTAAATCGGTTAGACATCCTGGCGAAATGGTTATGAGAATTCTTGAATTGCTATAAGAGTATTTGAAGACATTCTCCTTCCTATCGTTCAAGATGGAGCTAAAGTTTTGGTCCAAACTCATATATTTTAGAGAATATAGGAGATTTTATTGCTTGATTATGAAAATTGCTTACAAGATCCCCTTATACAGTAGAATGAAAGACTCTAGACTTCTCCTTAATTATTCTAAAAATTCTACAACCACATTAAAACTAATACCTCTATAAACTTTCACTTTTCATATAACTCACATAAGTAAATCACTCCTACTTTCCTTAATTATTATCATCAAACCCACATAAATAAACCACTATATATATCTTAATTAATCAATTATTAATTCAACAAGTTGTTCTTATCTCTCTCTACTGTACTTTCTTCATTCATTAATTTTTATGTTGGACTCCTCATGCTTATCTATTCTTTGCAGATGTGTTTAAGCGGGCTCTTCAGGTTTTGGCGAAAGTCATTCTTGTTTTAGTTTTTTAAAACTTTTTTTAATTTTTTAAAATGTTTATAACATTTTTTTAATTTTTTTTCCAGTTATCTATATTTTTATAGTATTTTGATTTTTTATGAATTTTTGAGATTTGGTGACATATTGTGAATTTTCAAAGTAATTTATTAACTCGTATAGGTTTTGTATCTTTTTTCTTCTAGTTAATTGTTATAGTGACATTTTATGAATTTCAAGGAATTATAGTGACATTTTTATTTTAATGTCATTTCATTAACTAAAATATAGTATTTCATGAAATTTCCTAAAAGTTAATATATTACTTGCTCCATTCCATTTTGATCAGTTTGTTTGTTTATTATTCGAGTAAGCTATCTAATTTCAATATTTAACATATAATAAAAAATTGTTGTATTAAATTAGTTAAATTTTATAATTAATTCTTTTGTTTATAATATTTTATAAACTTAATTTTATAAAATTAGTTATCTTCCAATATTAAACTAAATAAACATGCTAAAAACTAAAAACATAATCAAAATAGGTAAATTGTAAAGAGTTATATAGATATTAAATAGTAGTACTTTTTAAAGCTAGTGAACCTGAAACCTTTAAAAGAGATATTTATATTAGTGTATAATAATTTTTTATTTATCACAATCCCATAAATTTTAATGTCTGGACCGACAACTCCATCATCACTATTTCTACTCGTCATAAGGGAAAGTGAACTATTGTAATGTTGATCACCATTTTGCCAATTTAGTCTTAGTTACAATTATTTTTTGCTAGCATTTTATGGTACAATTTATAAAGAGTAAAATTAAGTACAAGTTCTACAACTCTACTGTACAGTTTGTAAAGTTAATATGTACAGTACAAGTTCAAAGAATCAGAATATATTGTATACATTTACACATACATCAGTATAGTTTTAAATGACCAAATGTACATATATGTAGTTATCTATAGCTACATATGGTTGTAGTCAAGAAATTGGTTCACCTACACAAAAATACCATTACAAATGCCCAAAATGATTATATATCCTTGTAACTAAGAGCATGATTATCAATGTTCTCAACAGTTCTTACGTAAAAAAATAATTAAAAAATATGAGGTGGAAGAGAGAGTGAAGAACTTATTTTTGGGTTCTCCTGGAAGAACTTCTTAAGAACCTATAAAATGGGAACCACCATTTATTTCTAATTATTATATTTGAAATATAAATAGTTAAACCTTATCTATTTTAAAATCTTAATATTTTAAAAACTAATAATGATATAAATAAACTAACTATATCAAAATTCTTAAAATCTCATTCTCTAGAAAATGAGATCCATATTGACTATGTTTTTCATATTTTAATATATTTATTTTTGGTAAATTAATACTTATTACTTGTATTTTTGTTTTTAATATATGGTAGTTTATCTTGTATTATTATTCATATTGCAATCTTTTGATACTTTAAAGTAAGGGAAATTTCATGAAATGCCACTATATTTTTGGCTAATTCCTGAAATGCCACTAAAATAAAGAAAGTCACGAAATGCCACTATATTTTTGCAAAAGTCTAAGAAATGTCACTAGAGCCATTGACCAAAAGGAAAAATGACAAATATCTCTACTAGTTAACAAAGTACTTTTAAATTTAACAATAAGCCCCTAAGTGTTAAAAAATTCACCGAAAAAGTCAAAATACTGTAAAAATATAATATATATTAATATATAAATTGTAAAAATTAAAAAAATATTAAAAATTGAAAAATAGTAATATTTTTTTAGTTGTTTTAAAATTATTCAGTACCATAAAACAAAATATAAATTTTTAAAAGCATAATTTCTATCAATCTTTCTACTAATTTGTATGAATAAAGTACAATAATTTGTACCATTTATTTTTAAATTATCTTTTTTCTACCAATTTGAATTATTTATTCAAAGTAATTTAAATTTATATTTTAAACTAATATTGAGAAAAATATTTTAATTTTATTCTATGCAGTATAGATTTTTTTAATTGCTATATATTTTAAAATATAAAATTATTTATTTAAATAAATATTTAAATTGATAAAAAATAATTTAAATAATGCATGTTACTTAATTGGTATAAATTAGTAGAAAGATTGGTATAAATTATGTGTTCAAAACTCTATATTTTTTTAAGATATTGAATAATTTTAAAAAATCTAAGAAATATTTATTTTTTCAATATTTCACGATATTATAAATTTTCTTTATTATTAATTTTTTAAATTTTTTAAATTTTTTATATTTTCATAGTATTTTTATTTTTTATGAATTTTGGTGAATTTTTTAACACTTGGAGACATATTGTGAACTTTAAAAGTACTTTGTTAACAAGTAGGTGTATTTTAATCATTTTTTCTTCTGGTCAATGGCTATAGGGGCATTTAATGGTCTTTCGCAAAATATGGTGGTATTTCATGACTTTCTTTTTTGTGGCATTTCATATTAGCCAAAAATATAGTGACATTTCATAAAATTTCTCTTAAAATTACATATATTGTACATTTAATACAACAACCAGAAAATTGAGTGACAAATAATAAAAAATTACATTAGTAATATATATAAATAAATTAATATTATTTTTGTTTAAATAATATAATAAATTTTAATCATAAAAAATATTAAGTTAAAATATTTATGTATTAAAAAAATAGTAGTAATAACAATTAAAAATTATTGTTTGTATTTTTATTATAATTAATATGTAAAAAGTAAAAAGACAATGAATTATTAACTAAAGAATGAGTTCTCGGATTATTTGGGAGTGATAGAAATAGAAAAAGGGAGTAGTAAAAACTCAAATTTGGGTTCTTCATCGTGCTGTAGGAGCGATTCATAAATAATTGCAGCCATAGGAGGAAGCAAAAGACCCCACCAGCCCCTCCAGTGTCTCCTCCTGCTCCTGGCTCCTCTCCCTGTTTTCTTCTTCCCTCCCAACTGGCGCACACGCAACGCAGACACCACATCATTGCTTTTTAAAACAAAAATCCTCTTCTCCTCTATCTGATCTCTCATCTTCTATTCATTCCCTCCTTTTCTCTCTACTAACTTCGTCATTAATGTGACCACCTAAAACCGAAAGCAAGAACTCAAAACTCCCTCTCTCTGCTACCATCGTATTGCCAGAAATTAAATTCTGCTAGATAGCAGCTAGCTGGTAGACCCCAAACTTTCAACTCCTCTGTTCTCCCAATTCATTCATTTCTCCATCCACTCTCTCGTCTCTTTTACCCTCTGCAGATATCATCATTAATAAGTAGTTCGTACACACTGTCTGACATGGGTAAGAAGATGAAGCTCATACCATTCCTCTCCAAACCCACCAACAAAGACCCGACACCTCCATTAATTTCGCCGTTCCAATGGCCGTCTTGTGGAAACATTGAAACTCTTTCCTTTAGAGCAGCGGGCGACGTCGTCGACGACATCTTCAGAATGGTCAACTCTACTTACGCGGTGGATGATTACGCCGTCTTCAATAACATTAACTTCTCCTCCTCATGCGCAGAAGAAGAAGAGAAGGATCATCGTCTCATAGCTTCTCCACCACTACTGTCTCCGGCGGCGCAGAGGAAGCTTCTCCTCTTTCTCCGGCACTAATTTCTTTGTCAGGTGCACATGTCCAGCTGCCCGTGCAAGTTGAAGACCCTGTTGAGATGGTGATTAAAGGGCTCAGATCAGAGAGGCTTTTCTTCGAACCAGGGGAGACTAACTCAATCCTGGGCAAACCTAAATCCAAACCCAAAGCTAATAATAATCAGCAGCAGACAGACGTTGTATTATCGGAATTAGTCAGCGGTAAGGTCAACAAGATAAAGTCCGACGAAAGCCAGAAGATTAATAAGGGTGAAATCAAAGAAAGGACGCCGGCGGAAGTGGTGGAGGCGGTACCCTACAAGGAAAGTGTGATTATGTCAATGGAGTCAAATGACCCATACGTTGATTTCAGACGATCAATGGAAGAGATGGTGGAAGCGCACGGGCTGAAAGATTGGGAAGGACTGGAAGAGCTTTAAGCTGCTACTTAAAAGTAAACGGGAAGAGCAACCATGGTTACATCGTGGGTGCTTTTGTTGACCTCTTAGTCAATCTATCACTCGCTTCACTTGTGTCATCGTCATCGTCAATTTCTTCATCATCAAAGTCCAACAAGAACAATAAATCGTCATCTTCGACTACTACGGTATCAGTTAACTGTTCTAGTTCCAGTTCTTCGTCTTTTAGTATCCCTCGTTCATCTTCCTCACCGCCAACGTCTCTGCCGCCTTCACCCGTGAGAAGTACGAGTAGCATCGCTGCCACGGACACTGCGAGTACGGCAAGCCCTGCTGCTCGTTCGTCGAGTTCATTGATGTTGTTAGATCAAGTTGCAGTTGAATATGTGGCGGATTGTGGTAGTGTGCGGTGAGGATCAACAATGAGTCTAATGTATCATCATCCTAATTAATTTATGGTGACCTTAATTTATACTATAATATACAGTATTAATCCATGATTTTTGCTTGGACGACTAATTAATCGAAAGTCTTAATTTTTTTTTTCTGGATCGATCAAGATTGTTGCTTCTTTATTGGAGTAGTAATAATTTAATCTGCTCGTTTATTTATTTATTATTGCCTCGAACGCTTAGTCAAGTAAAACTCACCCACTTCACACACTTCATTCTAAGGGGAAAAACAATTGGGTGGGGATACATTAGAAAGTGAAGTTGGCCAGTTCATACGAAATAAATGTGATTTAACACTCCTCTCGTTTTCTATATGGTTGTTTCTTAGTGTGCTTGTAAGAAAGGAGGCACATGCCATCACATGCATTATATATACATGGGGGAACATTATGGAGGTTTGATTGTTTTCTTCTGGTTCAACATACACATATAAGAGATTCTATAAAATGTTTTATGTATGTTTTCATTTGTATGTTCCTTGGATTCATTAGTACAAAAAATGTCTATTTCGGTGATTGTATCTACAACAACCGAAATAGGGCTCCAAGATTTCTGTAATATGAAAAAAGACACCTATTTCGACGGTTCCTACCTAGGAATCGCCGAAATAAGTGTTTTTTTTTTCAGACGATGAGACTTATTTCGGCGGTTGTCTTTACAACCGCCGAAATAGGTTCGTTTCCCGGGATGTTTTTCAAAATTTTCAAAATGTCGCTTAAGTTTTAGTCTATTTCGGCGGTTGTTACTAACAACCGCCGAAATAGACTTTATTTTATTACATATTTGCTCGTCGGCCTCATCTCTCTTCTCTCTCACTACTATAATTTGCATCCCTAACTGGCAAACATGGTCGCGCCTCTCTTCTTCACTGCTCTCTCTCACGGTTATTTCGCAACCTATACAGGCGGCTGTCTCTTCATCCCATCCCCTTCTCTCTTGGTAAATTTGCAAACCTAACTGGCAAATAAACATACTCTGCGCACCTCTCTCTCCATCCTCTAATCTCACTGTAATTTTGCAGGCGAACTTACATGCTCTGCGCCTGTGTTCATTTTCTTCTCTCGTGGTAATATACTCGAACTTATCTTATTCTCACTGGAACTGCTTACATCTCTGCGCCTTCATTCTTGTGTCTGCGCCTGTTGAAAATCACTGGAACTGCTTACATCTTTGCGCCTTCATTCTCGTGTATGCGCCTCTTGAAAATCACTAGAACGGCTGCTGAGAGGTTGAAGATGACGCGGAAATCGATTTTTTTTAAAAGAACTTATTTCGACGGTTGTTAGCTAGGAACCACCGAAATAAATGTGTTTTTTTTATTCTAAAACGCGCCTATCTCGGTGGTTTTTAGCTAACAACCGCTGAAATAGATTACCTATTTCGACAGTTGTACAATTGCCGAGATAAGATTGTACACCTATCTCGGCGCACTTCATTTCGACGGTTCACAACCGCCGAAATAGGCTATTTGGAACCGCCGAAATAGATGTTTTTTTATTAGTGATTTTCTATATCGATTATTCTTTCTCCAATAAATATATACTCCTACTATCGTTTGATTTAACCATTCATTTGTCCTAGATTGCAATTCAGCGGTGAACAGGTGATGACAGTATACGCGTACTCTTTGACTTTTGCCTAATTTTTTGTCTATAGAAAAGTAATAGTTGTGGTGTGGAACTTGGAAATGAGTTTTTTTCTTTTATGACATAATGACTCATGTTCGTTTGTCAAGAAATATTAACATGTGGGTGAAGTTAAGAACTGGGATTGGACGATAAAACTGATAAACCCAAATCAAGCATTGGAAAAAAAAAATTGTATAGTTTTTCGTGAAATGATTGGTAGTTGAGAGAGTGAAGTAGAAAGCAAGGAAAGGACTGCTTCAACGGCATTCTGCATCAATTGCATTGTTACATCGATCTCTGCTGCATTTAAGCATCTGAATACTACTTCTGATCACCTGAGCATTTAATTTATGGTGAACTGAGATTTCCCAGAATTCCAAAGTGGGTTCCTTCACCCTTTCTCTCTATCTCCGTGCCTTTTTTGTGTTTGCAAGGTGGTGGAGGATCTTTTCAACTCTTTTGTATTTGACCGGAAGGTTTGGATGGTTCTTATGTTAGATTTCGGCTCTTGTAAACCTTCTTTTATACTTAAGTATCTACTAGTCTACTTCTACACCTTTTCGACTTTTCTTTTTAAAAATATCAGAAACTTCTGGTGGTAGTACAAGGATAAAGAAACAAGAAATCCTTCCCCCGAAATTCAAGAAACCCTAACCAAATGCCTGTCAACAAAGGCTAAAGTCACATGATATAATTGGATTTGGTAAAACCAAGGATCTGCATCTAAAGTGAATAGTAGCATGCGATTCACGCTGGCCTGAGTCACCATAAGTTTCATGGAGTTTAACTCTCTCCGGCCCTAAGCAGACCCATCAGGACAACAACTATGGCACACCAGCCATATACAACCACTACAAAAGTTAATTGACTTAACCTAAATATACAAGCATAAGATTTATTTGGAAATGGAGAGAAGAGATCAGCTAGAACTAAAACAAGGAAACTAAAGCCTACAAAAGGGCAGGGATTAACATCAAAATGATGGTTGCAAACGGCTCCAGCTTCGCCCCGCAGCCATACCATAAAAAGGTCATTTGTCTAGGAAACTCCCACTCAAAGCAGGGGTTTCCTTCTCCACATTTGATGATGGATCTTCTGGTGGTGATTCATGCAAAATGGACTAAATTCACAAGTCACAACTAAAGACGGCTCCTGTGATGACTTGGCTGATTTGTTTTTCTTAGGATGAGAACCGGATGGGGAAGCAATACAGACATGCTCCAACAAGCTAGGGCTGCCCAAAAAATTCAGAAACCGTGGTATCCGACCGAAACCAAAGTGAACCGTAACTGTTTTCAGGTTAACCGTACCGGTTCTTGCGGTATGGTTAACCGAACCGTGTAAATTGACCGGTTTCGGTTTCGGTAACGGTATTGAATTTTCCAGAACGATTAACCGTATGGTTAACCATGGTTAACCGATTATATGAACAATGAAAAACTTCAAATATTGATGCTCACCTTATATAATAATTAATGCTTGCTATTGATGGAATATACATATTATTTAGGGAAAATTCACGATATACCCCTGTTTTCTTTCGTAATTCACAATATACCCTGTGTTTTTCGTAATTCAACTTTAAACATGCTTAAATGTTGTCCAAAATTTGTGAAACTTTACATGGACGATGCTAAAGTGTTATATTTTGGTCCAATTCCAAATTTGAAGTTTTTTTAAGCTCACATGTGACCTGTGGGATCCAATGAACATGTGGCGTATTCATTGGGTCCCACAGGTCACATGTGAGCTTAAAAAACATCATATTTGATGTTGGACAAAATATAACACTTTAGCATCGTCCATGTAAAGTTTCATCAATTTTAGATAACATTTAAGCATGTTTAAAGTTGAATTACAAAAAACACAGGGGTATATTGTGAATTACGAAAGAAAACAGGGGTATATTGTGAATTTTCCCTATTATTTATATTTTTTGTCACGTATGTTTGATTTGTCATTTATGATTTAGGTGAATGACCAATGTTGTACTATAATAATTATAGTATAGGTCTCATCAATAAAAAAAAAGTATACGGCAACAAGGTTAACCGATAAAACCGAACCGAACTAAAGGTTAACCGGTCTAAACGGAATGGTAATGGAATTGAATTTTAGAAAACCGAATTAAACGGTTAACTGAATCCGGTTAATCGATCTAAATGGAATGGTAATGGAATTGAATTTTAAAAAACCGAAGACCCGGTTAACCGAAAGCGGTTAACCGAATAAGGCGGTTAACCTACCATGGGCAGCCCTACAACAAGCCATCTTTGTGAAGACAATCAAACTGTCTCTTCTTCTTCTTTGCCGCAGAAGGATGCTCCTTGGTTTTCATTGGAACCAGACTATCATCAGAGCCAAGATCCTTGGAGAGTAGATCTGATTCCTTCGTTGGAGGCTTGCAATCATTATCGGGCGTAGAATTAATAACAATGTTGAGATTATCCTCCCTATGAGGAACAATCACACCCTGATTAGAAGATCACACCTCAACCAGCCCTATACTAATTTTCTAGGCCTCACTATCGTCAACAACAGAGGTTCTTTGACCTTGATGAAACCCAGTAGCATGCAACCAGCTGGGGTTGTAAGGGTGAAGTCCCGCTCTGTTACATGACATGTTCGGGTAATCCTTTGTGGCATATAAAATAAACCGCAATTAAAGCAAATTTGGCAGCATCTTCTCATAGGTAATTTGCATAATTGACGGGTTACCCTTAATTGAAACAGTCGCACACCTTAACACTGGTTTGGAAATATTAAGCAAGACTCGGTTCCTCATAAAATCCCACCAATGCGATCATCATCCCCCTCATATTCCAAGAAGGAGGTAAATTGACTACCAAGGCATGTAGCAAAAACCCCTATGTTGAATTAAGAAAGGGACATCATGAACTCTGATCCAAATCAAGGTATTGCCAAAATCATGATCTCTTGAGGTTTTTGTATTTTTGATCAATTGTACGGCCAAGAGAGAACCGTCAAAAGTCCATGGACCTTGATTCATGACTGCATGCACTGGCTTCGGTTTGTCAAGCTCACAAAAGGAAGATGTTTCTACCTGCAGTTTTTTTTTCCGTACTTTTAGCTAACCATGCATTTGCCAATCTTGTCTATGGGTCCTTCAAGATCACAGGATATCAACTGCCTGGTAGAAAAAAAGCTTACATAAGAGATCTCTCAAAGGACAACACAAGAGTATCCATCACAAGGTTGTTGATACCGTAGCCATCACCTTCCTCTTGGTAAGGATAGATCAGTACGCTAAGTGGCTAACTCCTCCACAAGGGCATGCATGAAAGATTCAACCGATTGGATTGGATGAAAGAAAAAGACAAAACAAGCATAGAGACAAAGATAATCGAAAGAACACAAATGGTGGAAAAGATATGAGGAGAGAACAATGAAAGTGGGTTCTCCCGATTATCACATGCAAACCCATACGAGTAGTTGTTGCGATGTTTTGGTGAGAAACGAGTTTCAGAGAGAAGAGAATGAGAGAGCGCAATCGAGAATGACTAGCATCGGAGAAAATAACATCAGGACTTATTATTCAAGAATAGAGATCGAGAGTATTTATAGAAGAGAAACTATGGGCGAAGCGGGAAAACAATATCTAAATGAAGACAGCTGGACAAGAACAGCTGGCAACTTATTTAAAGTAAACTAAACATAACAAACATGAGCTAATGTATCTCGACATCCCCCCTCAAGACAAGCACGCAGAAGAACAAGTGCTTGACTTGAAAACCTGAGAATCAAATGCTGCGAACTCCCATATGCGGCAGCTGAGATTGATACTGCTTCCCTTGGAGACTTTTTGTAAACATATCGGCCAGCTGGGAAGAGCTTGGAATGTGCTTAACCCGAATCAATCCCCTCTGAATCTGCTCCCTGACATAGTGACAATCTATCTCAACATGTTTAGTCCGTTCATGGCAACAGGGTTAGTGGCGATGAACACTGCAGACTTATTATCACAGTGAAGAGGAATAGGAGTAATATTATCGACACCAATGTCGGCAAGAAGACGGGTCAGCCAAGCAAGTTCAGAAGTCACCTTGCGCATCGACCTGTACTCAGCTTCTGCTGAGGACAAAGAAACAGACACCTGCTTCTTCGCTTTCTAGGACAAAGGACACCCGCCAAAACATGATGAAGAAACCACTGACAGAGCGACAGGAAATGGGACATGTAGCCCAGTCGGAATCGCAATAGGCAACCAGCTTCATATCAGTGGAGTTATTGAACAATAAACCATGATTCAAGGTACCCTTGAGATATTTGAGAACATGAATAGCAGCAGAATAATGATTCTAGCAAGGGGCTTTGAGAAATTGACTGAGCAACTGAATAGCAAAACTGAGATCAGGTCGCGAATTAGTAAGATAATTCAACTGACCAACAATGCGACGATACGGTTCTGGATCTGATAGAGGAGGGCCATCCTCTGTTGATAATTTAAGACCTACGTCCAAAGGGCTGGCGACGGGCTTAGAAGCAGTCATACCATACTCGTCGAGAAGATCTTTAGCATACTTGCGTTGGGTAACAACTAAGCCCTCTGAGACTGGAAGAAACTCCATACCAAGGAAATAATGTAAATTTCCAAGATCTTTGATATGGAATTTTGTATGCAAACAGACCTTCAGGCGATTAATTTCAGAAGCATCATTTCCACAAACAATGAGGTCATCAACATAAACCCCGATGTGAACAACAAGACCACCTGCCCATTTCGAGAATAGGGAATAGTCGTTGAACGAACTGGAGTAGCCTTGTTGTTTCAGAAAATCGGTCAATTTTGCATACCATTGACGAGATGCCTGTTTGAGGCCATACAGAGAACGTTTGAGGCGACAAACCTTGTTTGGATCAGCCTCAAGCCCGGGAGGGAGTTTCATGTAGATCTCCTCATTCAAATCGCCATGAAGAAAGGCGTTATTCACGTCGAGTTGGTGAATAAGCCAATTCGCTTGACTGCAACAGAAATTAGGGCTCGAATGGTGGTCATCTTCACCACGGGTGAGAAGGTTTCTGTATAGTCGATGTCGTATTTCTGAGTAAACCCCTGGACGACCAGACGGGCCTTATACCGTTCAAGGCTTCCATCAGCCCGTAACTTAACTTTGTAAACCCATTTGCTAGAAATGGCTTTCTTCCCTTTGGGCAACTCCGTAAGCTCCCAGGTACCATTTCTGTCCAAGGCAGCAAGTTCATCTTGCATTTCCTGTCGCCAGTTAACATTCTGATTAGCTTCTGAAAAAGATCGTGGTTCAACAGGAGTACAGGTTAAACTCATAAGACAAGAGGAAGTAGAAGAAAAAACGACTTCTTTTTCCCCTGTGATGTCTGTTAGAGAATATAAACCACTGATCAGTTCATGAGAAACATCCAGTCTGTTTGTAAGAACCTCAGTAAAAATATCAGTGTTATCTGTTCTAAGAACAGATTGTCCAACGAAGTAATCAGAAAGGTGTGACGGGGGATGATGAACTCTAGTTGATCTTCTCAGTTGTGTTTCTTGCGGACAATTAAGAGAGTCTATGTTGTCTTGGGACTACTCACCAGAAACTTGGGACTGCTCACAGAAAACTGGAACAACTACAACCTCTTCAGAAACAATGTTTTCGACTGGCAAGACATTAGCATCAGGAGGCTGGAGATTGTTGTGCCTTGGAGTAATAATCAAGGGTCGAGGTATCATGTCATCACCTTCATCAAAAAACTGCGGTGTGTCGACCTCTGTCTCACTTGTGACAGACTTGGGAATGGCCTTGAAAGGGAAAACATCCTCAAAGAATACCACATCCCTGCTATGAATGATCCTGTTGTCTTCTAAGCGAACCAATTTGTGTCCTTTGCTAACCAGACTTGGACCCAGATACACACATTTGTATGCGTGGGGTTCAAATTTCTTTTTGTGAGGATTCACATTGGCAGCATAGGCAAGACAGCCAAATGTTTTGATCATGGAGAAAACAGGAAGCTCACCATACAAATCTTCAAAGGGTGTTCGTTCCTTTAAAACACTGGATGGTGTCCTGTTGATGATACATGCGGCAAATAAGATACTGTCACCTCAAAACCTCAGAGGCACACCAGATTCAAAAAACACTGCTCGTGCAGTCTCCAAGATGTGTCTGTTTTTCCTCTCAACCACTCCGTTCTGCTGCGGAGTGTGAGGACAAGAACGTTGATGTAAAATGCCTTTCTCTTTAAAGAATCGAATGTGTTCCTTGGAAGAACCCAGTTCATAAGCATTGTCTGACCTGATAATCTTGACCCTCTTATTAAACTGAGTTGCAACCATATTAACGAAATTCTGAAGTAATTCTGTTGCCTCTGATTTTTGTTTCATGAGAGTGTAACCCATAAACATCTTGTTTTGTCATCAACAATGCTTAGAAAGTAGAGGTAACCATCATAAGTTTCCTCTGTACATGGTCCCCAAATGTCAACATGTAACAAATCAAAAGACTCATTACTCTCAGTAGAAGAAACAGGAAAGGGCTGTCTATGCCCTTTAGCTTTATTACAGGAATCGCAGAGAAAAGTTCCTGTTATTTCGTGTCTTTTGATCAATCCTAAGTGCAAAAGTTTAGAAAGAGGTATATGGCCTAGCCGACAATGCCAATACAGACTTTTATTTCTTTCTACACTATTACAACTTGACTTTTCTTGAGAGACTTGTAATCTTCTCCGCAAGAAATCCTTCAAGCCTCCAGCATCAAGATGGTAAAGCCCATTCTGAACAAATCCAATCTGATTCTCAATATTCAATACTGGGTCCTGCAAAATACAAGACCGCTCATCAAATATTATTCTGCCTTAATCTGTTTGACAAACCTGTTAACTGATAACAGATTATGTTCAAAGCTAGGCACGTGTAGCACATCTTGTAAATTGAATTCCTTTGCCAAAGGAACACTTCCTTTTGTGCTAACACCTTGAGTTCTACCGTCTGGCATAGAAACGGTGTGCTTGCTGTTCAACAATTTCTTATGACAGAAAAAATCACTGTCCCCACTGAGATGATCTGTGGCTCCAGTGTCGATGATCCAAATACCAGTTTCCCTTTTTCCATTAACAACAGCATTAAGAGAAAAATGAACATTACCATAGCTATTGATATTCATACCTGCAAAATTACAGGAATGAGCATTCTCTTGGCCATTGTTCATTTTCTGCAGACAACCAATCAAAAGATCTATCTATTCTCGCGAAATTCCTGTAGCCTGAAACTTCTCTTCAGTTTCTTCTTTCTTTTCTGTAACAACCTGATTAGCCTGTTTCTTATTTTTTCCAAATCTCCAACCATTTGGAAAACCATGTTTAGCATAGCAACTGTCCTCAACATGCCCTACTTTACCACAGTAAGTGCACGTATCCTGGTTCTTTCTTCCTTTATCTCTCTGTTGCCATTTCATTTGTTGATGCGGACCACTTCTTCCTTCTACAGAATTAGCAAAGTAGTAGTTGTTTCATTCTCATTCCTTTTCTTCTTACTACTTTCTCTCTGTCGCTCCTCAGAGAGAATGAGAGAATATGCTACCTCCGTAGTAGGCAAACAGTTCATCATCAATATATTCCCCCTGACATTTACGTATACATCATTCAGTCCCATCAAGAAACTAAAAAGCTTATCCTCCTCCAACATCTTTCTCATTTTCTCAGCCTCTCCACAATTACAGCACTTGCATCCTTTCGAACTGGCAACAGAGGTTAATTCATCCCAGAGTTTCTTAAATCTGGTAAAATATCCACTAACAGTATCATTCCCTTGTTCCAGAATACAGATCTCCTTCTTCAGATTAAATCTACGTGTGCCATCAACTTGATCAAACTGGCCAGCAAGCTCTCCCACATCTCACGAGCCGTAGTGCTAAAAACTAGACTCTCGCAAATATCCTTGCTTAAAGCATTTAGGATCCAGGACATAACTAAGCCATTACATCTAAGCCACGCCTGATCCTTAGCCTCATCATCGGTTGGTCTAGTAATTTTCCTTCTATCAATCCAAGTTTGTTCTTAGCCATTAAAGCTATCAAGACGGTTCTCTTCCATGTCTGAAATCCAGTACCGTCAAACTTAGGTGCTAGAATCATACCTGGATGATCCGTAGTGTGTACGTACAATGGATTCGAAGGATCGACTCTAGATTCCTTCGTTCTCGATCCAGTAAGACTCTCAATTAACTGCTCCATTGAAACGCCTGTGGCGTTCTCAGCCATAGAAGGAGACAGATCGATCGAATCTGCAACTGGAAAGAAAAGATCGATCCAGATCGAATAAGTATACTCTCGATGTTAGGTCAGGCCGTCGTTGCCTGCTCTGATACCATGTTGCGATGTTTTGGTGAGAAACGAGTTTCAGAGAGAAGAGAATGAGAGAGCGCAATCGAGAATGACTAGCATCGGAGAAAATAACATCAGGACTTATTATTCAAGAATAGAGATCGAGAGTATTTATAGAAGAGAAACTATGGGAGAAGCAAGGAAAACAATATCTAAATGAAGACAGCTGGACAAGAACAGCTGGCAACTTATTTAAAGTAAACTAAACATAACAAACATGAGCTAATGTATCTCGACAGTAGCTCCATATCCAAAGCGAGCAATCTCGGGACTGATGCAAAGCTTGTCACGGAAGGAAGTCAAAAACGACATTGGCGATGAAAGGCTTGGCTGAGAGCTCTCTTTGTTGCTATAGGAAGCATGTGACCATTTTATGAGTAGTTGAATTCTTATACCTTTTTACTTGAGAATGGAGGTTTGTATTTTATGATCGTTACACAAATTATTTATGACTTGCAGCATTTGAGAACTTTTACAATCAATCAATAATGGATGATCTTAATAATTTTTATGAACTAGTAAAACATTTTAAAAATTATAATAGAGTTTCTTCTACAATCTACATCTCTCATGGGTTCTTATTTATAAAAATTATGATAATAAACCTTATTCATTTGTGCCTTTTTGATTTTTTTTTCATTGTTAGTTTATTTGTTAATATTTTAAAATAAAAGTGTGTTAGCTTATTGGTGTTCATAAAATAAAAGAAAGTTTGTATTTTTTTTATTGTAGTGAAAGATAATTTTATAAAATTAATTAGTGAATAAAATATACTCCCTTAATTAGTCACAATAAATGATGTTTATAATTTTTTATTTTCCTTAAAATATGAAATATTCAAGACTTTTTTATTACTTTATTCCATCTTTAACCTTTATCAGTTTTTAAAAAATCCACCATTATGGAAATCCAAAAACATATGTACTAGTGCTCGTTTTAAGGGTTGCCACGTACAAACTAAGGAAAAAAAAGGTTGTGAATGTAATACAAAGTAGATTCAACTCCCTATTGTAGTGGCCCTAAGAAGTCGCTTTTGTGCGCTGCTATCGGTTCGAATGCGCAATTATTTTGCAGCCCAAGCACCCCACAAGGTTGGACCAGTTTGTTCCATTTTGTGTGATTTTATCTTGTTTTTTGTGTTTTGAAGTTTTTATTGAAAGATTTTTACTACTTCCTTTTTTACACCGTTTCTATTGCTCTCTTCATCTGTTTAATTGTATTATTCACTATGGGCACACTTTTACTCTTTAATACTAGTATTTAACATTTATAATAGATTAATTTATTATTTTAATTATTTTAACAAATACTATATTGTGAAGGATATAAAATCAACTCATCTATATATATAAAATCTAATTCTCACACTTATTATCGAATAATTTTTTTTTCAAATCATTAGGGGGTTTGTTAAAAGGAATAGAATAAGGAAGGTCAATGGTCAACAGTTCTCAGCAGTTGGTCAACAAGTATAAATTATCAATCAAAATTCATCAGTTACCAATTAGTCATCGTTTATATGTCACCGGTCAAACCGTCAAAGAACAAATAGCACTATCCTGATTACAAAAAAACAAACACCCTTTGATTCTTATTCCTCTTTCGTCCGTTCCTAACAAAAACTTTTAAGATGACAACAAAGAAAAGGCTATGCTATACTTTTCTCCACGTTATAAACGTACTCTTCCTTTCCAGTTATGTCCTCAAGTAGGTTAGTTAAGAATATTGTGGTAAGTTATAAGTTTTTAATTATCTTTTTTTTTTTTTTTTTGGTTTCCACCGGTTCACCACATTGGGCTACATCCGGTCGGGGATCGGCACTGGGTAGCCTAAGCAAGGTCAGTCCCCTCCCAATGGAGGTTGTGAGGGATCGAACCGTGGTTCTCCCCACCAAGTGCAGCCCCCAAACACCACCACTGCCAACGCGTCATTGGTTATAAGTTTTTAATTATCACCACCACTTTATTTCGCTTTTGAAGTTCTGGTTTAAACTACTTATAATTTTATAAAAAATACTAGCCCTTTTTCACAGCATAAAATCATACACACTCTTAAGCAGTCACTAATTTACTCGTCGGAACAAAAATAAGCACAACAGTGAGAAGATGGACGACTGCTATAAAATCTACCACAGCAAAAGCAATCAGATCAAAATTTGATCCTACTAAATTTAAATAGGTGGAGGACCAAGTCAGGGAGAAAGGTCATTTTCAGCACCTCGAATAGGTAACAAACCATTGTAATTCAGATATAACTAAATTTGGTCCGACTGTTTATCATTCAGGGAAATGCATATTTTAATACGTCCTGAAATAAGCAAGAGACGAAATTAAACAGGCTGTATTCTCCCCTGTGTTTGATGGAGAAGTTTTAGCCTCTGATCTCTCTATCCATCTTCTATTATCCATCTATGTATATCTCCGTCGCCATCCCCGACTTTCTTTTTATTTGTAGAACTAGTTATCAATTTGAAGGGACAACGTCCATATGTGCCCCTTAATTTGAAACAAACTACGTTTGGCATCCATAAAAAAGTAAAATAAAATGGCATTAAATTTTTTTTAACCACTTCTGGCTTTTTATGATAAAGACAATTACTATTGTATAATTTGGTGTATGGTGAGATCGTACAACCATTCATCCAAGTTCAAAAGTTTTTCAAATTAGTGTATTAATTGTCCATATTGATACAAAAAATATATGTATTAATATTATAAAGATTTTTAACTTTATATGGTGGGTGCAAATTAAATGAACGATTGTTCAAAGAAACGTACAATCGGAGTGTATAAATACTCAAATAAAGCTGCAACTTGTCACTATAAATAAGTATCGAAATTAGGCAAATAAGTAACTATGTGTAAATATATCGTATAGTGTTTGTGTACATTTTGCTACATATTGCTAAATTTCATCAAATACCTTTGAGGTTTTAAAGAATTTCATCAAATATCTTTAATTTTTACAACTTGCTATAAATGCTCTCAAGTTTTCATTTTTACTAGGAAATACCCCTCCATTCTAACATAGCATATTTTAGAGATTCCCATTTTACCCTTTCCCCGTATGTCTCACAATAATCTTTAGGGTATTTGGTAAAATACCCCATAAATTAAATTTAAAAAATAACTAAACATTATAAAAAGAAATACACAAAAATATAATTAAAATTATTAAACATATAAAATGAATGTGAAAAATGACTTTATATTTGAAATACACAAATTTTGTTAAAATATTATATAATTTCAAAACAATTACGGTGACCTATAATTGAAAAAAGTTATCACAATAAATCGATCATGAAATTTAGTTTATGAATTAAAATGACTATAAAATCATTATGATTGTGGCAAATGACTTAAAACTATAAAAATTTAAAAAAAAAAACCCTCACAAAATAATTAAAATCATAAAAGTTCAAAAATAAATATAATTTTTTTTAAAAAATACATTAATTGTTATAATATTATATAATTTCAAAACAATCATAACCAGTGGCCTTAAATCACAAAAATTATTTTAAAATATTATTAGATTTTTTATTTTTTTTATGTTTTGTTTAAAGTTGATATATTTTTTTCTGAATAATGTTTGACCATATACTCCAAGATTGTTGTAGAGTCATGTGGTAGAAGGGTAAAATGAGAATATCTAAAATATTTTATGACAAAAAGGAGGTAAAAGTGTTTTCCCTAATATATTTATTGTAGGATATGTTAGCGCATCCACAGTGTTGTGGATTACACCCTGTTAAATAAATACAAAAATAAAAAAAGTTGTTGCATAGGTGTGGAATCCACACCGATTCTCTCTCATCAAGCACGCTCTCCAAATTAATCCTATTGGCTATACGTTGCTACATCAGTATAATAAATAAAAGTCATAATATATTCCTAACGTAAAAATTATGTATGAGAGGTGAGAGAATGTTAAGGAACTCTACCATTATAGAGATTAGAATTTCTTATATAATAAAATAATATTTTTATTGACGAGGCCCCTAAAAAAAGTAGTTAAGATACTTTCAACCACTGTAGATGTCCTTAGTGTCTTTTTAGGATATCTTTATTCTTCTACAATAGAGTACTTATTCCACATTAACCAAAATATGTATGTAAGCACATTGCGAAACGCTTCAACCGGAGTTCATAAAAATTTTCACTCTAAACCTGATTAACTCATAGAATCCTAATATGACATCATAATCAACAACTAAATAAGCACATTGAACAATGATAGGCTAAGGTTTATCTATCTATATTACTCTATATGTTCATTCTATGTAAACCTGACAAAAGTGACTCAAACCAAAAAAATTGAACCGATTCAAACCCGATTTTAAATTGAATGGTGTGACTGATAACTGAATCAAACCTAATCAAAACCAAATCAAACTGAAATTTGGTTCAACCTGAATCCACCCGAACAAATCCACCCAAATGCTTTGTTAAAGCCTAAATCTACTATAGTTGTTTCGATTTCGACCATAAAAATAATCTTGAAACCAAAAACACATAATGAAGACTTAGACATCCAATAAGGTTTATTGCTCACAAATGATATATATATATAATATTTTGTCATCTTCAATCTTCAAGCGTCTCAAGCCTTGTTGTATTAAAACATTCATAAACTATGTTGTTACCCTTCCCATACATAGATTTTTTGCTACATGCTAAATGGTAAACTGTAGGGTAAAAGTATGTACAAAGAATAAAACAATAAAACAATAAAAAGAATAAATAAACCTACAACTCTATACGGGTAGCAAAAATCCCGGTCAAAGTAGCAAGGGAGCAAATTAAGACCAAGAATGTCGAACCCTAGGGACTTATAGAAAATTAGTCCTAAGCCTAGTGATTACCTAATTCTAAATAGGGGGAAAATTGAATATTGATTAATTTAAGGAAAACTATCTAATTAACCTAACTAAACTAATTACTCATGGCGAACTATATTTAATTCGGACCAACTATCAATTTAAGAACACATATGATCTCAAGTCAAATTGGCAAGTCTTGAATCCATCTCGCAAAATGAATGCACCGGATGTCATGTCGGACCTCAGACGCACGGCACATTCAAGGACTTTGAATGTGCCGGGCATCTTCCACCCGACAGTACACCCAGCATCTTCAATTCGTAAATAATATTTCCAGTTTCAGGGTATGACAACAGGAACTCAATATCCACATTCGCTTCATGCATGTCAAATGCCGTGAAAACAAACAGAACAATGGAGAAATACGAGATTAATTCTAAACCTTAAGTCTTGCTGTCCACTTTCCGAACAACAAAGTTAAAGATTACTAAAACTCTAATCTATTCTATTCTTGTCTTGTAAACGTTGAATAGAACTTAAAAATAAAGAGAAACAAGTGAATATCTCATTCTACGTTGTATAAAGATCAGAACCTTTAGTTAAGAAACTTGTAATTCCATTGATTAATCATAGTGTTTACAATGATAATCATCCTAACCAAAGACAGCCTAGGAATCTACTCAACCAACCAGACCATTAGAAGAAAAGATACAAGGAGGAACAAGAGTCAAACTTGGTGGAAATTCCCTTGAACTCGATAATGTCTTCTTCTTGCAGGTTGGAATCGCAGGACTCCTTGAAAGCAATTCGCCGTGATTTTTTGGGTGAATCGAAGATGTAAATGATGTATGAAGATGTCCCCTTGAAGTGCAGACTCTCGGCCTTTTATAGATTTCAATTTCTTCCGGTGTCGGGTCCCTGTCGGGTTAAAGTTGTCCGGCATATCAATTAAACACGTGCTTTCCATTAACAGTCAAAACCGCCAAAACCACAAAACGATGTTTAAGCCGGACAAGAGATTTCCGGCACCATACCCGGCATCAGACATTTCACAACAGTAATAAATCGCCACTCATGGTGAATCAAAACATCTTTTTACTCATGCCGGCTACGAGATACCCAACACCATGTCTGGCATTGCACTTCTTGTTCTTCATATTGGTGCCGTGCATGACACATCCGGCATGATGCCCGGCAAAACTTGTCTTTAAGTTAGAATCCTCTTCCTTGCACAAAGAAACACACAAGGCGTAAGCCTGAACATATATAATGGATTTTATACATAAAACAATATTAGTACTAACTTAGTACCCTTATTTTAACTAATAATCTTACAAATCTAGCTTATAAAGTATGATAAGTCTGTGGCTTATCAAGGCCCTACACTTACCTTTTGCTAGTCCTCGAGCAAAATCAATTCAGACAAGAGTAACTACTTACGCATCACTTCTTTTTATAATAAT
The DNA here is from genome assembly GCA_023374045.1 of Limonium bicolor. NCBI lineage: Eukaryota > Viridiplantae > Streptophyta > Magnoliopsida > Caryophyllales > Plumbaginaceae > Limonium > Limonium bicolor. The sequence goes on along the minus strand of CM041779.1, from coordinate 28,181,173 downwards.
GACAATTAGATTATTCTTTCTCAACTACCTGACTCTGATTCATAAGCATCACTTCTTTTCCTCATTCCGTCAAAAACATACCCATTGGTACAAAGAAAATAAAGAATTTCAGAACTGTAAAAGAAAACTTTTTGGGCTATTTGGCATAAGGGATTTTGTAATCTCTCCTTTTTCCGGTTTCCAACATTCAGCCCTATATTTCAAGGGTTTCTGATTATGGCCTAGACCCTCATAATGGTTTTTATTGTTCAGCCCTGTTTTTCAAGGGTTTCTGAATCAACCATGATTTTCATTGAAGACAGGGAATTTAGGAAAAAAAAGGAAAAACTCTCGTGTGTTGCTTTTATTCTGAGGCAATTTTTTTGCAACCTCAAGGAATATAATGCTTTCCATTGGAAGAAGATTTTTTCATATATTTTTTTCTTTTTCTTTCTTCTTCTCTTCTTTTTTCATAAAAACCCCTCTTATGATTTTCATTTTCACCCAAAGACTTTTCACAGTCTGAAAGAGAAGGGAGGAAACAATACCCAGAAGTAAATCAAAGATAGAAATAGGAGTAAGGTCATATACTCATGTTAATAAAAAGAATCAAGAAGTAAAAATCAATGTCTCAGAATCGCGATTCGATCCCACGATCCTACACTTTAGATCCATAGTACGATTCTTCGATACCATCGATCCTAACTTTATTTATAGTTTATGTTTTACATATCAATGTGAATTATATCTTATTAAAATATAAAAAACAAAAAGTTCTTAAAAGTTTGTAAAAAGTTTCGTAATCCATAAAATATCATGACTTTGAACATTGCGAATGGATGTTATTAATACAACTTTTATATGTAGATTTATTTGAGGTCATTGAGCAGATAAGGATTAGGATTGGAATATCACTTCTTGTTACTCCCCATCATGAAAGATTACAATATGTACCTAGGTTTTCAAAAAATGTATAACATTTAAAGTGTTATTTAATATTGTAATGATTGAAAAATTCAAAGTTATAAAGCTTTAAAGTGGAAAATGAAAAAAACTTAAAAGACCAATACAAATTTATAAAATATTATTGATTACTCTTATCATTTTTTTTCTTCTTGGTTATAATTGAAACAATAAGCTGTTATAAGTCATTTTGACTTTGTGTTCCATTGCTTACTTACTCTTTTGAATGAGCATGGATGTGAAAACCCATGATTTTGTACATGATCACCCCACGGACCTCACTACCCCACAGACCTTCAATATACATGATCACCCACTTGAAACTCTAGTGGTCGTCTCCTCTGATCGGCGTAGCTCTTCTAACGACTCTAAGCCACAAGCAGACGCTCTCTAATGGACTGAATTTTGCTCACGACATCCTGAACCAAGTCTGGACCAACTACGGCTCTCTCCTTCAGGTCATCCCAACAAATAGGTGATCTACACCTCCTACCATACAGAGCCTCGAATGGAGCCATCCTAATGCTCGACTGGAAGCTGTCGTTGTAGGCGAACTCGATCAACGCAACATGGTGATCCCAATTGCCCCCAAAATCAAGTACACAAGCTTTGAGCATGTCCTCAAGAACCTGATTCGCCCTCTTCGTATGCCCGTCTAACTGAGGATGATAAGCCAAGATGAAAGATAACTTTATCCCCAAAGCCTGATGCAAACTCTGCCAAAATCTAGACACGAATCTCGGATCTCTGTCAGACACAATTGAAACAGGGACCCCATGCAGATGCACCATCTCATCTAAATATAACTGGGCCAGGCGGTGCAAACTGTAGGTCTTTCTGACGGGCAAGAAATGAGCACTCTTCGTGAGCCTATCCACGATAACCCATACCACATCAAAACCTCTCAGAGTCCGAGGCAATCCCATAACAAAGTCCATGCCCACGCTCTCCCATTTCTACTCCGGAACTGGAAGAGGCTGAAGCAACCCGACTGTTTTTTGAATCTCAGACAACCATCCTCTGAAATTCTGAACTCTATATCATGACCAGTAGAAATCCCCTCTCAGATCTTACACAAACCGGCGTCGAGCTCCTGACTAGCCTTGATCCGGTCGATCTAGGTAGGCTGAATCTGTAAAGCTGCCAACATCCCAGACTTCTCTGGACGAACAACCCAGATACCCAAACGCTGCAACTCAAGAGCAGATCTCTGCACACCTGTCAAAGCACAAGCAGCTCCAGACGGTCCTCTCCTACTGAGTGCATCAGCTACGACATTCGCTCTACCAGGATGGTAGAAGATCTCTAGGTCATAATCGTGCAACAACTTCACTTCAGCCACCTCCTCTGTCTCAAGTTCAGCTCCTTCTGAGTGATCAAATACTTGAGGCTCTTGTGGTCCGTATACACCTTGCAAGAAGCTCCATATAAGTAGTGTCTCCAAATCTTCAAAGCAAATACAACAGCAGTTAGCTCCAGATCGTGGGTCGGATAGTTCTTCTCATATGGCTTAAGCTCACGAGAACCATATGCGACTACCTTCCCATGCTACATTAAGACACACCCAAGTCCCTTATGGGACACATCACAGAAGACTTCTAGCCCCTTGGTCTCCTCTGGAAGAGTCAGAATCACCGCAAAAGTCAATCTCTTCTTCAGCTCCTGAAAACACTGCTCACAGGCTTCACTCCACTCGAACTTTACCTCATTCTGCAGCAGACGAGTCAACGGGATCACCAACTTGGAGAAGCCCTCCACAAACTTACGGTAGTAGCCCACCAGTCCAAGAAAGCTACGAATCTCCCCGACATTAGTGGGTCTGGCCCACTCTGTAATCGCCCATATCTTCTCCGGGTCCACGGAGATGCCATCCTTGGAGACAACATGTCCCAAGAAGACAACCTGATCCAACCAGAACTCGCACTTCTTCAGCTTCGCGTACAACTCTCTCTCCCTTAGAGTCTAGAGTACGGTCTATAGATGCTCCTCGTGCTCCTCCGCACTCTTGGAGTACACCAAGATATCGTCTATAAAAACCACAACGAACTGGTCCAAAAATGGCTTGAACACCTGGTTCATCATGTCCATAAACACAGAAGGCACATTCGTCAGACCGAATGGCATCCTAGCTCCCAAGCCATCCGGGCTTAAAAACTAGCCATTTTAGGCCCTCAATCCTCACTTGGGCTTAAAAGTGGAAGGTCTTGTTATTGTAGTCAACCTATATGTATCCTTATAAACCATTCACATTACTACTCATATCCTGATGTGGGATGGGGGTATTACATACTCCCCCACTCAAAGAACATGACGTCCTCGTCGTAAGCCTAAAGTCCCATGGACATCCTCGGTAGGTGTCGAGTAGCCCATCCCGACACGGTCCCGAGTCCGCTCTGATACCACTAAATGTAACGACCCCAACACTGGCCTAGGAGTTAGGGACGTTACACGCCACGTATTACTACCTAATACACAAGGCTACTAATTTAACATTCGCAAAGAAGGCTCAAACACTACTTGTATATAAAGTATAATCAAAGAATAATAGAAATATCCTCAAATTACAATACAATTGTAATTGTCAAATCAGAGATCAAAAACGGAAGAGTCAAAAGCTACAAAGGCCCGTAGGCTACAATTGTCAAAGTATCAAAATAAGCAGAATGAGCTACAAGCTAAGCTCCAAAAATGGATGATCCTCGTCTATCAATCTGCAATGTTAGTAGAAGTAGGGGAGTGAGCACACAACTATGCTCAGTAAGTGACCAACTTCATCAATCAGCATGCTCAAAACGTTTGCAGATATAGATGATAAATCCAGAAGTTTAATAGAGGGAAAATGATAATTTCCACAGCAAAACCAGAAACAGAAGTCCATCCAACAAGACTAAACAGATATTAGAGTAATCAGATTCACAAACAGAACGGGACACTAGATATCAAATTCAGACAGAACGGATAGAATCCGTGAACAGAACGAGGAAACATCACTCGTGAACAAAATAGGTGAAACACCTGTGAATAGAACGAGAAGCACCCGTGGCAAATAGAAGGACGTACTACGTAGCGCGCTACGAGATAGCTAACCAGCTGCTAACTAAGAATTTGTAGGGAAAAACTATATACTAAAATGAATAAAATAATGAAAGAATCCTACAACTTAAATACGGGTAGCAAAAATTCCCGGTCAGAATATAGAGTGAGTAAATTACGACCGAAAGTATCAAACCCTAGGGACTTTAATAGAGAATTAGTCCTAAGCCTAATAATTATTTAATTCTAACAAGGGGAAAATTTAATCATTAATTTAAATAAAGAAAACTATCTAATTAATCTAACTAGAAACGGTTAATTACAACGAACTACTTCGTGATTTGGAACAATAATCTATATAAAACAAAGTATGATCACCAATTTAAAATCACAAGTATCGAATAAACCAGTTTTTGAATGTGCCGGATGCAATGCCGAATAGAGGCGGCACGACACATTCAAGGATTTTGAATGCGCCGGACACAAACCACCCGACAATGGATCCGACAAAGACAAAAGTTCAACATTGTTTAATAGTTTCGAATCCGAAACTTACACTCACTTCCTATTATTGAAATCAACAAATTTTATGTCAATACACGAACCAGAAAGTGGAGAATTTAGTGGTTAATTCAAAATCCTAATTATCATCTCCTAAAATGTAGAAGACAAATGTAAGGATTCCTTAGATTTCCTCAACCAATTCTACCTTTGTTTTGATTGACAAAGGGAGAACTTTGAAGGTAAAAAGATTAGTAGAACACTAAATCCAATTTGCACAAAAACCAAAAATCTAAGTGAAACTTTGAAATTTTATTAAGTGATCAATATTATTTTACAAAGGAATCATCATTCCAAGCCATGGAGTACAAGAAAATCCTGCTGCATCATCTACAAAAATAGAAGAAGAAGTGCAAGAAGCGTAAGGAATTGATCTAGTCTTAACCACTTGAATATTCCTTCTTCTTTTGGATGGGTGACTTGTAGTAATTCCTTGACAGCAATCGGACCAAGTTCTTGGAGAATAAGTGTATGAAAATGTAGTGTAAAAGTGTCCATGGAAGTGCAGACTCTCGGCCTATTTATAAGCATCAAAAGCCTCTTGTGTCGGGAGTCATGCCGGATCAATTATATCCGGCACCACTTGTTTTATAACGGTCGAAACCGCCAAACCCCGCGAAACGGTGCTGATGCCGGATGAGTTATACTCGGCATCGTACCCGGCAACAGTTATTTAGATAACGGTAAGTAACCGCTGTCTGTTGGTGAACCGTCCTCACGGATGCCAGCTAGGAGATACCTGGCACTTCGTCCGGCAACACTTCTATTCCATTCTCTTGCCGGGAGTTGGACTCACGACATTAAGCCCGACAGTAATTTTCTCTTTTGATTAGGATGTGATTCATTGCACAAAAATACAACAAACATAAGTCCGATCTTATAAAATGGAATTTATATGCTAAATGACATAAATACTAGCTATTTCGTATATATTTTGGCTAAATATCTTATAATTCTAGCTTATAAAATATGATAAGTCTGAGGCTTATCACCAGTCATCCACGGTTCAGATATAGAGATACTAGGTCTCAAAACAGAAGCTTAAATAATTGTAAGCATATGTGCACCAATTGCACCACAAAGCATTTATAAAGCTTAGTTATCAGATGGGAAATACAACCCCGTAAATAGAATTCAAAACCGAGCTCAAACGAGCATGTTCAGGCGAAACCAGAATGTCCGAACTTGTGTCTGAACATCCAAGTTCGGACACAGGTCAAACTAAAATCAGAAGGAGAAACAAGGAGTGTCTGAACATCAAAGCCTGAACTGATGTTCAGGCGCTTTTCGGAAATCTGATATGTGGTGAGGTCCGAACGTGTGTCCGAACATCGAAGTTCGGACGCATGTTGAACCAAAATCAGAGAAAGCAACAGAGGGTGTTCGAACTTCTGTCCGGACTTACAAGTTCGGACACCATTCGAAACTTGTAAGCCGGATTCATCCTCGCACCCCTTCCGATCATCAAAGCTCGGATGGAAGTTCGGACACAGGAAAAATCACGGAAAATAGAAGGTTTAACAGGGTCTGTCTGAACATCAAATCTCGGACAGACGTTCGGACACAGCAAAATGCAGAATTTCCAGAGCGAATTGCACACAAACAGAGCACCAAAATGCACCCAATTGCATTGTAAATTTAGAGTTATGTTCAAAACTACTATGGGGGTTTTAGGATGCGTTCGGTTTGAGCGTAAATGTGGTTGTTTTGGGGTGGTCCCCGCGTGGGTCCCACGCGAGTCCTACGTTCTACTCCAATAATATACTGCCACATATAAAACAACCACAAAACAGCCAGACCAAAACAACCATACCGAACGGAGCCTTAAGCACGTGAAACCACAGCAAATCAGATAGAAAACAGTCACAAACACAAAGCAATTCAACCATTCATAAACTCATATTACAAACTCCCTATAGCCGAGCACACGGATCGAATCCGCTAGCCACCTATCTCGTATTAGCAAAAGAGATTCCAAAACGGGTGCAGAACTCAACCAACGCAGACACAACAATGCAGACCGAAACATGATTCCAAACAGCCACTGATTTCCACCAAACATAGAGACAAAAACCCCATTCAACACCGACGAACTCCTCAAAATCAGAAACTGTAATTAACGCAGTCACAACCCTTACCTGAACCCAACGATGAGGAAACCACAGAGGAAGATTCAACCGCAGCCATGCAGAAGATTTTTTATTCTATCAATTAGGTTGAAGGGAGTCACAATCAGAACGAGAAGTTCCCAATTCAATTGAGGAGGAAATCAATCTAAAAATTCATACCTTAATCCGGTTTAGGAACTCATAGAGGAAGAGGAATTTACAACCGAACTTCGATAGTAGGATTCGTAGCAGCGATGTCTTGACAGATCGAGAAGATGAAGGACGTTAAAGAGAGAAGGGAGAGAGGAGCGTACTTGGCAGTTTTCCAAAACTGAACGGGAGTTTAGAATAATGAGAACATGTTATGAAGGTGGAGTAATTACGGACTAATATACTCAAAACAAATCAGCTCTTACCATTAATTAGAGGAGCGGGGAAAAGACCAATTAGTCCTCCTCTTTAATTCAAAGGACATCCATGTCCTGAATCACAAAATAGCTCAACGTAAAACATTTGTGAAGAAATAAATTCTACAAAACTTTGGGTTATAATAGTTTAAATGTTGATGAAGTTTAATTTTAAACCTAAACTTTTCGTTTGAGACATATACTAACCAAGATTGATGTGTATATACCTATAAAAAATTATGCGATAAAATGAGGAAAATAAATATTCTCAATGGTAGATTATTGTGAAACGTGGGATAGACTAGCATTTTAGAGGATAAATAATCTCCACCAGATTATTTCATCTAGCTTATGAACATAACCTAAAATATTTTATAAGACAAAGTAATGTGTGTCTTTACTATTTTATATTACTCTATATTTTTATGAACTTAGGTTTCTTTATGTTTAGGACTTTGAAATGGTTTGAATGTTGATGGATGGGTGCGGGTGCATGACGCTCGCGCAAGGCGGTGATGGATGGGCGTGACACTTGTGCGAGGTGACAAGCGCGGGGTGTGACGGGCGCAGGACGACAAGAGGCACGGCTTCGAGCGTGGACCGGATAGACTGAGTGTCGAGTAGTGAATATTGACCACTAATTCACAAAATTTTAATTTATTCTTGATGAATACAATTAATAAATGTATAGTTAAAATTTCATATACAAAAATTGCCATCCAATTTGATTATGTCTAACCAATACACAATAGCAGTCTAAATCAAGAGTAACACTATATTAAGAGAATTTGGAGCCAGATATGAAAATCAATACAAGTTTCAAAGGTTGCTTAAGTTCATATTTTAAATTTTTTTCAAGCAAACGTAACTTGGATAAGGCACCTTAATTTGACCCATAACCCGAAAAAATCGAATGACGCAGAGGCTAACCCAAACTGAAAACACCCAAACCAGAACTCAACCAAAATCAAAGTGACCCAAATCTTATTTGAACCAAATGAACCCGACCCGACCTGAACTGAACTGAACCAGGACCGAGTGACCCGAATTAGCAGGTCTAATTCTATGTATAAGTTGTGGCCTACAGAGGTTCAATCTTTAATAAAGCTAGGTTTGCATTGTTAGGGAGCTCTATTAATTTCTACATCCTTCATGCATTATCTGCAACAAGGCACTAGTGGAGGATCGTATGATATAAGATTTTGCAACTTTATGTAAATGATTGCTTACTCAGCTTTGTATTCATTATGATATATATAGTAATGTATAGAGAATACAATGAAGCACGTTCTAGATTGGTTCAAGGAGCAGGTCAAGTGGCTAGGGAGAAGAAGAAGATTGTGGTGTATGTATAGGAGAAGGTAGAGCGAACAAACAAAGGTGGAGATGGGTTTGTACTTAGTGAGTGAGATAAGGCAACATATGATTAAGAGGGAGACTGATGTGAGGAGAATTGAGGGAAGGGAAAGGTTGTGGTGAGATGAGAGACATGTCCATATTTTGAGTGGTAGTGGGCAGGGCAGAATCTGGTGAAACAATTGGGATGAGGAAATGAGGAGGTTCTGTATAAGGCAGATTGGTTGAGTAAATAGGCAAAAGGAAACATGATTTCATTGAAAGTAACATATCGAGAAGTATGGATTCTGTCGAAAGATGTATGAAGAGACAAATATCCATAATGGTTAGGAGAACACCCTAGAAAAACACACTTAATAGACCTGACAGACAGCTTGTGTTTTTTAAATGGTCCCAGATTTGGAAAACAAGCACACCCAAAAGTATGTTCAAAATCATAACTCACGTCTGTGTTGTGGAGAAGCTGATAAAGGGATTTCTGGTGTAAAACAGGTATATAAGTGCGATTTAAAGAAAAGCAACAACTAAAGGTCATCCTTCATGAATTCTAAAGGTCGTCTTCTCCACATCTTGCTCACAACCCCTGATTTAATGGTAACCTGATTTCAGATCTAGTTTAGAGATGATTGCCACTTTATTCAGCTCATCCTGTAGCTCATCAATAGTTCGCAATGGGAACTTATCAAGATTGTGATGTTATTCAAGTCCCTATAATCCAAGTAGAGCCTTCATTCACCAGTTTTCTTCTTAATCAACAAAAGTAGACTAGAAAAGGGCTAGTGCTTGGTCTAATAAATCTAGTGATCCACGATTCTTCCACAATGCATTCTATATGATCTTTCTAATAATATGGGTTCTGGTACGGGCGTATATCGGGTGGCATCCCCTGGTTGAAGCGAACATTGATTTAGTCCCTAATGATATAGATCTCTACTTCTATAAACCCGTTAATATAAAACCACACTAATGCTAAACTAGTTGGCAAGCTTAAAAGCCATAAACACTCAGTTATCATCTTTCATTAAGCACAAGGACTAAAATAAAGTAGTAAAACAAGTTCAAGATTCAACAACGGAGTTTTAGGGATTTTATGGTAAAATCTCCATCCCTGGGTACAAGGAGACTACCCAAGCATTAGAACATAAAAATGAAAGAACGGAGAAGAATTAGGTATGTGAGGTTAAAGAAGAGCTTCAATGAAGATGAGACTTCGTAGACAAGTTTAAAAGCCATAAACACTCAATAATCATCTTTCATTAAACACAAGGACTAGAATAAAGAATTAAAACAAGTTCAAGAATCAACAATGGAGTTTTAGGGATTTATGAAAAAATCCCCATCCCTGGGTACAAAGAGACTACACAAGTATTAGAGCACAAAAATAATAGAAGGGAGAAGATATATCCATGTGAGGTTAAAGAAAAGCTTCAATGAAGGCGAGACTTCTTCTCTACTTTTCCCCTATTTTCTCTACTTGTGTCGTGTTGTTATGTGCTCTTCTGACTCCCCTCTCTTTCACTTTTTATGTGTTTTATACTCGCGAAACTGTTGTCTTTTTAGTCTAGTCCGGGGTTGTATCCTCGTGTAATACCCGAATCAAAATTACATGGAGAATTTTGGTCGTTGCATTTGTGTATGTCAGAACATACGTCTGGGTTTCCATGGTCAGAGGCACCTTAGTATGGTCCGTGTTTGTCCTCCCGGACATATCTTGGACTAAACTAAAAACAGATAGAAGCTTCTACCTTATGTAAATCTAGGTTTGTTTATCTAGAAAGAGACACGGACAAATGCTGAAGATGACCAATAGCTTGTCCAATGGGGTTGTCTAGGTCTGTAGACCAGACACATATCCCGATGGTTATACAATACAACATATCTTCTTCGTTCTAGCTATGATTTGAGAACTGTTTGTGCCCACGTGTTTCTCTCTTTGTCTACTTTGCTCCTAGTTATTTTATTCTTTATATTTAAGCAATACATGTGTAAGAACTCCAATAAGGTACAAAACTAGAGAAAACTAGCTCAAGTGAAGAAATGAGCATGATAAGTGTTGATAAAGCATATAAAATACAACCCTAAAGCATACTCATCTGTACACTAATCTAAAACAAATCCAACCTTCACCACCGTCCTCAACTTCAAGAACATTTTGCACTGTTAAGCTGGACAAGGAGTGCAATGGAATATGTCGCAGCTTGACCTTCATACCAAACTACTAAAAGGAAATAGTTAGCGCCCCCAATTTATGGCAGAATCTCCCAACTTGATTAACCCTTCAATACCCAAGATGATATCCACTCCAGAAACTACAAATGATAAACAATCTACTGAAAACACAGCACCCTATATATCAAAGTTCAAATCCTTACCAATTCCAACCCCTCGCTCACCAGCACTATTTCCAGTAGTCATCTCAAATTGAGAAGTTTCATCAAATGGGAGTCCCCAATCCTGCACCAAACGTTCCCGAACAAAGTTATGAGTGGCACCACTATCAACCTAGATTAAGACCGGGTGATCCAAAAGCATACTTGACAATTTTGTTTCCTTATGGACCGGTATTCCCTTGAGCGACATGAGAGAGAGGTCTACTATAAAAATCTGTGAAATCGAGTGACCAGCTTCACCCTATGGATACAATTTGTAAGCTTTCTCTCCCTCTTCTTCGTTATTGTCAGCAGCGGTTGAAGACCAACCGTCTTGCATCTGTGGGTCAGCGCCCACTTCTCCCCACAACGAAAACACAACCCTAGGGAGCACCGCCGCTACATTTCTGTGTCTAGGACTCATTAGAAGTTAAAGAAGCGACCGATGGAAGCTACAGAGAAGGAAACCTACCGCCGTTATGGTACCCGTTGAATTAGGGTTTTTGATTTCTCTAATTTTATTGGGCCAGTTTAAGTCATTTACTATCCCTGTCGATATCCAAGAGTTATTCTCTTGAATCTTTCTTGCCAACTGCATCATCTCTCTCAAGTTACGGGGCCCATGCATAGAGTGCTCTGCCAAAATCTTCCCTTGGAGACCGCTATTGAATATCCCTCTCAGCACTAAATCCATAACTTCCTACAAATGCGCGAAGTCGAATTCAAATCGTAGTCAATACTTATCTACCTTGGATGTTTGTTTAAGAGAGTATAACAAATCCATCCTATCTCCATTAATGGAAGATCCAAAGCATTTCTGAAGAGCCCATTGGATTTCCTCCCAGTTTAGGAACAATCATGGTGCTTTATCCATTCAAACCAGTGAAGGGCATCTTCCTTTATACAAACACCTGTCGCCTAGCCATCGGGATTTTATTCAAGGTGAAGTAGAGTTCTGCAAGGTAGATCCAGCCCTGAGGATCTTCGCCAGTGAATATTGGCATATCCAGCTTGCGAATCCGAAATTCCCTTTGATTGAAGTTCTCACCAAGGAAATCCCCAATGTTCCCGACACGTGTTCCTCTCCATGGGAATCCCCTCGTTGCAGTATCTGAAGGATTGTATGGATATCCTTTCAGACAAAGACACCCGTTGCATAGTTTTTAACATTCTCCTAAATTTCATTAACTCTTGCATTCGTGACTGGAGAATTATCTTCAGACAGAATTCTGGCATCTACTAGTCGATTCTGTAACACCCCTAATCCTAATCCTGTAATATAATCGCAAGTCGTAGCATAACAAAATATAATTCGTAGTGGAAAATAAAACTAACTATCGTTTGGTGTTACACGCCGTTACCCACCCATGTGAGTAACAAAGCAACCTTACTTCATCCATCAACTTCAACTCTCCACTGCTGTGATGAACAGATACTGAGCAATCTTGAACTTACAATCCAAATCCAGACTAAACAAACGAGCAACTAAATCCAATACAACAGAACTCCATATTATAGTACGCATTAAAATTAAAGAGTACTTTATTAAAATACATCAACTACCCAGCGTCCCGCTCTCCGGCTTCGTGTCTCTTCTCAGTAACCTGAAATGTTTTACCCATTAAAGGGCTCAGCAAACAATATGCTGGTATGCTAAATGTTTAAATCATTTGGATCCCTTAAGTCGTTTAGCCATCTTGATATTAGATTCATTACATGCTGTACCGGTTTACAATAATAGTAACAACTGTAAATATTTAAACAATCACTTAACAGTTCAACCAACAATATTATCACACAACCAATAACCAATAACCAATAATCAGTAACCAATAACCAATAGTCAATAGCCAATGACCAAACAAGATACGTATTATTTAACTGTATTTGTTAGTTGGCCTCATGGCCCTTATCCTTTTTAACCAATCACTTAAACCTTCCAATTAATTTCCACCTCGGGGCGTCATGTTAGGACAACCCTTAATAACTTATTAATGGACAGTAGTCCCCTGGGTTCCAATGGAACCGTTGCCAGCTGACCCTGTGGTCCTGGATATTTTGTTTGCCTTGAAGGCGACCAATTCGGCCGAAGCCTGCACCAACAGTAGTGCCCTCTGCCATCATCGAATGTGGACGATGGATTCCCTTGAGTGACTCTTGATAGTAGTCCCTCGTAGTGATCACGCTGCGCAACCAGATAGTCGAAACTAACTGGATTCCTCTCTTTGTAAGTTAGCCCTTTAGTCAGTGATACCAGATCCAATCCTTGAGTTAAGACTATGATAAATGACCGTCGGTTAGGTTCTTGTAATACCTAAAAGTCATCTAGTCTTGTTGAGCTTAGATTTATAAACTTCCAGTCATAAGACGTTCGCGTAAAAATAAAACGTAATGGTGTCGAGCAATACAGTATACAAGATCATATACATAAATCACAGATATCGCCCTTAGCAATTAAACACACAACGTCTGGACCTCAGGAAAATCCTTAGGACATTCAGACCACACAATTAACATACCGTTCACCGTGAAAATTTGCTAGCTTGATAGTTCACGCTTAGTAGTTTCTCCCCGTAACGCTGTTATACGTACATGCAAATATCGGGTAACGTTAATACAACTAGCCCTAACTATTACAGTACTGTTGATACAGAACTAATACTCGTAGTATACTAACCCCGTATGTTCTTTATTTCCCCCTGTTATTTAACAGTGGTTCGAGGTAGTTTATCAGTTTGTTATTTTATGTAACAACTACATGCGATAATGAATTTCTATCTCCTTAATTATATACTCATAATTGTTTCCACTTATTCTATATATTAATACAACTTGGTTATTTTTATTATAACCACAATTTTTTATAAACTTTACATTATACTCCATAATATATTATATTACTTAGTTTTAATTCCTTTCATTATTAAATTACAAAACCAACCTTATAAATTCGGTAATCATATATTGAACACATTACTTTTGTAAATCACTATATAACCACATAAACTTTCGGTATTTATAATTGAACATTCTAACTTTTGTAAATTACTAAATAACCATATAACTTTCGGTCGTTAACATATAGTTTTCTTATATTTATAATTTAACCCCAAAACTTTATATAAGTTACATATTAACTCATAAACTATAGTTTTAATATTTATTTACCTTAAATAACCGAAATGACCCTTATAATTCTACTAATTATGTTTTCGCCCTATATCCACTTCGGTTTTACATATACTTTTATAAATTACATATTCACCCCAAAACTTTTATAAACTTAATATTTTATGTCATAAATCATTTTAACCCAAAGTTTTTGGTCAACACTTTGACCAAAGCCTAATTTCATAATTAATACTTTAATATACCCAGAAAATCATATGTAATTCGGTTATACACTATATTTTCCAGAAATTACCAAATAGCCCCAAAACTTTATAAATTATTATTTTAACACTTAAACACTTGTTTAATTTAACCAAAATTCATAATATTAATTCCTACCTTATATTATATCATAATTATGTCAAAACCACCATTAACTCTCGACAATTACATATAGTACACTATACTTTCCAAAATTTATATTTTAGCCACATAACTTAATAAATTAGCCATTTAAATACTTGTAGCTATTTTAATATTCCAAAAATTTATAATACAAGCTAATATACCTATATTCTTCAAAAATCACCAAATAAACCCTTTTGTTCTCCGTTTTAATTTTAATTTACCATATAGTTTAAAAACTTGATTTATATCTTAAATAAGTATATATAAATGCATATAAGCCATATAACACTTCTAAAAAATATGTTAATGACTTAGGATGATTATAAGCTCAAAATTAAACATTTAACTCCTAGACAATTCGGCTTAATTATATATGCATCATAATTAAATTTTTGTGACACAAAATTTATACCTTAAGGTAATAATCTTACCTTGTATGTTATAAGCTATTTTCTTAGTAGTATATCATATTGTTTTCGGCTCTAATTTATTGAAGGGTTTGTACATAAATTTGTACTAAAGTTTGAAGCTTAAATCAAACTTAAACTTAATAGATTTAATTATAGAAACTTACTCCTTAAATCAAGATGATTCTTGTACTTGATTTCCTCTTGAATTCCAAGCTTCTCCAATGTTATATTGTTGTAGAATTTTCGGCCTCCATATGTAGATTTAGGAGATCCAAGTGTTAGACTTCTAACAAGGATTTATAAGTAAGATTTGGAGTAGTTTATAAGAGTTTACCCTAGGTATTTGTCAAGGAATTTTTGGTACACCTTAGGATGGTTGGAGATCCAAATTTCCTTCATGAAATGATGAAGAGAATATTGATTTAGAAGCTTAGAATTTTCGGACATTACTTAGGTACTCACTAGGATTTTCAAACAAGACATATACCTTAACTTGCTCTTGTTTGTTCCTTGAGTTGTTGTTGAATCAAGGCAACTCCTTGGAGTACTAATGCTTGGTGAAATCTTGCAAGGTTGCTAGGATGATTCTTGCTTCAAGACTTGTTGGAAGTTGCTAGGAATTTAACTCAAAAATGGAGTTTAAGGTTAAATCTCCATTAATGGAGCTTGAAGCTCATAAGAAGAAGCTAACTAAGGATGAAAGAAAAGAGAGAAGAGAGCTTACCAAAATCGGCTAAGGAATGAGCAAGAGGGAATGCTAGCTCACGTAAGGGATTAAGATAATGAAAATGAAGGAATCTTGACAACAATGTCAAAGTTGGCTAAACTTTTCCTTAGTTTATTGGCTTGACTCTTGGCTCCATAAAGTCCCCATAATCAGCCTTGTTTTCGGTAATGGAGGAGAAAAAGAATGGTGATTAACAAGTCTAGAATATTAGGAAGTTAGGCAAGGTATTTCTTTTGCATTTTCTATGTTGAATTACCCATGCTAATGTTGTTTGTTTCCTTGTAGGTTTACGGCAAGGGCTGTAGGTAGCTCATTTGATTTAGTTTATATTAGACAATGTGCTAAGCTTAATTAGGTAGATGTCTTTCTTTGTTTATTTTACAGCAATCAAACCTAATTTTCTCCATGACCATTATCGGCAGCCTTGGTTAGGAATGGGTAGATTTTTTAATTGTAAAGTATAGATCTAGATCTAGTCTTATTTTTTTAATTCCATTACTTTTCAAAGACTAATCTCTTCTCATTTTCCTGCAGGTTTTCGGTGATGAGAGGCCTTCCTATACTGAGATTCCCTTTTTATATATCACATGGTATGTGAAAGATGAGTCACCATGTCATAAGACATTTTATTAAGCTAAAATCATGTCAAATACCTACTAAAAACGGCCCCTTGTGTGGCTAGGTGGAATTGATTTTTACATTGGTTCTTGTCACGCTATATTGCATTAAGATTATACTGTAACATGTTATAGGTTCCAACCTTTATTTGGTACATTCATACCAAGGTAAAAGATGAAAGTTTCTAAGGTAAAATGCTGATTTTATACTAGTTTTTTATCACAATTTCGGCCCTACTTGTGCTATGATTTTAGCACTGGATTTGATTGATTTATATGGTAAATTCACCCCCATTTAAGATTCACAACTCGTGGCTCCTCAAAAACTTCAAGGTAATAGCGTAGAACGCATTTTTATGGCACCCGAAGGTGCGTTTTTGTGCTTTAAGGATATTTTGGAAAATAAGTAGTCGCTACGAGTTCCAAGTGTTTATAAACATTGTTTATAGTTAATAATGATATATTAAGGTGTTACATTGAGTTATGTGGGGTTATATCAACTCATGACACAATTTCCGGGCTACCGGGACACTCCCGGGGCCAAAACAGGAGCGTTAAGAATTTCCCCCGAGCACTTTGTGTATTTTTGAAAAAGTAGCTCGAGCATTCTCTTTATAATGCTAAATAATGGTGATAGGAACTCTAAGAATGAATTATATAGGAGTTCATGCCACTTTGGTACCTCTCCAGGGCATTCCCGGGGGTTTATGGGGCCCCCAACGGGTACCTCCGAGCACTTTACGTTTAATTGAGAATTTAATTAGCGTGAGGACTTCATCTTATATGTTTAATAAAGTGTTATGGTGCATTTAGAATGAAGTGTAATGCTTTATTTTATCTTATAAAGTATTTCCGGGTGTTTCCGGGGCTTTTCGGGCCTTAAGGGAGGTGTGTTGACTCTCCCGGGCATTTTGCACTTTTACTTTGTTCTAGCTGGGGTCCTATGTTTTAAAGGTCATATAATGATCCTTAATTGACTTGGTATGAGTTTTATAGTTTATATACAATAGTTAGCTTAATGTCCGGCTTAGCGCACGTTGTTGACCTTAAGGAGTTTCGGTGCGTTTTTAACGCCTAAGTGTTTATATATTTTCTTAGGGTTTCATAATCCCCCAAATAATACTTATTTCTCATTATTTAATTATTTAATGGTTAGGGGTATTTCAGATTCCTTGATGTTTCATTTTTTTACACTCCTAGGGATGCTAATATTAGGTCACATAGTCTTGCTAACCATGCCCGCTCTGAACAAAAGATGAGGTCATGAACTCCGGATATAATGCCGGAATCTGTACTCAAACTTATTTCCTAATATATATCTTGTTTTAAAAAAAGAAAAGTCTCCACTACCATGCACACCGCCCAAGAGTTTGTCTAATACCAGATGATAGAGAGAGAACATAGAGAAATTGTATAGCCAGCACCAGCTAGGTAGTAAATTCTCCCAAAATCCTCTCTCAAGACCTATTTCATTCTCAAGCTTCTTGATATCTTATTCCTGAAACCATAACTCCTCCCTACATTGTAATAGCCTACGATAACAGGTTTAGAATAATACTAACATCATCATAAAAAAAAAAGAATAATACGAACTCAAACCAATAAACAATTACCAGCTAGGACTAACAAACTCCTGCCATAACAAATTCTACTCAAGCCGCATCAGCTACTCCTTTGACCCGTTATTGGAATCTTAATTCCTAGAATAAGATTATCGGAATCAAATTCTAAGAATATAATATGACCTTATTTGGTTGCTATGATATGAATACTTAGAATTTGATGTTTCTTTCGTTTGATTGACAGAATAATGATAGGAATAGACTTGGAATAAAGTATACACTCACAAATTATTATTGAAAAAACACATTATTATTATTTTTTGTATGATAAACTATAAATTTTAGTTATGCATATTAACTTGAAAATATGTAAATATAATATTTGTAACAGAATAATTAATAAAGTTTACTTTTCATAATTTAAAAACCCAAAATGGTCAATAAATTATTTTTTAAAAAATATACTATTCAAATTTTCTAGATAATATTTAATTGATAGTATGAATATAAACTTATAATTATTTGGTACAGAACACAAAGGAACATTTTAGCATGTAATATGAATGTGATTAATATAATTTGAACATCATACTACTTATTTAGATGCGGAAAATAATCTTTTAAAACTATTACTAAGTATTCAAAATTAGTTAAAACATTTTACAAGGAAAAGAATAAACTAATAAAATTAAAAAGTAAATTTTTAATTATATTAAATTATAATAGTACAAAATATTTGTAATATTTTTCCTAATGATTAATTATAAGTATTTATTTTTACATGCTATTAGATTTTAACTATATATCAAAGTAATTATAGATTTTATACCATACTTAATAATTAAAGAACAATTTTATATGTTAATATACTTTACTTCTTATTTCTTGACATATTCCATATTAAATTTGAATTTATGGTTTTGAATTTCATTAAGTAATATTTAATAAAATAAAATGTATTGTTTTAACAAAAAATGTATGTCTAAAATAAAATAAAATAATTATTTGTCAACAAATTGAACAATATATAATATAAAAACCGTATAGCTATACGCATATATATTCGTTTATAGTCAATTATTTATTATTAGTAAGATTTTTTTTAAATTTCAATAGTATTATCTATTCCATTTGAAATTAAAATAACCTTTTTTAAGTATTAATAGTATTAGTGTGTTTATATTAAATATGTAATATATTATATTTTATTTCAATATATATGTAAAATATAATGCATTTTCTCATAATAAAATGGTTTATTTCTTTATATTTAAAATATATAAAAAATAGTTTTAAAAATTACTATGTATGTGTGTGTATATATATTATAAGATAATTGTATCTTAGATATTAATAATGAATAAGAAATAAAGATGATACTCCCTCCGTTAATTAATATCTGTCGTTTTAGTATGTGACTTTTGTTCAAAAATATCTGTCATTCTAGCTTTTTGGTACACCTCCTTCCACTTTTACCCCTACTATTCAATATAATATTCATCCACTAGCCTTGGTCCACCAAAAATAAAGGATGACGAAATTATGTACATAACATTGTAAAATGTGTCCTTAATTGATGTAGTGTGGATTTTAAAATTCCTTCGACCAAACAAGGGAAATAAAGTAGAATTCCACTCGTTCTTGACTTGCTTATACATTCGTATTTTTCTTCGAAAAGCAATCGATTGAAAATTCAAACGTTTATATATACTACCTCCGTCCCGTCATAAGTGTCCTCATTTGCTTTTTGACACGCTTTTCCACTTCAATATTAAATATATAAGATAAAATAATTTAAAAATTTTTTTTTACAACATATAGTTTTTCACATAAGGATCCATTATAAAAAAAATTATAAAAATATACTCCCTCCGTCCCCAATTGACCTTCCCCTTTACTATTTGGGCATGTCATTTGACTTCAATATTTAAACATGTAAGATAACATAATTTTATAAATCTAAGTATTGCAATGGAATCCTTATGTGAAAAACTATATGTTATAGAAATTTATTTTATAAATTATATTATCTTATATGTTTAATATTGAAGTGGAAAAACGTGCCAAAAAGCAAACAAAAAAGTCAATTAGGGACGGAGGAGTAGTATTATCTTACATGTTAAATATTGAAGTCAAACGACCCATCCAAATAGTAAAGTGGACAGTCAACTTGGGACGGTGGGAGTAATATTTATGTCGTGGCCCTACATGAAACTTAGCTTGATCAAAATCTCAAATTGAATATCTAATGCTCTTCAATTGATGCCAAGAGAACAAAAAAACAAATTGGAAAGGATGGTGATGGTGGCCATGGATACTGGACTACCTCATGATTACTATTTCAGTGTTTGTGTGACGTGGGTGTCAACGTTGAAGAGGTGTTACTATTCTTTTTGTGCTATTGTGAGTTTGGCATTAATTAGATGTTTTTGCATCGATCGTATTGTTGTTTTTGAGATATGGCAGTTAACAGGCCCATGTTAAACATTGAGAAGACACTGGTCATATTTTAATAGATAAAAAACTTAATTATTTAAACTATATTAAATTTTATATAATCAGTTTCGCTTTAAGACTATTTATTATTTAGCCAATATTGATTAACAATTTTTTTATTTATATAGTACTATCGTGTTTTTTGAAAGCATGGTCATGTGTTATTAAATTTTGATACCTGAAAAAGAAAAGTTACTAGATTTGGTTAAAATATGAACAAATTTATTCTAATTAGTATAGATATTTCATGTACAAAGAATAAGTTACTAAAGAAAAAGTTACAAATGATACAAATTTTGATAAGTAAATTTATTTTAATTGGTATAGATATTTCTAGTAAATAGAATTTTGTGTGATTATCTTTTGAAATTTATTTTGTGATTATCATGCTTTAATACTAAAATAAATAACGTTTTATTTTGAAAAATAGTAATCAAAAATTTCAAAAATTAAGTTGACTAATCATACTGTTCAAGACTTCAAGTTGAGTTAGATTTTAAAAGCACTTCCTTTTTAGAAAATAGGTTCTGAAAAGCATTACTTAATTAATAAACATTAATTAGGAAAATGGAGACTCCACCCATGACGTTTGATGAAATTTCACAATCCACTCATGTGGTTTTAATAATTATTTTCCCCACCCATGTGGTTTCCTCTTGTTTTACATCCAGCAACTTTTCTAATTTTTGTTCAATTCAAAAGATGCTTAAACGTTGTCCGAAGTTGATGAAATTTTACATAGACGATGCTAAAGTGTTATATTTTGGTTTAGTGAGAAATCTAAAGTTTTTTAAGCTTAAATGTGACATGTGGGACCCAATGAACATGTCACATGTTTCATTGGGTCCCACCAGAGGCGGAGCTATGTGTTCCATTGGGTGGGCTTGGCCCCCCAATTAAAAAAAAAATTAGTAGAAAGATACCTATAACATAATATCTTTTACTACATGGCCCCCCTAATTTTTGTATACGGCCCCTTCAATTTTCAGAAGCCGGCTCCGCCCCTGGGTCCCACGACACACATTTAAGCTTAAAAAACTTCAGATTTGATATAAGATCAAAGTATATCACTTTAGCATCGTCTATGTAAAATTTCATCAACTTCGGACAACGTTTAAACATCTTTTGAATTGAACAAAAATTAGAAAAGTTGCTGGATGTAAAACAAGGGGAAACCACATGGGTGGGGAAAGTAATTATTAAAACCACATGGGTGGATTGTGAAATTTCATCAAACGTCATGGGTGGGACATGTAATTTTCCCTATTAATTATTATACTCCTCATCGTTATCAATATGCACAAAAACCTCCTGTTTAATCTTTTGTCCGTACTCGGCTCCATTTGTCTTCTTACCCTAACTTTTTTTTAATCATTTTAGATTTTTATGAAGTGTTGTTTTTTATTGCTCCAACGTTTGCAAATCTTTTATTCCTACAAAAGAAAAAGAAAGAAGATAAATGGTCAAATAAACAAAGAAAAAAAAGCAAGAGATTATTCTGAATGCTCGAACTTTGTACAGTACTACTGTATTTAGCATTGACTTGTTTGACTAACACAAATCAGACACAAAATTTGTGAGTTTGATTCAATTTTACATGATTAAATAAACGGACCATGTTAGGGTTGATCTGTGTAATAACCGTGTTAGTTTTTGTTTTAATATGTGTAACCCATTAACTTGTTTAAGTAGTTTATATTAAATAAATATATTTATAAATTATAGATTAATTACTCTTAATCAAATATTAATATTAACAAGATATAAAAATATAAAAAATTATGTATTTCAGGTGGGTCAGAGTGGATCGGATGGTATAAGATGCATCTCAATAAAGATAGGTTGTTCAGGCATATTTAACGTAGCACCACAAATTATGGTTTTGCATATGAGTTATTAATCTTTGAGATGAGATTGTTAAGATAGGCGTGCGGAGGACTCCTCAAGTTATTGGGAGGTGACAAGATGGTCATGAGGCATTTATATAACTTTTTTCATCCCCAAACGGAAAGAAATAGTTTGAAGTTATGATTTGGAATAAGTGATTATTCCCAAAATCAGTTTCGTGTGGTGAATGGTGATGAAGAATATAATGAGTACTTAGGATATAATGAAGAAGAATGGGTTAATTGATGTTCATGAGTGTGTGTTTTGCGGAAAGGAAGAATCAAAGGGATCATTTGTTCTTTTATCGTGACTTCGTGAAGTGAATTTTTGCTTGAGTAAGTAGGGTTTGGGACATGTCTCTCCCTCATGAGTTCTACTATTGTATGAATTGTATCTTGAACATGAAGGGAAAGACATAGATAGAGTTCAAGGGTAGATATCTTGTGATAGGGTGTTGTATTTACAATATATGGAAGGCTAGAAATAACCAAGTCAATAGGAATGAGATTGTAAGTGATTAAGAGTGTATGAAGATTATTAATTCTGACATTATGGGGGAGAGTTAGTAGATTTGTCAAGAGATATTAGGGTGAAGAAGTACATAGGGAGGAAAGTGCGGTTATTTTTGTAAGTCGGTTTGGTTGTTCTTTTTTTATGGTTTAATAAAGTGATATACTTCTCTGGTTCGAAAAAAATAAGTATTTTAATTAAGTTAAAGTTAATAATATCTTAGAATTATAATAAATGATGTTAATTAGTCAAATTATTTTTTCATATATAGACAAAAGGATTACAGGGTTAGGTTTAAGTTTAATATATGTATATTTGAATTTCATATTTAGACATGACTAATTAATTAGATTAGGTCCAGTCAGCCCGTCTAATAGACAGGCTGGGTATTAGTTTCATATTTGGACATGATTAATCAATTAGATTATGCCACCCAACCCGTTTGATAAAAAAGCTCGGTTTGAGTTTAGCCTACACGACTCGTGAACCCTTTATGCATTGATTAATACAATAGATAGTTATGGGTAAATTTATCGGGTGTGTTAGAGGTTTGAATTGATTCATTATATATATTGTATGTAATATTTATGGTACACTTTTATGACTCATGATATTCACTACCACTATAATGAGAAGTGTATCGACAATAAATAGTAGAACTTATAATTCCGTAAAGTGTCGAGGTTAAGGGTGAGTATTCGGTTCCGGTTATTCGTTTATATCCGAGATCCGGAATTATTTAGGTTTTTTTAACTGAAAATTTTAACTGTTTTAAAAGAATTTCGGTTATTGGTAGAGCCGAAATATTATTCGGTTTGGTTTTCAATTCCAGGTTGGGTAATTCAATTTACCCGAATAGCCGAATTACATATATGGAAAATCTTGGCTAATTCATTTTTTTTAATTCAATTCTTTTTTGTTTTATAATTAGGTTCTTTTTATAATTCCGTTCATTTTTATATTCGGTTATTTGTTACAATTGAATTAAAATTTTCAGTTTTTAGTGGGATCTCGGTTCCAGCCTTTAAAAAATTTCGGTTATTCGGTTCTCGGTTAATTGGGTAAAACCAAAAAACCGAAAACCAAACTATTTTTCCTAATTTGGTTTTCAGGTAGACCCGAATAACCGAATATTCACCCCTACAAGTAGGGATGACAATTTTAAATAGATATCTGTTAACCCGGTCCGCCCGATTTAAATAAACGGATGAAAACCTGAAATATACGGATGACGGATCAGGTGATGAATGATCGAGTGATGAATCGGATTGGGTGACGGATGAAGTTTTTTCATCCGTCACCCGACCCGTTATCCGTTTATCACCCGACTCGTCATCCGTTTAAAGTTACACCTTGTGTTATTTCAAGTAACCAAACAAATATTATAGAATTTTTTAAAGAAAACTAAAAAATACGTTCCATTTTTGTTGTCTCCCTCATACAACATAAAATTATGTTTATTTTCTTATTGATATTGGTGGAATATTTGATTACGTTGGGGTAAAGTTTCTTAAAATACAAAGAAATTTTACCTTTAGCAGTACAAAAATAATTTATATTCATTACTACTATAAAAGTTATTTATGATATGGAAACGATTATCACTTGATTATCACCCGATTGTCACCCGATCCACCCAAATCACCCGCGGATGATGGATGAATGGATGACGGATGAAGAATAAATGGTTGACGTCCGCACGGATGATGAATGATATATCCGGATGATTGATGTGGGTGATGCTTCACCCGACCCGAACCTGATCCATTGACGTCCCTACCTACAAGCAGTTGATATCAAGTGTCATTCAATTGTATCGAGTAAAAGAAAAAGAGTAAGGGTGCGTTCACTTCGGGGTAATCAGCAAAGGGAAATAGAATCATTCTCTTTGTGGTTGTTTGTTTTGTATTTTTAGTGATTCCATTTCCCCTAATTCAAGTTTCGAAAACCCCCATATCCCTCTTTATGTTACAAGATTTTGCGGAAAAGGTATCCTAACCCGGACTCGTGTCGCGGTTCTGTTAATTGGAAGGGGTTTTTTAAAATGTAAACCATTAATGAAGAGTGGTCTGGGCTGGGTAGTCAGCAATGGGAAGACAATTAGGTTTTGGAAAGATGTTTGGGTTACAGATTCCAGTTTGGAATCTCAGGCTATTTGCCCGATTCCTCTGCAGGATAGCAATAAATCTGTGGCTGAGTACTGGGAGAGGGATCGGGGTTGGAAAATGGAATTGTTTTCTCAGTTTTTACCAGCTACTATAAATGATAGCATTTCTAACATTTCTGTTTACCCTGAATCGGGGATGGATTTTATTTCCTGGAAACCTGATAGCAAGGGTAATTATTCGGTTAGATCAGCTTATCATTTACTCTCGGGTAGGATGGATCCTACTAATGTGGGAAACTCTGATGTGTTCAACTTGATATGGAAGTTGCCTGTTCAGGAGCGTATCAAGTTATTTCTATGGCGTGTTTCGATTGGTAAAATCATGACAAATGAGAGGAGATGTCGGATGGGTCTAAGCAATGACAATTCATGTCATTACTGTGGGAATGTGGAATCCATCCTTCACATCCTTCGTGATTGCCCTATTGCTGTTAGAATCTGGAAAAGACTTGTCCGGTCCAATAGTATCTTTGTTTTCTTTTCCTCTGATTTGCATGACTGGTTGCGCACTAATCTGTCTAAGGGTGGCAGTTTTCTGATAAATGTCAAGTGGAAGATGGTGTTTCCTATTGTTTGTTTTCTGTTATGGAGCTGGAGGAACAAGAAGATCTTTGGCACAGAAGATAGGATGCTTATGCCATTTCGAAATGTTGTAACTTCCTGCCAACAGCACAGAAGGGCATGGTCCAGATTCCAGGATATTTCAGCATTGTGGAGAAGTGGTAGAGCTTCGGTTAACAGGGAGTTTTCTCACCCTTTGGCAGTCTCATCCCCTTATGTTTTTCATATTGATGGTGCTTTTTGTCTTTCCTCAGGTAGAGCGGCTGCTGGGGGAGTATGGAGAACGGATAGAGGAGATTGGATTGGAGGCTTCACAATGGGTTTTGGAGCTCATAATGCTCTGCATGCGGAGGCTTTGGCTCTGTTGCGCGCGAGAAGGATAGTGCGGGAGAGAGGGCTGGAGGGAATCACAATCGCTTCAGACTCGTCTCAATTGGTAGAACTCTTCAACGAATGTCCAGAATCCCACGCTTTGAAGCCAGTAATTGAAGAAAGTAAACGGTACCTGGAGATCTTTAGTGCTGTTTCCATTGTACATGTGTCTCGTACACGGAATAGAGTAGCGGACTGTTTGGCTAAATTGGGTCTTGAGTTACCCACAGGTTGCATCATATTTAATGCTCCACCAGATTGTATTTGCACCTTTCTAGATAGTGATAAAGCCTCTTGGCAATAATAAGAGGTGAGGGCTGATTGCCCCCGTTTTTCTGACAAAAATAAAGTATTCCCTTACCTTCCTCTTACCCCTATCATCATCTTTAACATAAACAAATATTAATATATATGGTATAATTTATATAAATACTAATGTATGATACATAGTTTTTATCAATATTAATATACAATATTTTGTATCACTAAGAAAGAGAGGGGAGGGATAAGGGAGAGAAAAAGAAAGAGAAAGAGAAAGAGGGAGAGGAAAAGAAGAGAGAGGAGAGAAAGAGGGAGGAGAAGGGGAAGGAAAAAAAGGAGGAAAGAGAAGGGAGAAGGGAGAAGCAGAGGAAGAGAGAGGAGGGAGAGGGGAACAAAGGACGAGAGAAAAGAAAAGAGGAGGGAGACCGGAACGACAAGAAAAGGCGAAAAGAAGGAGGGGGAGGAAGAAGAAAGGGAAAGAGACAAGAGAGAGAGAAGCAGGGAGACAGAGGGGGAGAAGGGAAGAAAGAGGAAAGAGGGAGCGAAGAGATAGGAAGAGGAAGAAAGAGGAGCGACACGGGAAAGGCGAGAAAGACAAAAAGAGGGAGAGAGGGGGGAGAAAGGGAAAAAGAGGGGGAGAGAGAAGAGGGGAAAGAGGGAGAGAGAGGAGGGAAAGGGGAGGAAGAGGGGGGGGAAAAGGAGGAAGAGAGAGGAGGGAAAAGGGAAAGACGAGAAAAGCAAAAAAGAGCAAGAGAGAGGGAGAGGAGGGACAAGGGCAAAAAAGATATATTATATATAATAATAAGTATTAATAAAACTCAAATACTATAAATTTTAAAAATTAATATATTATATATAGACAAATTTTAAAAAATGTTATATATAATATATATTGTATATATAATCTATATACATACTAATATATATCATTCATAATTTAAAAACTATTTATATATGCTATATAGTTTATATAAATATTAGTATATTTACATACAAATAAAATAAATAATAATATATATTATTCATAATGTAATTAAGTATTAACACTTCACTGTTTGGAACCAAACAACAACAAAGACAATCATTGAGAATTCTATTCCGTTTCCGTGTTAGAATTAAATAGACTTCTTGATTTGGGGGAATCCCTTTCCTTTTCCTTTCCTGATTCTATTCCATTTCCTCACCCCGAAGCGAATGCACTCTAAGGGATTACACCTATTAGAGTCTACATTTGTACTCTTGACTAACAACTAATGGCTATTGATAAATAACTAATGATCAATGATTGCACCCTGAGTAGGTACATGGAAGTATTCGTTGCAGCTTTATCTGTATTTTTGGTTGACTTTCTTGGTAATGGAAGTATAAGTATGCTAATTCTACCGATGGTCTATAGTGAACTACAGTTGAGACAACTAAGAAATCAGATTAGACATTCATCCTACCGTTATCTAGACGAGGTTCAAGTCAACTGATACCAATTTGTGTGACATAAACGTGTTTTCAACAATACAAATTGTTCAAGGTTTTCATTTCTTTTCCCTTCTTTTCTTTTACACCTCCCTCAGTAGTTCACTCCTTACCCAATATTTTGACTTGTTATCATTTATGTTGGTTTATTTAGCTATATAAGCATGCATCCTCATACATTCACCATGATGCTTATTCTTTTTATTTTTGATCTTTTTAAAAGAATGATGTTATTATATACGTCCAATATTAAGTAGAGTTTCTCTATTTATAGTTACATATTAGACTTTGAAAAAACAAAGAAACAACAACATGTCTACTTATTCAAAGACTACCTGAAAAATGAACATCATATTACCCTCCTTCCACATTGATCATAAACATCACAACATGCTCCATTATCCATCTTCTCCGTCTAATCATTAACTCACGGGTATTGGAAACAAGTTTATCTCATGAGTTTACTTTTCTCTGTATACATCATGTACACCAACTGTCATCTCACTTTTTACTTTTTTTTACATATTTTTCTCTCAATCAACTATCAACTCCCAGCTAGGTCACGACGTAACATCCTCCCAAACAGGAAGCGATTTCAGAGGGGATAAGTTTCGTCCTCTTTTTTTTCCTCTGTGTAAACAGGGAGATCTGGATTAATTCGAGCTGCTCCACCTTAGGTGAGTGTTGGGTTCCTTCTTTCCACTTCTATCAGTTCTTCAGGTGTGGTGTTTCTCCAGTGAGGGTTTTGAGGTCTCTCTCGCTGTGACCTTGTTGGATTTTGTCATTTGTGGTGTCGATCTGGTGCTCTTGACTAGGATTGGAAATTGATATGAGACTGTGTGTGTTTGGTCAAGGGAAGATAGCCCCATTTTTATTTATTTTTCTTTGTTAAGTCCGAGATTCGGTCTAGGTCAGGAGGTTGTGGCATCTGCTTGTTTCCAGCATGAGGTTTTTTGGGTGAAGTTTGCTTTCTTTGGGGTGGTTGATATTGAGCTGCAGTTGATTGCTTCTACCTTTTGTGTGGGCGGTGTGTTCGGATTCTGATTTTTGCAGTGTGCAGTTGAATTAATTTTGTTGATCTCGTCGAGATTGGGTGTCGTAGTGTCGCTTTTATTTGATTTTGCTAGTGGGGGTGGTGTGGTCAGTTTCAAGGAGTACCTTTTCAGGTTCTTCCTTTTTGTTGTTAGGCGTAGTGGAATTCATGTTTTTTTTATTTGGTGAATGGCGTGGGCATTCACATGACTCTCCTTAGGTCTTACTACTGGGGGAAGGGTCTCCTCCTAGTAGTGCTGTAAGATTTGAACCAGGTGTTTTGCTGATGATTTGTTTGATCGTCCAGTCTGGTGGTGGTGTGTTGCAAGTTCGTGGGTGATGGAAATCCTATGGTGTTTCATATTAGTAAGAGGGGTAGTAGGAGTTCTATTACTGCTTTTGCCAGTTTGAAAGAAATTATTCTGCTGGTTGTATGGTTTGAAGATTTTTCTGTTACTGAGTATGGGTAGGCTCTATACTGAATATGGGTCTCCTAAGCATCAAAAGAAAATGGTGTGTGGAACAAGAATGCGATGAAGGATGAAGTTTCTCTTGTGATTGAGGCGCTGAGTCAGACTTCCAAGAGTATCTTAAGCATTTTTATGGTGTAGTTAGTTAGTTTCATACAGGGGCGGATGCAAGTGGTGACCCCACATTTTTTGAAGAATGCAGAGATTCCTATATGTATAATAATTAGATTTTATATGTATATAGTATAATGAGCTCATATATTAAAGAGTTGTTGGTGGTGTAGTTGTAAGGGATAGAAACATTGAATGAGCTATCTTGGGTTCAAATCCAATTATGACCAAATATGTTAAAATTTTTCAAAGAATAGTGACCTAGCAGAGCCAGGTTATGTGTTAGGCCCCCCTTGTCCTGATGACATCATTTTTTTATTACTAGTTTTATATAATATAGTTTATTTTGTTATAAATTAAGTTTCATTTATTAAAATTGTCTAAAAATATCTATGATAGTTATTATTTTTAATTAACATGAGTCTGTTTTAATTGTTTAGTGTTGTAAATAGAAATAATAAACTACACTTAAAACATTAATTGATGTTATTAAGTGTTATATTTTATACATTATTATTTTTGTAACCATAATTTGAAGTGAAACTTGCTTCTAAAATATTAATTGTGTTTATCAAATTTTAGTTTAAAGTTAAGTCAATGAATTCTTGTAACTGTTACCATGTACTATCTTCTGTTCTTAATAGATGATGTTTTGAAAGGTGTCATTTTTTTCAAAATATAAGATGTTCTGGACTTTTACCACTCAATTTTCATATACTCCTTACTTTTCTCTCTCACTCACAACTTCTTTATTCCTTATGAAAAGTAAGGATAAAGTAGTCTAAAAATTGTCTCCTTAATTTCAGTATTTTGTACTAGAAAATCATCTATGCAAAATATGATAGAGTATATTTTAGCGAGCTATATCTATATTTAAAATATAAACCTTTAAATCATATTGTAAGTATTTTTATTTTAAACTTTTATTATCACTTGTTGTGATCTAACAGTGGGTTCAATTAGGAAGGATATGACGGGTATTATCAAGCTCATTGGTTTTTCCAAGGCTCTGAGTAGTCTTAAGTGTGATGGATGTAATATTAGTTTGATTCTTACTAGCTTTCATTTAGTTTATGCTTATGCAGTTGTTAGGACTAAGAATGGTAGTCCTAGGGGTTTGAATTCTCTTTGTACTTCGATCAAGTTGTACTTGAAATTTAGACTCCAATGTACAAACTTCTCTCAGAATATGGGTACTTGCTATAGTCTCATTAAGGGCATCCACAATAAGAAAAGTGGATTTCACCCACTCAAAAATATTATTATAATCTTTTGTCTCACATTCTCTCTCTATGTGTCAGCAAGATTCTTATCTCTTCAGGTTCTTAATTCAGTAACCTTTTCACATCTTTTCTCCTCCACCTCATCATTTTTTTCTTTTTTACCACCATGGGTGGAATGCACACCATTGTGGATGCCCTAATTCGGACTTATCGCCCCTGATTAATGGTTATGAATTCAAGTTGCTTAAAAAAACTATTAACTCCCAGCTTTTAAAAGAATGGAACGTAATTATGTTAGTAGTACATTGAAATCACACATAGGGCCTCAGGTCCTCAGCTATAATTTTTTTAAAATACAATAAACTTCTTTTACTCGTTAACTGCAAAGGGAATCAATGAGGGGCGCTTTACAACCATTAACAAAAGCATCATAATTAGCATTAATTTCCCCTGCCTATGGCCATATGCATACACCAGACCGCATTGAATTGACCCTGTAAGATTTCTCCTAGTGAGTTGAATGATGATGAGGAATTAATTGACAGAAGCATCATTAATTAGCTTATTATCCATACCTGAGGCCATTTGCACACAAAACCACTTAAAAGAATTCTCCCACTGGGCTTGATAGTGATGCCGAATTAATGAAGGGGAGGTTGCCTTCTTTCTGCCAACTTTTAAAAAACGAATTAAATGAGCAGGTTAGGGGGAAACGTCTTCTATTCAGGTTCATATTATATCCTACATTAAATTCTCATTTACGAGTTTGGTCCTGCTGACAGAACATTTTCATTTCATAAAGAAGAAATAGAAGAATGAGAAGATTCAGGTCGTTGGTTTTAGTTGAAGGAATTGCATATGAATGGAATTGGTCAATTAATTTGCTTGTGTTTTTCTACCCTCAATGTCTTGATGAGAAGAAGAAAGAAAGAAAGAAAATACTGTGCACTGTTGTGGGTTATTAAATTTAATTCCCCCATAACATCGTAATCAGCCAAAACTCAGAAAGCCCCCAGAAGCAATTTGTGAAAATCAAAACAAAACGGAAGAATCATCTCTTTCTTTCTGCAGACCAACAAACTGCAGGCTTTTACTTGTCGTATAGCATTGGTTAAACCAAATTTCAGAAAAGATTTCAAACACAGTCTTCATCAAATTAAATACTAGTGATTAATTAACTAATTAATTATTTATGCTAGACTGCTATGAAATTAATTTCATGCTCGTGGCTATTCCGTTCTTCTTCCATCATTCCGGACAACAAAAAGGTAATTTTAAAAATTAGTTCTACTGAGAGACAGAAGTGACAGCTCCAAACAAATTCCTAGAAATTCCATCAACTAAAATAATGCTTACTATACCTACTGGGTGCCACATATCTAATTATCTACTGATACAGTAGCACTAACTGTTAATTGAAGTTTCTTCTTATTAATTAATCTCCACGGAGAGGAAACATAAAACAACACAGTCGTCCCTTTTTAGGCGCCTTTCTGGGCTTTATTGCATTAATTAGCTTCCGCAAAGCAAGGTCCAAGAAGATCATTCAAAAAGCGCCCCTTCATTTGTTATAATTATAAACGCAGGATACATTATTCTATTATCCATTAATCGACCTGTACAGTACTAGCTAGCTAGTGGTAAGTATACACCCTCCCTAATCTTCGATGTTAGATGCACCTAATTTAACTTGACATATCGCTTAGTCATTCCAATCATTACTCGGTTATATATACCGATGATTGTAACATTTTGACATTTCAATCCAACCTTAGATTATTAATCTTCATGAAGGCAAATTAATTAAAAGGGCATGAAAGAAATTATAGCTAGGTGGGTAAGTTATTATCGTTCTCACTACACTCTACATACATATAGTGACACGCACTACACTGCTGAACATATATGTGATCACTCTTTACTGGTCATGATCTTAATTAATTAATAATGCAAGCAGGATACACTGTGCTATATGGTAAAACTGTGTCGTAGTATATGACAAAGAGCCAATGTTCACAGAATCGCGATCCGATCCTACGATCCTACGATTTTACGATCCAAATTCATAGTTACGATTCGGATCGCAGGTAGGATCGCAGCCATGTAGGATCATCAAAGGATCACGATTCCATCGCACGATCCTACGATCCTACACTCTAGATCCATAGTTCGATCCTACGATCCCATCTATCTCAGTTTTAATTTTTTTATGATTTTCATATCAATGTGAATTATATCTTAATAAAATCTAGATAAATAAAAAGTTCTCAAAATTTTGTAGAAAGTTTCATAATCCATAGAATATTATGACTTTACACATTGCTATTGGATGTTATTAAAACAACTTTTATATGTAGATTTAATTAAATACATTGAGCGAGTAATGATTAAAATTGAAATGACACTTCTTGTTGCTCTCCATCATGAAGGATTACAATATGTACCTAGGTGTTCAAAAAATGTATAACATTTAAAGGGTTAGATAATATTGTATTGATTGGGAAATCCAAAGTTAAAAAAATCTTAAGTATAAAATGAAAAAAAAACTTAAAAGAACAAATACAAATTTATAAAATATTACTATTGATTAATCTTAGCATTTTTTTCTCCTTGATTTATAATTGGAACAATATAACCCAATGAAACTCATTTTGACTATGTGTTCCATTTTTTACTTACTCTTTTGAATGAGCATGGATGTGAAAACCCATGATTTTGTAAAGTAACTCATAATCTTTGTTAGGAGGGTGATGAAAGAAATGAAAACACACATAAACATTATGATTTGATTTATGCGTAACGTATCTCATTTCATTTTATCTTTTTATGGATAATATTATGAGAATTCATAATGTTTGCTTATCTATATTTCAATTTTGTACGTGTATTATCGTAGTTGTTGTCTTGATTTATTATTTTTAATTGATCAATAATGCTATATATTCTTACTCAAATTAAACTATAAGCTTTAACTAGAAGTTGTTGATAACATATGTATATGTTTTAACAATATTAACTCACTTTTTGTAGGATCGAACGATCCCACGATTCGATCCCACGATCCGATCCTAGGGGTCACTTACGATCCTACGCTAGGATCGCGATCCTAAGAACATTGCAAAGAGCCTTATGCTTCAGTAAGTTTTCCTGTGTAAGCAAAGTTGTTATGAGAAATAAAAAAAAAAGTCTAATGGAGTTAAGGTTTTGGGTCTTCCTCATTGCATTTTTGTAAGGAGGATATGGAGAGTTTGTGTCTGTTTTTGTGTTTTGGTTCATCTTTGTATGACTTGTGGCACTCCAAGGCTTGTGCCTGTAATTATGAAAAAAAGACAGATACACCGACGAGAGTTTTGGGACTCCAAAATTCTGTGTTGCGTACATTGAAGCTCATTACAGTGACAAGCTAGAGTAAACGTGTCATGAGAAAGTGTAGTGTTGCTATTTGAATTTACCAAAATTGATTGACGCATGGTAACATAGGCAGCAGATTCAGATTTCAGATCACCTCACTTTATACTACTATTGTCACGCAAGAACAAGATACCATCATTATGCAAGTTGTAAGATCGATGGGTTTTACTGCTCTCCCGCTGTGATCTCTTTTTCCATATATCTCTATCACAGAGTCAAAGACAGTCGAAGGAAACAGAGATCAGAATAGTCAATAATGAGATCGCAATCAAGGAGCAGGTAAATGAAATTTAAAGTGATTTCTGCGCGTGGGGATTTGTGAAATGAGGGCGATCCATCAATCATAGTATTTTTTTACCAGTTAAAGTTGATCACAAATACTGCTAAAAAAACCCAATATTTGTTTTATATCACTCTTTCATGACAAAAAGTGCAGACACTTCTGTTTAGACTTTTTGGAATAACTTTTTTGATGGTGTATATTAATATATGTTTTATAAATATTAATTGATGAAATCTGCACAAATTTGACCCAGCGGCGCAGTTCTCCTACCCCATAAATTATTTTTAGGGGTGTTCATAACCGGTTAACCGGCTTTTCGGTTAACTGGAAACCGGTTAACCGGATTGTCGGTTAGTCAAATTTGATAACCGGAACCGGTTCATTTAGAAGCGGTTAAGTTAACCGTCGGTTTCGGTGTGGTTTTTCCGGTTTAACGGTTAACCGAAATGATGTAGATTTATGTGTTTTTTTTATAGTAGTAAACAATGTGTGGTTATCCGGTTTTAGTGCGATATTAAACCGGTTAACCATCGTTTTTAATAAGATTTTATTGGTTTTGATATAATTCTAACCATTAACTATATAATTGTATATTTATATTTGGTAAATCTAATAATTAACCGTATAGTTTTATACTTATTCAAAAAAATTATAAAAATTAATAAATTAAACGCTTAATACGGTTTTTTCAGTTAACCGGATTCGTCAAAATCAATAACCGGAACCGGAACCGGAACCGGGAATTTAAACAGTTCGGTTAACCGAACCGGCAAGCGACTTCGGTTAACCGGATTTCCGGTTTCGGTTTCACCGGTTCCGGTCCGATTTGGCGGTTTCGGTTTTCCATGAACACCCCTACCCATAATATAAACATTAAAATTTTTGTTTCTTCGACTGAAATTGTGAACTGAGTGTATCTTATTTACTTTTCACAAGAAATTTTCTTTACTAAACGCATCTTGTTTAAAAATACAATTAACCTGCTGAACAAAACATTCATGCTCTCCAGCTGCTTATTTTATGAAGATTAAACGTAATCATATGATTACTAAGTGGACATGGGTTATCGCATAGCAGAAAATTGAAACGCCCATATAATTGAATGGGCTTTCAGCCCAAAACACGCCATCACTACTACGTTCAATTCTGTATCCACGGAAGCTTTTAACTACTTTTAACTACAATTTAAACACAGCTAGTTATTGTGCTATGACATGAAAAAGAGAAAAAAGTTGCTAGCTCAAGTAAAAAAAAATACATTGCTGCAGAGACACTCATATGAGCGACTCAGTCACGCAATATTATGAGAAACTCCCAAATAACATAACGAATCAATATAATATTTTTTAAAACCAAAGCTTTATTTAAGAAGAAGTATATTACATCAAAGCAACGAACAAATTTTCCCAACACATTGATACACAGTAGAGTCTCAAGGATGACCAACGTTCTTTGATCCCCGTAACAGGGGTCTAAACTTCTGATTGATTCAAAGCAACCTAGATCGCAACCGACTACTTTGTTAGGGCATTGGAAAATGGCAATTTCTTAGCTACAACTAACTGTAGTCACCAAGGAGCGAGCAGGCCCGAAGCAAATTGTTTTGCTTTTCATATTTTTTTTCACGCTCGTGTCAACACTGATTTGTTTTGTTTTTTTTTTCTTTTTTTAATATTTTATTATTCTTTTTTCTTTATCATAAAAACTTTAAATTGTTGTAACTTTTAATATATAAGTTCAAAATGAAAAAAAATTATATCATTGTACACCTAAATTCAAGCTCTTCAAAACAAGACCAATTATGAATATGTTTTGACAACTTTTTAAAAAATAATTTTTACATGTATACGATGATACACTAAAATGATAATATGATTCGTTAATTTTGTATTATGATTCATTAAAATTGATATTATGATTCATTAAGTAATAAGTGATGAATTTGACAGTTTTAACTTTCCTATGGTAGGTTTTGGGGTGTTTTGGGGTAGGGTAATCTATTTGGGAGAATGTACATATTTTAATGTGAGAATGTACATATTTTAATGTGAGAATGTACATATTTTAATGTGAGAATGTACATGTTTTAATGTGACGATATACATGTTCAAATGTGAGAATGTACATGTTCTTTAATAAATATCTGTACATGTTTGTATGGCAATCTGTACAAGTTTTCTCCCTTATATGCACAGATTTTAATCTAAGGATGTACATATTTAATGACTCATACAGATTTATGTGACAATCTATATATTTTTAATGCGAGGATGTACATGTCTTTACGTGTGGATGTACATGTTTTAATGAACATTTGTACAAGTTTGTATGACTATCTGTACAAGTTTTCTTTTACGTTCTGTCACTATACATGTAAAAATATTTTTTTAAGTTGTCAAAACATATTCATGACTAGTCTTGTTTTAAAGAGCTTAAATTTAGATGAACAATGATATAATTTTTTTTCATTTTGGATTAATATATTAAAAGTTATAACAATTTAAAGTTTTTGTGATAAAGAAAGGAAAAAAAAAAAAAAAAAAGAAGAAAAAAACAAATCATGCACACGTATACGGGAGTCTCTCTTCTAATTCTTCTAAATTATAAAACTTACCCCAATTATAACTATTAATATACTTGTGAGGTTAGCATATGTAGCCATCCTGGTTACATCCGGGTGTAGCTCAGAATTGCCGTTGGAAAATAAGGTGGTCTGGTCCAAAGCCCCAAACATTGACCGATCACCATGATTATCCCTCATCATGATTGGAAGTCCCTATCAGCAACAATACAACAGGAGTTGCCTCAGATTGTGAGGGAAATAAAGTCTTGACATCTTCCATGACTTTATCAAGATCGATTATTAGAGTGTGGTTCCGATCAAATTTTGAATGCTTGCCCTTCTTGATATTTGGTCTGCTTTTAAGATGATTCTAAACATTTTTTGCCAACTTGGATGAACCTGGAGACATAATTGTATCCACATTTCTTTTTTACTACCCATGAGATCAAGAGGATAGCCAGCAAGATGAATAGGGCAATCAAAAAGTTTTGATGTGTCTTGGACGTTTGAAGTAATAGGGGAGGTGGAACTATTATTCGGGTATTCATTCTTCTACCACTGCCATCAACACTATCTCTACAACTGCTTCTCAAGTCTGTATCATCATCAAAGAGATTAAGCTCAGTATCTCTGGATACCATTATCAAGTGTAAAAAAATAGGATAAATAAACTTTTTGAAAAATGATTGATGTTAATTTTCAAATAGATGATACTAATGTCGATAGCTAGTTTTTCAAGATTGTTTTATCAACCTAAATCAGTTTTTTTAATCCAACGGGTTTTCATTTCAGTTGGTAACTGAACTCTAAAAGTTTAATACCAACCTCGTGCACTAAAAATTTCCACTCTAAGGTCCCATTCTTTTGGTCAATATTTAGTTGGTTTATGTATTATCAGCTGTATTGCTCAATTCAGCTCATTCTTTTAAAATCAGCTATCAGTTAATATCAGCTATCAGCTAGTAGCTACTTAAACTCTCATTGTCTCTCATGTTCAGCTAGTTTAACATATTTGACTGGGTTGCTCAACTCACTCTTTTTAAATCAGTAATCAGTCAATATTAACTCGTATCAGCTATCAGCTAGTAATTCGTGATACGCAAAAAAAAAAATGAAACCTTATAATAAATCTTTAATAGGTTAAAACTTTGGTGGCAATAATTTCACGTGAGCAAATTAGTGTAATAAACTTAAGTTATGTCAACTTTTTCTTTGATAAAGCTAAACAAAAAAAATAACCTAGAACTTTTCATATTAACCGCAACTTAATAAGATTTAAAACCAGTACTCATAGACTACTTCAACAAAGCATCGTAGTCTATGTTCCCATCCCCAAAGTATCTTCTTGATCTATAGATAAAGAGAGGCTTTGTTATTCTCTGGGCATCACCTCTTCAATAATAGGGCAAGTTTACACTAAAAAGAAAAATAGGGCCCGTTTGGTAATAGTTGTTCTATCAACCGTCAGACTAGCCGCTAAGGAAGAAAATTGTTGAGAATCTGTCTAAGAAGCTATATATCCCCATGGTGCGGCAAGTTTGAGCCTTGTTCCCGACTAAAGAAAATGGAGGTCAATTTTTTTTTGCCGGCAAGGTCTACAATATAATTGGGAGTATTGGTGAAGGAATGAATGCCAAGACCTAAATGAAAAGCTAGGTTTGGTAATCTATCAGAAAATTACATTAATAGCTTCTATGAACGGGTCTAATGACAACTTGTTGATCGTGATTGATCCGATATCTGCAAACTTAAACAAGCACCTATTAAATTGAATATTCAATGCAACAAGCTTATAGAAAAACTAAGCTTTTTCTTTATGAGTTTTAGGATTTTAAGAATAATGGAATAATTGAGCATGCAATCAAATCAATTTGGGTGAAGCTAGTACAAAATCAAAATAATAATGGAACAAACTTTACCTCTTTGATTTTTTTGATAAGTAAACTTTACCTCTTTGATAAAAGGCAATAGGCCAACTTGTAATGAATGATATATAAAGAGGCCTTCTAACTTCTAAGAGGATATGTTCCCTGTTTAAAACACAATATATATATATATATATTTATAGCATTAAGTTATCTGATGACTCTAAGGAAGAGTAAAAGTCATAAATTATTAGACCATTGTGGACATAAAGATAACTAGTCTAATAAGGATCCTTTCCAACTTAGCTAAGCATTAGGTTGGGCTAATCATTAATCAAATGCACTAGTTTTCCCAATAGTTCACGCACTAGAGAGCTCATAGCTGATAGGGCTAAGGGGAACAATAAGGTGCTTGGTTTGGATCTATATTGAATCCATCTTAAACTTTCTCAACTATCATTCCAATTTTATCGGATGTCCCCGAAGGGACAACTTTCTCAACTAGATCATGGCTTGAAATCACTTGATTGATCTAGTAAAGTTACCGGTCATGGGAATTAGGGTTACAGAAATGTAATTGAGTTGCAAGCGAGCTAAGAAGGATCCTTTTTTTAGCTATTTACAATACTCTAAACATGATAATATGACTCTTTCTCCGTGAATTGTCTTTTTTTTTTAATTCAAATTCTCTATGCATATATGTGGTACTCTTTAGCTTCTGGCACCATTTTACATTAATTCTAGTGTCAGATCTACAAATTTTTATCTGTTGCATATAAACATTAAATTAACATTTGTCATCAATTTCAGTGTCGGTCCCACAATTTCTTCACTACTATATTTTGATAGCTACATCTGATACCTAACCACAAACAGACCTGATCTCGACTTTCATATTGAGCTTTTGTCACATTGGAAGCAGTGGGCACTTAGGGGCCGTTCGATTCCAAGCTTTCCCTGGAATTGAAGCTTAATCTGGCTCATTTGACCACTTTGACTAGCTTAAAAAATGCAGCTTAAGGTCAAATATCAAGCTTTATAATAAAGGTGGCAACCCTTGCGTTTGGTTTTTGAATCTCGTTTTACAGCTACTGTACACAGTCATTATTACCTCCATGCCCTCATTTCTTTCACCAGAATTACAATAATGCCCTTAATAAATTCATCCTCTCACTCACTGAAAAAGCCAGATCGTATTGGTTCATATGCGGCATTGATGGGCACTGCCTCTGTTATAACCCGTCATTCATATCTTATATATATCAGTTGCAATGTTGTTCTAAGTTGGATTATCTATGTCCTTGCTGTCAGTGGACTTGATCGTCATTCTTTAAATGGCAAGGGCAGGGAGGTCTTTGCATAAAACAATTAAGGTAATTGTTTTATTGGTTAATAAGGAGAAGGGTTCCTTATTTTCTTTCCTTACATTTTCTAATTATTTTACATCATGTCAGTCCATTCGTGAGGAGCGTCTCGATCGTGGTTTGAACGACAGTTTTCTCCCTTCCCTTCTCTCTCTCTATTTCCTCCTCTACTGAAACGGTGAATGATCTACTGCAATCTGGTTGGAATCTCTGCTGCTGTGTAATCCGTTGTCCGCCTTCAGGTTTGGTTCTCGAAATTCAGATTAGTAATTAGAGCAAGTTCCTCTCCTCTGCAGTTTCTGATTTTGGATGATTGTTGTGATGAACTCAGCGATTGTGCTCTGCGTTTGGATTCGTGTTCTGTGTGTGGCTGTGCTCTGCGAATTGCTGGA
This sequence comes from Limonium bicolor, assembly GCA_023374045.1. Classification (NCBI taxonomy): domain Eukaryota; kingdom Viridiplantae; phylum Streptophyta; class Magnoliopsida; order Caryophyllales; family Plumbaginaceae; genus Limonium; species Limonium bicolor. The sequence continues at coordinate 28,141,124 of CM041779.1, read as the reverse complement.
GGTTCTGCACACTCGATTTCAGGTTTGTGGTGCAGAAAGTTATACAGTTTTGAGTTTCCAAATTCTAGGTTTCCTTCGAATGTTTTCTGATTTCTGGGCTTTGATTGTGGAACTCAGTGGCTGTTGTCTGTATCGGATTGTGGTTCTGCGTGGTTGGGCTCTGCTGTCTGATTCGGGATTTGTCTGCTAATTGAGGTAGGTGGTTACTCGATTCAGTTTGGAAGTTCAGCCATGGGGATTGCAACGGTTCTGTTTCGTGTGTGATTCTGTTGTTGTCTGTTTGGTTGCGTTTTGGAATGGTAAACCCCCATGGTTTCCTGTTTTAATGTCTGATTTGGTGTGTGTGCTTAATTGGCAATTCGTGGTGAATTGTGTTGTTTTTCTGCTCTGTTCGTCTTCTGAAATTTGCAGTTTTCGCACTGTCCGAACTTCTGTCCGAGCTTTGAAGTTCGGACAGTGCGTTTTGCCTTTCTGATTTTCAAGTTCGGGGTATGTCCGAACATCTGTCCGAACATAGATGTTCGGACACACCCTCAGGTTTTCTTCTGATTTAAGTTCGACCTGTGTCCGAACTTCGACGTCCGGACACAAGGTCGGACCTTCCGCGTGTTTTTCCGTAAAACCTGTCCGAACATCCGTCCGAACTTGGATGTTCGGACATTCTGAATTCCTCTATCTGATTTCAACTCGACTTGTGTCCGAACATTGATGTCCGGACACAAGTTCGGACATTTGGCATCTCTGGTTTCTGAGTCTCGACTTGTGTCCGAACTTCGACGTTAGGACACAAGTTCGGACATCTGTTTTCAATAACTTCTTCGTTTGAACTCCGATTTGAGTGCCGTCTGCGGCATTGGATTCCTTATGATCTGTACTACTGATTTATGAGTGTTTTGGCATATTTAAATGCAACTTTGCTTCTGTTTAAGCAATCCTTCTGTTTTGGGACATTGCACATTGTTTCTGAGCCGTGAATGGCTGGGTCGAGCTATTCCGTGGTATACCATGTAGACGTCGTTCTGAGTGTGGGTCATTCCCTTTCTGTTCTGTGGGGTTGACGAACCCTTTGGCTCTTTCGAGTCATTTCTGCGTTGCCGAGAGACCTGGTATGGTCTATGGGTCTTCGACCCTTCTGAGTGTGTGCATTGTGTTTGTCCCCTTTCTGTTTAAGTGTCTGACTGTTTCTGAATGGGAACCCTTGAGTTCCACTCTGTTTTGTTCTGAAAGCTTCTGGATATTGAGAATTGTGGTTATGCTTATCTTCTCCTTCTTCTGTTTTCAATTGTTTTGAGCGACCTTACTGATGACGGTCGCTGCTTACTGGGCATAGTTGTGTGCTCATTCCCCTACTTCTAACATTTTTGCAGATTGATCAGCGAGGATCATCTTGAGTTCTGGAGCTATAGTTTTTAGCTTTTATTGTTCATTCAGTTGATATTTGAGATGTTGTAGCCTTCGGGCCTTACACTTTTGACTTCTGTTTCTGACTCAGTTACGTATTTGGGATTTTGGTATTTGCTTCGCTGTATTTGAATACATTGGTTTACAATGTTTATGTAAACTTTGTTCTGGGCCTTTATTGCATTTGAGTGTTTTAGAGCCTTGCGTTATTAGGTAGTAATACGCGGCGTGTAGCACCCTTAACTCTTAGGCCGGTTTTAGGGGTGTTACATTTAGTGGTATCAGAGCCAGGTTTGGCTTTCTTTGGTGTCTGTGGGTGTGTTTGCTTGTGAGAGTCAGTTGTGACAGTGGTTGACAGTATGAGTTAGTTCTGACAAGTTTTGGATTTGTATCTCAGAATGCTCCTCGTAGGACACCAGTGACCCCTCAGGGAGATGCTGCGGATGCAGTGCAGCAGTTTGTGACGCAGTTGATGCAGACGATGGCTGCAGCTGCTGGGGGAGCTGGTGGAGGAGCTGGTGGTGCTGGCCCAGCAGGGGAATGCAGTGGGAGGCCGAGTCCGAGCACTCCAGGAGTTCATGAAGCTAAAGCCGCCTTCCTTCGACGGCTGTGGCGACCCTCAGGAGGCGAGCCATTGGATTACTGAGGTCGAGGACCTGCTGAGAGTGATGGGGTCGGAGGACGACCAGAAGGTAGACTTCGCCACGTTCCTCTTCAAGGGGGAGGCGAAGGAGTGGTGGCGCATGGTGATGGGTAGACATCCCCAGCCTTGGACCTGGGATCAGTTCTGCTTGGAGTTCAACAAGCAGTTCTATCCGGATGTCTACAAGGACCAGAAATCAATGAGTACAACCGGCTGCGTCAGGGGAGAGATATGACCGTAGAGGAGTACGTGAGGAAGTTCGTGACCTGTCGAAGTATGCTCCGGAGCCAGATGAGCATAGGAAGGCTCGTAAGTTCGAGAGCGGTTGAGGCCAGACATCAGGTCGCGGTGACACCTCTTCGTCACCGGACCTTCAGAGATGTGGCGGATGTCGCCTGCTGGTAGAGGCGACATCAGGGGCAGACAGGCGGGCAAGGACCATAAGGGGAAGAGGCGTGCTGAGGAGCCTCAGAAGAAGGAGGCTGCTCCTCCTCAGAAGAAGCAGACCTATGGAGACGTCGGGGAGCTTCTTCATCTTCGTCAGCTGGGGCGAAGTGTGGGTCTTGTGGCCTCCCATCCTGGTAGGGAGTGCTACAAGAAGACTGGTGCCTGCTTTAAGTGCGGGTCGATGGAGCACCGGATCGCTCAGTGCCCTCAGGCATCCAGTAGAGGCTCAGGAGATAGAGGCACCGGCTCAGATTCAGGGGCGAGGTCCGATCAGAAGAAGCCTCAGACTCAGGCCCGGGTTTATGCTATGGCTGGAGAGCGTGATCGTGCTGGTGATCGCGTCATCTCAGGTATTCTCCAGATCCATTCTCGAGATGTATTTTGTCTGTTTGACTCTGGAGCTACGCATTCCTTTGTCTGCTATGATTTGTTGGGTGATCTTGGATTGACTGCTGTGTCTAGTGAGGTAGACCTATGTGTGAGTAGTCCGTTAGGTGGGGTTGCCCCTTGTGTGCTGGATTCTGTGTGTAAGGCTTGTCCCATAGTAGTTAGGGACAAGACCTTTTTGCTGACCTCATCCCGATGCGGATGACCTGTTTTGATGTGATCCTGGGCATGGATTGGCTAGCAGAGCACCATGCCCATATAGATTGTGCAGCGAGGAGAGTAGTATTCGACTGCCAGACGGGACTCGCTTTGCTTTCTCTGGGAATGCAGTTCCATGTGCGCCGTGATTGTGTCAGCGATGCAGGCAGCCAGTTTCTTGAGGAAGGGCTGCCAGGGCTTCTTATGTTATCTGCCAGAGGTGCGTGAGGGATCTAGCTTGGAGAGCATCCCGATCGTCAGAGAGTTTCCAGGTCTTCCAGGACGACGTGCCCGGACTTCCACCAGTGCGTGAGGTGAGTTCACGATCGATTTAGCGCCAGAGACTCAGCCCATCTCTAGGGCCCCTTACCGTATGAGTCCGGCGGAGTTGAAGGAGCTGAAGGTCCAGCTTCAGGAGCTGTTAGATAAGGGCTTCATACGCCCTAGTGTTTCGCCTTGGGGAGCGCCAGTGCTGTTTGTGAAGAAGAAGGATGGGACCTTCCGTTTGTGCATCGATTACAGGGAGCTGAACAAGGTGACCATCAAGAATCGCTATCCCCTTCCGCGCATAGATGACCTTTTTGACCAGTTGGCGGGCGCCACAGTGTTCTCGAAGATAGATCTTCGTTCAGGCTACCATCAGTTGAGGATTAAGGCCGAGGATGTGCCTAAGTCCGCTTTTAGGACTCGTTATGGTCATTACGAGTTCCTAGTCATGCCTTTGGTCTGACTAATGCTCCATCAGTATTCATGGATATGATGAACCGGGTTTTCAAACCCTATCTGGATCAGTTTGTAGTGGTCTTCATAGATGATATCTTGGTGTACTCCAAGAGCGCAGAGGAGCATGAGGAGCATCTGAGGATTGTTTTGCAGACGCTGAAGGATCGTGAGTTGTATGCTAAGTTGAAGAAGTGTGACTTCTGGCTTGATCGCGTATTTCTTGGGACATGTGGTCTCGAAGGACGGTATCTCAGTGGATCCTGAGAAGATTAGAGCTGTGATGGAGTGGGCGAGGCCCACGAATGTTGCTGAGATTCGCAGTTTCCTTGGGTTAGCTGGGTACTACAGGAAGTTCGTTGAGGGGTTTTCTAAGATTGTATCCCCGCTGACCCGTCTGTTGAGGAAGGAGATCAAGTATGAGTGGAGCGAGGCTTGCGAGCAGAGTTTCCAGGAGATTAAGAAGAGGCTGACGACGCACCGATTCTGACTTTGCCTTCTGGGACCGAGGGATTCGAGGTCTTCTGTGATGCGTCCCATAAGGGACTAGGATGTTTTGATGCAGCAGGGTAAGGTAGTGGCTTATGGCTCCACGCTTAAGCCCTATGAGAAGAACTACCCTACCCACGATCTGGAGTTGGCAGCTGTAGTGTTCGCGCTTAAGATTTGGAGGCATTATCTGTATGGGCGTCGTGTAAGGTTTACACGGACCACAAGAGTCTCAAGTATTTGTTCACTCAGAAGGAGCTGAACTTGAGACAGAGGAGGTGGTTGGAGCTACTTCATGACTACGATTTGAGATCCTCTACCACCCGGGTAGAGCAAATGTTGTTGCAGATGCCTTGAGCCGGAGAGGTGCTCCGGGTGTAGCTTGTGCTCTGACTGGAGTCCAGAGGTCCGCCTTAGAGCTGCAGCGTATGGGTGTCTGGATAGTCAGACCAGCCAGTGCCAGTGTGATAGCAGCGCTTTAGGTTCAGTCTTCGTTGGTCGACAGGATCCGGGTTGGTCAGGAGTCAGATTCAGCTTTGTGTCGGATCAGAGAGGGGCTGTCTTCAGAGCAGAGTTCAGACTTCAGTGTAACACCCCAACCCGAAATCCAATAAACTTAACGGCGATCACTCCCAAATAAAATACATCTGCAGCGGAAATAAATACAACAACCGGGCGGTATTACAATGCCGTTGGCCACCCTTGTGACCAACAAGGCTAAGTCCAAATACAATCTCCAAAAATCACGGTCTGAATACGAATACAATCCGAGATACTAGGAATCAAACTCAAATGTAAAATACTTAAGTAAAAACAAATGTCTATAAGAAGACTCCCATAGCTTGAATCTACCCCACCTACACTCGGTGTGGTAAACTTCAGGTACCTGAAAAATGGGGGTGCCCCCAAAGGGGCTCAGCAAACAATGCTGGTATGGAAAACGTGCAGCCCATCGTCTACCGGGCCACCAACTACTTTGTCGAATACATGCAGTTCATTTTTATATAAAGATGTAAACAAGCATAGAAGGATAATAACAAGTACCCATACAAGGACAATAATGTCACATAGAACAAGACTGCAGAAGGTCAAGTTAGCTGAACTGAAATTCTTTAACGATAGTCGGTCCACACAATGGGACTGACAGGTATAACTGAATATCTGAAATAGTGGAGGTATAGTGACCTCGTTAAGATTGAAAGGTTGGGTATAAAAACCCCAGGAGATAACGTAGTTAAACCCTGAACTGAGAGGCGTGGGAAATAGAATCCCACTAGAGGAATGAAGTCTTCCTCAAACTGAAGGGCATTAGAAACCCGGGAGGAATAGAGTCTTCCTCCCAACAGAAAGTTCCGTCGCGACGTAGTAGGAGACGACCTGAGACAGGTACAACTCCTGTAGCATGCATGGCCAGATCCAACTGGGCTCCTCGTTCTCGTAGTATAGAATTATTAAGTGTCATATAAAGACGTTAAACAAGAACACAATGTGTATTGTCAATTATCACGTTTAGGATAATGACGTTTGTTATAAACTGAAGTTAGTGAGAGACTTGAGTACAAGTCCTCGGTATACTGAAGCGCAGGTATTTAATCCACTGGTATAGTAGTGTTTGTATGCGTGGGACATACACGTAGTAGTCAGCATCATTCACGCACATAAAATAATACAACAGCGCACAAGAGTAAACAACATTTTACAATTAATTATCTTGGTCGTTATTTCAAACAACAGATAGCACACAAGCCGGTGTAATCCGGTAGAAAACAGGTTGCAAGAATCCCATACCGTTCACCGTAGACTGTACTTGTAAATTCCCGGTCAACGTCTGGTCAAACAAAGTCCTAGAATAGGATTAACTGAGAGGGTTAATTTTTGTTACCCTTATATAATGATTCTTTTGAATCTTTTAACAATTCTCGTATTTGCTATTTCATGTGAGGTTTATTTCTTTTAATTACCTCATGATTTAATGTATATCTTATTGTTTTTCCTTTTGATTTATTTATAAATCTTTTAATGCACATATATATATTCATATAATCATGTACTTTATTTGTTGTTTATTTTAATTGTCTAAGTGACATAACAACTTATAATTTTCTTAACTATAGTTAAATGTCTTACAATGACATAATATTCTTATAATCTCATTATTCTCCTTTTAGTCATAAACAATATCTTTTGTTTTCCTTTAACTTCCTTATAACTATATAAGCCATAGTTCTAATTCCATAATTCCTTTAATCAAAGCTCTTTCTTCTAATTCCTCCAAATATCCATATAGGACCTATATTTATTCAAATCTAAATTATTACCCTTATATTTCGGTTATTTACAAATCAACCATATTAATTCATAAACTTTACATTTAAATTCTAATCTCTTTATATTATAGAGTTTTAATTTCTTATTTAGCTAAATTACCTAGTCACACTAATATTTTGGTATATAGCTCTTAAATATTATAACTTTCAAAAATAGCAACTTAGCCCCTTAATTTCTCGGCAATAATAATTTATTTCCTATAATTACAATTTAACCATAAAATCTTATAAACTTTACATAATGCCTTATAAACTATAGTTTTAATTTTAATTCTCCATAAATGCCGAATGTATATATATAAATTCTTAAATTACCAAACTAACCCCAAAGTAATTCGGCTTTGTCATTTATTCTTCCTTAATTACATTTTCACACCCCAAAACTTTATAATAGTTTCTTAATAACTTATAAACTAAAGTCTAAATATTTAATTCCTCAAAATTTCGAAAGTGAGCCTAATAAATCTCTTAATTATGAATTCGCCCACTAATAAGTTCTAAACTTTCATAACAACTTTTATAAATTACATAATAGCCCAAAACTTTATAAAATGCTATTTTAACACTTGTTTAAATTATCTAAAATTCATGAACTTAATTCCTAACCTTATATTATTTCATAATTACACCAAATACCCCTTTAGCTCTCGGCTTTCACAATAAATCCACTAAACTTTGTAAAAATTACATTTAAACCACATAACTTAAATTAATTAGCCATTTAAGCACTAATAAAATATTTTTAACTCTCCAAACTTTATAATATAAGTTTATATACCTAAGTAGGTCATTAAAACCTATTTATCAATTAGAGCATTCGGCCATATTTATTTGGTGACCATATAGTATATAAAAGTGGACTTATATGTCATAATAATTATACATAAATTCATAGGAGTTATATAACTCATGTAAAAATTATTGTAATGTCTTATATAAATTCTTAGCTCAAAAATAAGCATTTTTGCCCTTGATAATTCGGCTTGAAATAATATGTGACATAACTAAATTTTGTGACACAAAAATGTGTCTTAAGGTAAATATTTTCTATGTAAGTTATAGATTGTATTTTTGGCATATAATACCATATAGTTTCGGTCTTAATAAACCTAGGAGATTTACATAATCTTTGTATAATTTTTTAGAAGCTTAACAAAGCTTATAACATAAAGATTTACTTAGTAAACTTACTTCTTAACAAAGGTGGTTAAGTGCTTGAACTCCTCTTGAATCTCCAAGCTTTCTCCAAGGAAATTTGATGCTCCACTTCGGTTATATGCAAGTGGTGTAGGAGTTTTAGGAGTTAGATCTTGAATAAAGATCTTAAGTAGATTTGTAAGTAGTTTTACAAGGATTTACCTTAGACTTTTCTCCTTATGAATTCGGCACTCCTAAGGTAGATGAAGAACAAGTTTTCCTTCATCAAAATGAAGAAGAAAAGAGCCTTAGAAGAAGGAGAACTTGGTTACACATAAAAATGTGCTTTAAGGATTTACAAGCATTAAAACTACCTTAAGATAACCTTGAGATGCTCCCTGGTTTAATGTTGGTTTGGACAACCTCCTCGGAGAACTAATTGGTGCCGAACACTCCTTGTTATTCTAGGAAGAGTTTTGCTTCAAGGTTTGACAAGAAATGCTAGGAAATTACCTTAAAGATGAAGATAGAAGTTAAAACTCCATTAATGGACTTAAGAGCTTCAAAGGAAGAAGATGAAGCAAGAAGAGAGAGCTAGGGAGCTTACCAAATTCGGAGGTGTGAAGTGCAAGGAGGAAAGTGAGACCTAGCTCACGTAAATGCAAGAAAAGAATGACTTGGAATTGATTTTTGTTTTCTTAATTCTTAATGTCAAATGACTATACTTTTCCTTAGTTTATTGCAAGAGTTATTGGCTCAATAAAAGCCCTTCTTTACTGCATAAAACCGGCCATGTGGTGTGACTAAGCAAGAGTTGGAAAGAAAATAATGTTGGCTAGAAGACAAGGTAAGAAAAGGTAAGGTATCTTCTTTTGATTTTTCTAAGTTTGCTTGTCTTCTTCTCCTCTTGTAGCTGGACGAATTCAAGCTCAATTGGGAGGTCTCCACCGGTCATGAAGAGCCAAGGAAGAGCTAAGGAAGGTCACATGCTTAAGAAATCAAAAGGCAAAAAGAAAAGGAATCTACTTTTTGCTTTTAGTATTTGTTTGTATCTAGCCCACATGGCCTTATTCCATGACCTAATTTCGACAGCTCTCTGGTCAAATGAGACCTACATACTTTGGCATTAAGTAATATAACACATGGGATGATGAGTCATCATGTTTTAAGCTTTTTATAAACTTTTAAAGCAAATTTTATACTAGTTTTTGCTCTTAAAATCAGCCCCTATAGAGCACCTTGTTGACTAGTCACACCAACTGATTTAGAAGGTAATTTTAACCCTTTTTAAGATTACCAATTCGTGGCATGTCAAAAACTACAAGACAATTGCGTAAAACGCATTTTCGTGACACCCGAAGGTGTGTTTTTGTGCTCTAAGGAATTTTTGGGAAACCAATTGTTTTTATGAGTTACAAGTGTTTGTAAACACTTATTATGGTAAATAAACATATACTAAGATGTTACATTGGGTTATATGAGGTTATATCAACCCATGACATAATTTACGGGCCATCGGGACACACCCGGGCAAAAAGGAGCGCTAAGAAATCCTCCTGTTGTTTTTGCTGAATTTTGAGAAACCACTTCGTGGGTTCCTTTATAATGGTTAATAATGATGTTAGGAACTCAAGGAATTAATTTTATAGGAGTTCGTGCCACCTCGGCACTCCTCCGGACTTTTCGTGCTTTAAGGGGCGTGCGTGAGCACTCCCGAGCGTTTTGCGTTTTTGACTGAGTATAGCTTAGGGAATATATTTATATATTCATATAATGAGTGTATGACTATTTGGTTTGAGTTTTAGAAGGTCATACAAGGTCATGCTTGATCACATGTTTCTAAGGCGTTTTAGCGTTTATGGAAAAACGACTATTTTTACGTAACGTTTTCATGCATGGGTTTGCATGCGTACGTGAAATGATTTATATTTGGATTATATTCCAATAAATAATGATTTAATAATATTATTTAGATCTGGGGTATTTCATTCAGTGTCTCCAGTGATGGTTGTCTGCGTTTCAGAGGCCGAGTGTGTGTGCCTGACGATATAGTTTTGCGCAGAGAGATCCTTCAGGAGGCTCATGGAGTGCCGTACTCAGTTCACCCAAGAGGGGTGAAGATGTATCGGGATCTCAGAGAGTCATTCTGGTGGTCTGGGATGAAGCGTGACATCTCCGAGTTTGTTTCGAAGTGCCAGACCTGTCAGCAGATTAAGGCTGAGCACCAGAGGCCAGCGGGTTTGCTTCAGCCCCTTCCCATTCCTGAGTGGAAGTGGGAGAGTGTAGGGATGGATTTCGTCATGGGTTTGCCCAGGACTCCTTCGGGTTGTGATGCCGTATGGGTGATAGTTGATCGTCTGACGAAGTCTGCTCATTTTCTGCGGTGAAGAAACCTTCAGTTTGGAGCGTTTAGCTCGTTTGTATCTCGATGAGATAGTGAGGCTTCACGGTGTGCCTACTACTATTGTGTCTGATCGTGACCCACATTTTGTTTCGAGATTTTGGCGCAGTTTGCATAAGGCCTTGGGTACGAATTTAGCGTTCAGTTCAGCTTACCATCCTCAGTCGGATGGCCATACAGAGAGGACTAATCAGGTTTTGGAGGACATGCTTCGCGCATGTGTCCTGGATTTTGGAGGTAGCTGGGAGCAGCATGTGACTCTGATTGAGTTCGCCTACAACAACAGCTTTCAAGGAGCATTGGTATGGCTCCGTTTGAAGCGTTGTACGGTAGGAGGTGCAGGTCCCCCATCTGTTGGGATGACCTGAAGGAGAGGGTCTTGGTTGGACCCGAGCTGGTGCAGGGAGCAGTAGAAAAGATCAGGGTGATTCGTGAGCGTCTGCTTGTTGCTCAGAGTAGGCAGAAATGTTATGCAGACCAGAGGCGTAGGCCGCTCGAGTTCGAGGTTGGAGACCATGTGTTCTTGAGAGTTTCTCCAGTTAGGGGAGTAGTCCGTTTTGGGAAGCGTGGGAAGCTTAGCCCGAGGTTCGTTGGACCGTTTGAGATTCTGGAGAGGATTGGCCTTGTGGCCTACCGTCTAGCCTTGCCTCCATCTTTGTCAGCTGTGCATAACGTCTTCTATGTGTCTATGTTGAGGAAGTACCTGCATGATCCGTCTCACGTGATCGACTACAGCCAGCTTCAGTTGAGAGAGGACTGCAGCTTCGAGGCGGTGCCTACTCGCATTTTAGCCAGGGATGCCTGTCGGCTTCGTAGTAAGACCCTACCTATGGTGAAGGTCCAGTGGTCAGATCAGTTAGAGAGTGAAGCGACTTGGGAACTCGAGGATGAGCTGCGTGCCAAGTATCCCTCCCTGTTCGAGCAGTAAGGTGAGTTAATCTCGAGGATGAGATTCTTTTAAGGGGGAGGTGATGTTATAACCGTCATTCATATCTTATATTATATCAGTTGCAATGTTGTTCTAAGTTGGATTATCTATTTCTTTGCTGTCAATGGGACTTGATCGTCATTCCTTTAAATGGCAAGGGCAGGGAGGTCTTTGCATAAAACAATTAAGGTAATTGTTTTATTGGTTAATAAGGAGAAGGGTTCCTTATTTTCTTTCCTTACATTTTCTAATTATTTTACATCACGTCAGTCCATTCGTGAGGAGCGTCTCGATCGTGGTTTGAACGACAGTTTTCTCCCTTCCCTTCTCTCTCTATTTCCTCCTCTGCTGAAACGGTGAATGATCTGTTGCAATCTGGTCGGAATCTCTGCTGCTGTGTAATCCGTTGTCCGCCTTCAGGTTTGGTTCTCGAAATTCAGATTAGTAATTAGAGCAAGTTCCTCTCCTCTGTTGTTTCTGATTTTGGATGATTGTTGTGATGAACTCAGCGATTGTGCTCTGCGTTTGGATTCGTGTTCTGTGTGTGGCTGTGCTCTGCGAATTGCTGGAGGTTCTGCACACTCGATTTCAGGTTTGTGGTGCAGAAAGTTATACAGTTTTGAGTTTCCAAATTCTAGGTTTCCTTCGAATGTTTTCTGATTTCTGGGCTTGATTGTGGAACTCAGTGGCTGTTGTTCTGTATCGGATTGTGGTTCTGCGTGGTTGGGCTCTGCTGTCTGATTCGGGATTTGTCTGCTAATTGAGGTAGGTGGTTACTCGATTCAGTTTGGAAGTTCAGCCATGGGGATTGCAACGGTTCTGTTTCGTGTGTGATTTCTGTATGTGATGTCTGTTTGGTTGCGTTTTGGAATGGTTAAACCCCCATGGTTTCCTGTTTTAATGTCTAATTTGGTGTGTGTGCTTAATTGGCAATTCGTGGTATCGAATTGTGTTGTTTTTCTGCTCTGTTCGTCTTCTGAAATTTGCAGTTTTCGCACTGTCCGAACTTCTGTCCGAGCTTTGAAGTTCGGACAGTGCGTTTTGCCTTTCTGATTTTCAAGTTCGGGGGTATGTCCGAACATCTGTCCGAGCATAGATGTTCGGACACACCCTCAGGTTTTCTTCTGATTTAAGTTCGACCTGTGTCCGAACTTCGACGTCCGGACACAAGGTCGGACCTTCCGCGTGTTCTTCCGTAAAACCTGTCCGAACATCCGTCCGAACTTGGATGTTCAGACATTCTGAATTCCTCTATCTGGTTTCAACTTGACTTGTGTCCGAACATTGATGTCCGGACACAAGTTCGGACATTTGGCAATCTTTGGTTTCTGAGTCTCGACTTGTGTCCGAACTTCGACGTTAGGACACAAGTTCGGACATCCCTCTGTTTTCAACATAACTTCTTCGTTTGAACTCCGATTTGAGTGCCGTCTGCGGCGTTGGATTCCTTATGATCTGTACTATTGGTTTATGGGTGTTTTGGCATATTTAAATGCAATCTTGCTTCTGTTTAAGCAACCCTTCTGTTTTGGGACATTGCACATTGTTTCTGAGCCGTGAATGGCTGGGTCGAGCTATTCCGTGGTATACCATGTAGACGTCGTTCTGAGTGTGGGTCATTCCCTTTCTGTTCTGTGGGGTTGACGAACCCTTTGACTCTTTCGAGTCATTTCTGCGTTGTCGAGAGACCTGGTATGGTCTATGGGTCTTCGACCCTTCTGAGTGTGTGCATTGTGTCTTGTCCCCTTTCTGTTTAAGTGTTCTGACTGTTTCTGAATTGGGAACCCTTAAGTTCCACTCTGTTTCCGTTTCTGAAAGCTTCTGAATCTAGAGAATTGTGGTTATTATGTTATCTTCTCCTCCTTCTGATTTCAATTGTTTTGAGCGACCTTGTTGATGACGGTCGCTGCTTACTGGGCATAGTTGTGTGCTCATTCCCCTACTTCTAACATTTTTGCAGATTGATCAGCGAGGATCATCTTGAGTTCTGGAGCTATAGTGTTTAGCTTTTATTGTTCATTCAGTTGATATTTGAGATGTTGTAGCCTTCGGGCCTTACACTTTTGACTTCTGTTTCTGACTCAGCTACGTATTTGGGATTTTGGTATTTGCTTTCGCTGTATTTGAATACATTGGTTTACAATGTTTATGTAAACTTTGTTCTGGGCCTTTATTGCGTTTGAGTGTTTTAGAGCCTTGCGTTATTAGGTAGTAATACGCGGCGTGTAGCACCCTTAACTCTTAGGCCGGTTTTAGTGGTGTTACAGCCTCGGTGGGCAGAGATTTGGTATTAAGGTCGTAAATGGTATCTCAGATTCATCAGCTGCTTTGTCTCCGCAGATGATGAAGAAGCAACCAGATTCTTCGGCAACCAGGGATTCGAGCTCCGGTTTCTGTGAAATCTTAATTGATTGAAATTTCTATGTAATTAGTAAAATATACAATTACAAGTTCGTGGTCGGTTGAATTGAGCATCATAGCATTAGTCTCTGCCACTTCTATTGATCAGGCGTCAAGAGAAGGCGATAGTCCGTTAAATTATTTTCCCATATTTGTCCGCCTTTGAGGCTGGTGAGCAAGTATAATGCCCTTAATAAATTCATCCTCCCACTCACTGTCAATTTTCATTATCGTTAATTGATACCCTTGCTCCGTAATTACTTCTTTGACTTTCATATCCAGGTTGCAGTGTCTCTCAAAATTGGAAGCATCGAACACCAGTAAGATTCGGTTTCAGTGGGTTTGGGAGGAGTATCCACGATTGCAGAGCGATGAAAATAGATATATGTCGGTGGGTTTGGGCAGATGTGGGAACGAGGGGTAATAAGGTAAAAGAATGTAAAAATGAGAAAAAAAATCTGAGCTAACAAACGAACGGTATCCCAACAAGCTATGAAAATTGAAAACCTCAAAATCTATGTCAAAGCTAGCTGTAACAATTACAAGCGCGGGATCGAACGGGACCTTAGTGATTCTCGTAGAAGTTAACTAAAACAATAGCAATCGCATCGAAGGCTGATATAGTATTATCGTATTTATTTGTAAGAAGAATGATTAAATTTCTGTACTGCCGTTGTTTAATGAGGACATAAAGTTTCTATTGATCTTTTTACTCTTTTCTTATAATAAGAGGGAGGTATATAAAGTATAGCTTCGCACTTCATTACATTTTAAGTGGACATGTCATATCGCAACTATATTAGATGACCCCAATTGAAATCAAATCCTAAACTTGTCAGATTATGAGTTGAGTTTATTTGATCAGTTAGTTTGTTCTCTCTGCATGTCACATATATCAACTGTCATATCAATTTTTTTTTCTCTTTACTTTTTCTAATTTCAGTTAACAACTGACATTAACTATATGTTTCAGCTGACAAAAGTATGAGGCCTATATTCATCCCCAAATCGTACCTTTGAAACAAGTTTCTGTGTATCGGTTGTCATGGAAATTAGTGGTGAGTTGCCATTGCTAATGTTGTCTCCCAATCTATACAAACCACTCTGAACCTAGCTTTGTGATCATACGTTACTGTTACACGTAAATGATGATGGTAAGGCTATAGTACAAAATAAAGCAGATATAGGACAATATTCAGATCTATACCACCACTATTTTTGACGAAAGAACACGAAACATCATTGCAAATTTGCAATTGTATGCAAGTGATAAATCATATGATGGCTTTCACTGCTCCGCCTGTGATTTAGTTCATTTGTCTCTTTCATGAGTGAGTGAAGACAGTAGTATAAATCAAGCTGTTCTGCAAAATCAGTCGAAGAAAGAGATGGAACAGTCAATCATGAATAGATACAGAAAAAATAATCATCAAGTATCAGGTGACAGTATTTTTGCATTGGGATTTGTGAACCGACGAAGATCCATCCCATCAAGTTAATTGATCAGACTTGTGTGTGGAAATACAGACCCATTTCTTCTGGCAATGATGATAATATAAGCATACATAGATATGTATAAATCACCCACACCAACCCCGATCTGAAGAAATTTAATGATAAAATTTGAACAATTGTGACCCAACGGCAGAGCTCCATCATCGGGAGACCCCTGACCGCCCATAGTTCTGCGTTCCTTAATTGGTTCTGATTTCCGTCTGTATTGATACGGCTGAATATTGCACAAATAATCTCATTAGAAAGGTACGATAGAGGATAGACTTGAATTGTGTACGTTCATTTTCATGTTCTTCACTTGACGCAATAAACCTGCAATCGTTCAGAATCGTAATATTTCGTTTTTGTAGACCCCACTAGTGCAGAGCTTTTCACACTATCCTTTTCGAGTTTTCAGGGTGAGAAACTACTTTTCGGTAGCAGACAACAACTACATTAGCAAATATGAGGAAACAGAAGAAGAGAGGACCTTCTTGAATCTTGATAAGGAATCATAAATTAATTGGATGGGCTGCAGTCCAGCTACAAAGTTAACAGCGCCATTATTTAATGGGCTGAAAAAAAAGCCTAGTATGCGCCAGTAGCCCACCCCATTTTTATAGATTTATAATAAAATAAGTTTACACTGTCCCGTGTTCAATTTAAGTTCCAAGTTCAGAGACCCCAAAGGCCCAAACCTTACTTAAAAAACAACAACAACAATAACAAACGTACGGAAACGAAGTCAAAATAGTATTCTTTATTACAAAAATAAAAAGAAGTTGCATATTTCATATTTCGCGAACTAGCATATTATTTTACACTGCATAGTGAGATAATAAACTAATCCATCAATATGCAATCAAAATAATTTTGTAATTTATACACTATAAAAGATTTATTTTAACTCTATAATATGGACCGAATAATTTTATAGCTAAACCAACTTGTAGTGGCTAATGCAGCAATGGATAAATCAAATAATTAGAATAAGTGGAACAGTGACTAACATTATAGATACTAAAAGCATCGAACAATGACCAGCCTGCAGCTTCTGCTTCTGAATCAAGCATGTCGGCTTTTAAAGCTTTCTGGGCTCTTCCTTTGCCGCCAAGGTTACAGCTTTTTGGATGGAAGTTACTTGCATCTAAGCTCCCTTCAAAGACTGCCATCAGGGACCGCATCAAAGTGAACATGCCCGTTGCTTGTCTTCTCTGTGATTTACCAGAAACTATGCTTCATGTTTTCTATCAATGCCCGGCTGGTACTTTCACTTTGGAATTTTTTGGGTTTTTCTCGCCCCAGCAGGTACGTACCGACCATGCATTTCGAGATTGGCTTCATTCTCTTTGCACAAAACTCTCCTAAGCACAGAGGTGACTGCGTATCTGGAATTCCTCTGGAAGTTGTGGTATGCAAGATGTCAGCTCAATCATGGCCATGTACGGGATCTTAATCAGGGCTGGTGCCATGCATCTACTTATCTTTCATTGACAACTATGCATACTCTTCGTTCCCTTTGCTGTCATTGGAGATTCACCGCCAACGTCATCCAGATTACATAGAGCTTGGGGGATGCCAGTTTAGATTCTCAAATGATGTCGGCTATGATGTGGTAGCTCGACAGGGAAAGCAGTTGCTTGCGTCAGATGCATGCACGTTCAATCACCATGCTAGCTTCGGATGCAGAAGCCATGATATTGCCATCGCCCTTGAGCTGGCTGCTGCTTTTGGTTATGCTTTTTGTCGAGTTCTTCAGATTGTCAAAATGTATCCGTATGGACAAGGGGGGTCCCGTCTCCATTGCTTACATCAACACTGACAATTCTGAACAAAATTCCATGGTTTCAGTTGGTCGCTTTACGGATCTTCAGTTGTTTACATTCCGCGACATGTTAACATAGCTCGCATAGCTAGCTAACCATGCCGTGTGTAAACAAACTTTCGGGTTCATGGACACCGGTTTTAATGCCGGAACGTGTACACCAACTCGTTTCTTAATATATAGTATCTCTTTCCTTCAAAAAAAAGATTGAGAACCAACATGAGAGAGAGGAAACGTCTTAAAAGTGTTGATATTAGTTTCGGTCAGCCGTTGGGGCAGTAAAATGAATTAAGTAGAGAGAAAAAAGTGAGATCTAGTTGTAGTTGTCAGTTGTTGAATTTTAGCCGGTCTCTGTCAAAATAAATAAAGTTGATGAGAAAAAGTGGGAAAACGTGTACAAAAATTGGCAACTGTCAGCTATCAACTGCCAAAATGAATAAAGTAAAGGAGAAAAAAATGGAAAAGCTATCAACTTTGGATTTCGGTCATCCAACAGAGCCAATTGGGTTTGGCCACTATGGGGCCACACTTGCAATTGTAGAAAAAGAAGAGGGTGAGAGTTCAATTTCTAAACAACTTTAGGAGAAAAGTGAGTTCTAAAAAAAGGCCACATGAGAAAAAGTAAGAAGTGTGAGGTTGACTAGTGGGAATTTGGATACTATTTAATTATCGTAGAGGGCAACACATGTATTGCCCTTAAAACAGTAACCCCCTATTGACACTTACACAGAAGATGAAGTAGCTATCTGATATCTATTCGCCTTAATTAGTCCAAACAATGGTGGCAACTTTACTTTTTGCCTCGTAAATTATTAGGGGACTTAAAAGTTTACCTTCTTTACATTTTAATAAAACACACAAAATTTCCTTATCGCGAGTAAATCCCAATTGTTCCTCCTGCAAACTTTATTTTCGACAATCTTCTTTGACACGCTTGTGCAACTTTCTTCTTCCTCCTACATCTAGCTCGATCTTGTTACTCCTTTGAATATGTAAAGCTTCTCCTCTCTTCTATTGTCGAGCAGCTGCGTGTGCGGTAATTTCAAGACTGGAAGGCCATATTTGCAATCCTTAGAAGCAAAGAATACAATTGCACGCGCACACACAAAGCTAGAGAAAGAAGACATCAAGATGAGGTTTGAGAAGGATTGGAGGAAGAAGTTAAGGGAGAAACTGACAATGAAGGACTATATTTAGGACTCATGAAGGGAATTATGAGTTCCTAGTTATGCTCTTTGGGCTAAAAAATGCTCCAGCATCATTTCAGCCATTAATGAACCATATTTTAAAACCTCTCCTATGACATTCAGTTATAGTTTTCTTTGATGATATTCTTGTATATAGTAGGAGTGCGCAAAAGCATTTTGAACTCTTGAAAAAGGTACTTGCTATCCTATCCTCCAACCATTTGTATGTTAATTTGAAGAAGTGTACTCTTCTAAAGTTGAATATCGACTACGTGGGTCACATTATTTCTAGTGCTGGTGTGAAGGTTGATCCATAAAAAGTGAAGAGTACGTTATCTTGGCCAGTTCCCTGGCATGTGAAGGAATTGCGTGCTTTCCTTGGCTTGACAGGGTATTATAGGCATTTTGTTAAGCACTATGAGATGATTGTTGCACCATTAATTGTGTTACTCAAGAAAGATGCTTTCAGCTGGAATGACTCTCTGCTCAACTCACCTTTGAGAAGCTGAAAGTAGCTTTGTCTTCGGTACCAGTTCTTGCCTCTCCTGACTTCAATACTCAGTTTGAAATCGAGATAGATGCCTCGGGTAAAGGAATTGGTACAGTCTTTATGCAACATGCACAACTCATAGCTTTTTTGAGCCAGCCTTTCTCTTATAAGGCACAATCTAAATCAATGTACAAAAAAGAACTCATTGTAGTTGTCTTTGCTGTGCAGAAATGGAGACACTATCTGTTGGGAAAGCATTTTGTTATACAAAATGACCAAAAAAGTTTGAAGTAAATTTGGGAACACGATTGACATCCGAAGATCAGTATAAGTGGGTAACTAAACTCCTATGATTCGATTTGAGATCTGTTACAGGTCTGGAAGGGAGAATGTAGCAACTATGTCTACTATTTTTTTAGGGATGGAAAACAGTTGATGATGAAACAGAACACGACCCTGTTTTGAGAAAATTATGCAGGAATTGATTGTTTTGCCTAATAGCAATCCTGGTTATTCGTTGAAGCATGGTCATCTATTTTACAAAGACAAACTTGTTTTATCAAGTTCGTCTCACCTGGTGCCCATGAATTTGAAAGAGTTCATGAGGCACCTACTGGTGGACACTCAATGACATTCAAAAGAATTTCAGTAGTCGTATTTTGGAAGGGTATTCGCTCCTGCATCAAACAATTTGTGGCAGCTTGTGATACTTGTCCAAGGGTGAAATATAGTGCCTTATCTCCTGCATGTCTGTTACAACCCATACCCATTCTGGACCAATATGAGAGACATCTCCATGGATTTTGTGACTTCACTACCTAGAATAAGAACTGTGGACACTATTTTAGTAGTGGTGGATCGGTTTCCAAGTTCGTGCACTTTCTACCATTGAGCCTTCTCTATTCAGCTAAGGATGCTGCATTAGTATTTGCTAAAGAGGTAGTGAATTTACATGGATTTCCTAAGTCTATCGTCTTTGATGGAGATCCTATTTTTCTTAGTAATTTTGAAGGAGTTATTTCGTTTAGCAAGGAACTTAACTGTGTTTAAGTTCTGCTTACCAGCCGTAATCTGATGGCCAGACTGATGTGGTAAACATATGTCTTGAAGAGTATTTGAGGTGCCTTTCTTACCAAAAGCCAAAGATGTGAATGCAAGCTTGACCCTGAGCAGAATACTGGTTTAATACCACGTTCCAGTAGAGTTTAGGCATTACTACCTTCCGTGCAGTCTATGGACGTGATCCTCCTGTCTTGCTACGGTATAGTCCCTTTGGGCTCTTTGATCAATGAAGTTGATGTGCAAATCTCTGAGAGAGAGATTCTGTTGGATGAACTAAATGCTAATCTGCTGAAAGCACAACAAAGAATGAAGAAACATGGTGATTCTCATCGAAGGCCACTTCATTTTGCAGTAGGTGACTGAGTTTTTCTGAGGATTCATCCTTATAAATATAAATCTCTCACCAAGAAAAGTAATGTCAAACTAAGCCCTCGGTACTATGGTCCTTTTCAGATTGAAGCACAAGTGGGTGCAGTAGCTTATAGCTCTTACTATCCCCCTCTATTAAGATACATCCGACTGTCCATGTATCCCAACTTCGTACGGCTCTACCTCCTTCTTCTCTCAGCTTCCCTCAGCTGCCTACTGGCCTTACAAGTGAGTCAGAGTTACAAGTGCAGCCAGTTGAGGTTTTAGATTACAGACACTGAGAGAATGAAGAACCTGAGGCTCTGATTCGCTGGACAGATTCCCCTGACTTTGATGCCTCTTGGGAACTAGTTTCTGTTCTCATCACTAGTAGAAAAAAATGTTTTTTGAGACACTGAATATAAGGCAGCTTTACAATAAAGCACTTCAAAAAGACAAATTTAAGGTGCTTACTACTTACAAGCACTACTAAAAATAAGTCATGAGTTTTTTGGAGGAATTTGCTAGCTTAAAGCACCTCAAAAGATTAAAAAATCAATATTTGAAGCGGTTGTCAATAACAAGCACCTCAAATTTATTATTAACGGAAATAGTTTTTTGAGATGATTTTAAGTATAAATTCTTCAAAAATAAGAGAACGTTCACTTTGGGGTAATCGATAAAGATATTCTGTTTTCTTCACTTTCAGTTTTAAGTACCCTAACACCCCTCTAGAGTGACCCCCTTAATTCTAGGGAATATCATTCCCTTTGCCGGCTTTCCTCTCTTTGTCCTAATTTAGAGAAAGCGGAGAGAGGGAGGGCGAAGGAGGGAAAGACAGAGAGAGAGAGAGAAGAGAGAGAGGAGAGAGAGAGGAGGGGGAACGGGAAAAAGAGGAAGAGAGAGAGAGAGAGGAGAGAGAGAGAGGGAGAGAGAGGAGAGAAGAGGAAGAAAGAGAGCAGGGAGAAGGGAGAAAGGGAATATACAGCGAGAGAGGGAGAGAAAAGAGAAAGAGAAGGGGAGAAGGGAGGAGGAAGAGGAGAGAAGGGAGGGAAAGAAGGAAGAAATGAGAAGGGAAAAAGGAAAGAAAGAGGAAGGGAGAGAAGGAGGAAGAGAGAGCAAGGGAAGGGAAGGGAAGCAAAGAGAAGAGTAAGGATATACTATATATTACAATTGTTATACACATTATATATAATTTATTTATATTTAAAATAATTATATAATTATAAATGTACATTATACATAAATTTAAAATTATAGTTATATACAATTTATAATATAGATACTAAGTATCTTAAATAAATATCAACATATATTAATTATAAAAATATAAATTATATATTATTTATATAAATTCATATTATATATTATTTAAAAAACTGAATTTATATAAAAAAAACAATAACAAAAGTTGTGTTCGTTTCTGATTTCATCTTTATAGTAGCGGTTTTAATTACAATCGCCTTAAAATCTAACTAATAAATAAAAATAGGACAGTGTTAAACTTCCTATATGTGGTTCATTTTTTTTTGGTAATTAGCAGACAGTGTTAAAATTTCTATGTGTGGTTCTTTTTTCATTATTCATTGATATGTTATTCACATTAGCATGGTATTTATTACAGTCACATTTGGTATCTTGTCGTCATATGTGTAGACAAGTACACACCTTTTTTGCCGGTAGAGGAGTGGTATACAGGAACTAAAGGTCCTGGGTTCGAAACCTATCCACTACCGTAACTATAAAAAAAAGTACACACCTTTTGGAAAATAAGTTACACTCATAGACAGAGAAAGTACCAGCATTTTGTAAACACAAGTAAGAAAGTACGAGCCTTAGGGAGAGAAAGTACCAGCAATTTGGAAAACAAGTATAAGCCTTTTGAAAAACAAATACCAACTATAGGCTGAGAAAGTACAAACCTTTTGAAAACTAGTACCAGGCTTCTGGAAAACAAGTACCACCCATAGACAGTGAAAATATCAACGTTTTTGAAAAATAAATTCCAAACTTTTGGAAAAAAAATAGTAGCCATAGATAGATAAAGTACCAGCCTTTTGGAGAACAAGTACCAGCCATAGGCATAGAAAGAACCAGCAGATTTAAAAATAAGTACCAGCCATTTGAAAACAAGTACCAGCCACATGTATGAAAGATACCAACTATATACATAAATAAGAACAACGAATGCATAATGAAGTACCACCCATTTGCACTGCAACGTATCATCTACATCAACGTATAAAGACAAAACGTGGAAGGTTTTATAGATGTTGTTTCGTTATTATATTGACTATCCATGGGTACTTTGTTCATACATGTACAACTATTTACCACCCATATGCATAAATACGAATCAGCCACAACCATAAAAAACTACCAGCCGAAAGCACATTGAAGTACCAGCCACGTGCTAACAGGAGTACCAGCCACATGTATAGAGAGATGCCAACCATATGCATAAACAAGAACCAAGCATAAGCATAAAAAAAAAGTTCCAACCGAATGCATAATGAAGTACCTCCCACAACGTGTCATCTACATCAATATGGTGTGCAAGATGTGGTAGTTCCAGCGATTTATCTCTAAAGAGGCGCAAAACAAGAATGTACAAGGCGTATGTATGTCACCAGGAGTGACAAAAGAAATCAAAATCTTATATTATTATAATTGTCAAAGAGAAGGAAGATGAGTTTGAGTATATTACTTTTCTGCCTCGTCTTCAATTTGGTGCGGGAGATCCAGTGGTTCCACCTATTTATCAACAGAAAGACGCACAGAGGCTTATTCACTAATAACGGAGTCGAATTTGTTTTGCTTGTTCGCCCGATTACGTATCCGTAAGATATGATAGAGACAGAAGAGCATGGAAAGGGAGTAGATTGGTACAACGACGAAGAATGATAGTGATATAGGGGGAAACCGCTAATAAACCTCAAAATCCCACAAAATATGTACTCCCTCCGTTCATTAATATCTGTCGTTTTAGGGGGTGACTCTTGTTCAAAAATATCGGCCATTTTAGCTTTTTGACACACTCCCTTCCACTTTTACCCCTACTATTCAATATAAAAGTAATTATTAGCTAAATGGAAAAGTAAAAAGTAGGGGCACATGCGTCATTGTCCTACTTTTCTTAATAAGTGTGCAAGTTTCTAAAATGACAGATATTGTTGAACGGAGGGAGTAATAATTAGTTTTTATCTATTAAAATTAATACCAAATATAATATGAACCCTCTATTTTTATTGTTTATAATCTAATGGTTATTATTTAGTGCAAAACCATTTTGGGAGTTTTACTAGTATAGGATATTATCTAGGAAAAATTACATTGCCCACCCATGAGCTATTAGGGAATTACAATGCCCACCCATGAGCTTTAAAAAATTGCAATGCCCACTCATGAGGTATTAAGAAATTACAATGCCCACCCATGAGTTTTAGAAAATTATAGTGCTCACCCATGTACTTATCAAAATGAGATAAAAATCAAAGATCTAAGTAAATTTTACATTGATTAATCAATTCAACTATGTAAAGCAATAAAAAAACCTAATTTACACCGTGCAACGTTAGAGTGATTAATTGAAAAAAAAAACGTGTAAAAATTACGAGGAATCATATACACGTTCACCTAATTTTAATTAATTTTATTTCTTTATTTTGTTATTTTTAGACATGTTTCATTTATTTGACTTCTAAGTGGTCATGTATGATTAATTTAGGGTTTTTTTTAAAAAAAAATTACCATTGTCTAAGTTGTTTCTTAAGGTAATCATTACTTTACATATTCAATTTCACCTCTTTTTGATAAGTACATGGGTGGGCATTGTAATTTTCTAAAACTCATGGGTGGGCATTGTAATTTTTTAATATCTCATGGGTGGACATTGTAATTTTCTAAAACTCATGGGTGGGCATTATAATTCACCAATAACTCATGGGTGGGCAATGTAATTTTCCCTATTATCTATCTCCCAATTCGTTCGAGGTAACCATCAACATCGCTTCAATTTCTTTCATCATCGTCATGCACTGGTCTGGCAGTACTGACTCAATTTGCTGGTTAGTACCCTAATTACTACGCATGTATTGTTTGCGACCCTAAAATTTATTCCGATTTGTGGTCCTATGATGTTACGGAATCCCACATCAACCGTATGGGAGGTTGGTGTGTGGTTCATATAGGACTATGGGCTCTCCATCCCTTGAGCTAGCTTTTGGGATGACTCTCTCATGATCCTGTAACAGAGGTATCAGAGCCAGACCCGGAGAGCTCCACATCACCGGAAGGGGCGACCTGGAAAGGAGCGACCTGGGAAGGAGCGACCTGGGAAAGGGCTACCTAGGAAACGGCCGGAGATGCCGCCTAGAGTGAATGCCACCCGGAGTAGGCACCAAGAGTAGGCAGCCAGAGTGGGCCAACGTGGGCGTTGGTGATCGAAGGGGAAGGACTGTTACAGAATCCCACATCAACCGTATGGGAGGTTGGTGTGTGGTTCAGATAGGACTATGGGCTCTCCATCCCTTGAGCTAGCTTTTGGGATGGCTCTCTCATGATCCTGTAACATATGATCTCTCTTTTTGTTCTGCGCTTATTCTCCCAAATTTGAAGTTTTTGTCTCTGTGATTGCATTATTGGTTTTGGGTGGGTTTTTGTCGTCCCAAAAACACTCAATTGAGCACATAACTATCTTCTTGCTTCGCGTGTATTCTAGTGATCTTCCCTGATAAAACCCTAGAGTTATCCTCTTCCCAACCAGATGAGATGACCGGTCCTTGTCTGTAGACTTCCAGTAAGACAATTGCTCGGTTGGTTCTCAGTCTCGTTGCATACTTCTGGTCTCTTTGGCTATAATAGTATAAATGGCCTTACCCCCGACACAAGCTTGTTCTGTCCATTATATGCACACATACCACATGAAACGAAGGAACTGGAATCAGTATTGATGAAGCTGGAATTAGACCTGGCAATTCGGGTCACTCGGTTCGGGTTTAGTTCGGGTCGGGTCAATTTGTAGATATTTACTATTTTGTTTGGTTCGGATCGGATCGGGTTCAATGGTTTAAATTTGATTCGGGTTATTTCGATTTGGTTGAGTTCGGGTTTGGGTGCTTTCGGTTCGGGTTAGCCTTTGAGTCATTCAGTTTTTTTGGGTTATAGGTCAAATTCGAGTGACTTATCCGGGTTTAATTGATAAAAATTTTAAAGTACGAATTTTAAGCAACCTTCGTAACTTGCATTGATTTTCATATGCGGCTTCAAATTCTTTTAATATAGTGTTACTGTTGATCAAGACATCTATTGTGTATAGGTTGGATAAAATCAAACTGGATGACAAATTTTGTAAATGAATTTAAACTATTAATTGTATAGACTAAGTACAAATTAAGCTTTTGTGAATTAGTGGTCAATATTCGGCAATCGACGTCCAGTTTACCCCACCCACACCCGACGTCGTGCCCCCCGTCATCTCGCGCCCGTCACACCCTGAGCTCATCACCTTGCACAAGCGTTGCACATCTACACCCATCCATCACCGCCTTGCACAAGCGTCACACGCCCACACCCATCCATCAACATTCAAACCATTCATAAGTCCTAAATATAAAGAAACCTAAGTTTATAAAATATAGAGTAATATAAAATAGTAATGATACACATTTCATTGTCTTATACAACATTTTAGGTTAAGTTGTTAAGGTAGATGGAATAAGATGGGGATTATTCATCCTCCAAAATGCTAGTCTATCTTACGATTCACAATAATCTACCATTTGGAATATTTATTTCCTATTTTATTGCATAATTTTCTTTAGGCACATACACATTAATCTTGAATAGTATATGTCTCAACTAAAAAGTTTAGGTTTTATAATTAAAAACTTCATCAACATTTTAACCATTCCCAAGTCTCATGTCCTAAACATAAAAAAACCTAATTTTATTAAAACCAAAATTAGTATAGTATTATAAAATAGTAATGATACACATTAAATTGTATTATAAAACATTTTAAAGCAAAACATCTATAGTTTGTAGCAAAACATCCTTGAGTGGGAAGAGTAACAACACAGTTTATGAATGTTTTATTACAAAAAGGCTTGAGATGCTTGAAGATGTTCAATATTATATATATATCATTTGTGAGCAATGAACATTTATTGGATGTCTAAATCTCCATTATGTGTTTTTGGTTTCAAGATTATTTTTACAGTTGGAACAACTATAGTAGATTTAGATTTAGCAAAACATTCGGGTGGATTCGGTTCGGGTGAATTCGGTTCGGGTGGATTCGGTTATACCAAATTTCGGTTTGATTCGGTTTTGGTTTGGTTCTGTTCGGATTTTCGGGTCATATTTCGGGTCACGCTATTCGGTTTAAGTTCGGATTTGGATCGGGTTGGATCGGTTCGGTTTTTCTTGTTCGAGTCACCTTTGCGAGATCTAGCTGAAATAACAGTCCTATAAAGATGCATACAGTATATCTGTAACATGTGTAAACGTACAGCTTTTCTTTTCTTGCGATTAACTACAACTGTGTCTGTTTGATTTTAGGGACTGCTTTTATTGCAGCTATTAAAAATTGGAAAAATCCTCTACAATGTACTTTGAGATAGTAGTAATAATGGTGAATACTAATAATTGACAAGGAAAGGGAGCGAAGGTATTTTTTATATAACTATCTTCCTGGTGCGTATTGTGTCTTCCTGCTCTTTTTGTTTCTGTTTTGTTGCTCTATTGTGTAATCGACAAGTGCACCTCCTGGTGCGTACTCTTCCATCAGCTGCTATGCAGTAATTTATCAAAAAAAATATATATAACTATCTTCCTGACCAGGCTTAAGCTTGAAATGATGTAATAACCCCAAAGTACATTTTGGATGTGTAAGAGGTGGCATGGCAAATGTTATACAGTATATAGATGTGGTTTAGGCGGTTAATAATGGTGTCTTTGTAACTTCTATCTTTTCCTGCATATTATTGTAAAAAGATCTTAAATTGTGCATTTGCACCAGGACGATAACATTTACTGGAGGGTTGATCACAAAGGAGGTACTACTACGCACCAGCATTATATTATACGAACTTAATTTTGTTAGGACTCTTTTGTCTTCCATCCCCGTGTGGTTTCTAGAGGATGTGAAATGTTTGGCTTCATTCTTTCTACAGCTTTGATCGAATATTTGCTCCTATAAAAAATGAGAAAAACATGCATTATGTATCGTCCTTGAAAGCCAGGCCGATTCATGCGCTTTGTTTGTTTGTAACTAGTCTTCCAAAACTTGCTATCTGTTTCTACTTTTTTTTATCCATCTGTCTACCTTTCCTCTCCTGACTGCTTTGTGCATATGATCCGTTAACCACATGAAGTGAAAGAACTGCCAAAGCCGAAATGTCTGCCCCTAATCGTCTTCTTTACCAAAACCGAAACATCCGCCTCTAAGCATCAACTTTTATTCCCATTATTATCTTTGTGGTTTTCCTTGATCATTCTTGAATAAATCTAAAGACTTACGTCATTCTTCATTGTTAATCTTAGTTGTCATTCTGTTATGAGTTTAATTAGCAAGTTGTTGTATTTTGTTGAATAGTAGTTAGTAGTTACGTAGCTAATACTACTTAAAATATAAGTGTATGGGTTAGAAGGACATCTATAGAAATAATAAAAGTACCTTAAACTGATGCTTAGGAGGTTGATATCCTCGAATTGCATCAGAGAATGATTATAAAATGATGTATTTATCGGAGTTTAGGGGGAATGACCATTTATAGTCGTTACATACAAAGAAAATAGAGTTGGAGCATTTTTGGCCGGTTCTGGTTCCAACGGCTCTATCTCCAAATGGACGTCCGCCACTGAGCCAAAACGATGTCGTTTTAGCGTTTGACCAATGGTAACTTTGACTGGTTTCAGGGTAGTTCCACTAGTTCCGGTTCTCACTGTTCTGGTTCTATTTGATCACGTTGGCCAGCTTTAGTTCAGACTAGTCTGTAACTATGTTTAGTCCTCTATATTCTAATGTTGCTGAATCATATGCCATGGTCGCTTTCTCTTGTGAACGTTTAACAAAAAATATTGTAAGGGTTAGGCTAATAGAAGTTTCTTTCAGCTAATGAAGTTCAAGGTAATTGTTTTGACAGTTGGTGGTCAAAGATTTGGTGGAAGAGAGGCTGATATAAAGAACAAGTTAGATTTTCTCTACACCTCACGGACTTGTAAGTTGTATTCTTTTGTCTAAGCTGAGAGAAAATAATTAGTTGATATGGATAATGTATATAGAAAAAAAGTAGTTGGTAGCTCTATTTTCGGGGAAGAGACCCATTCGCAACTTCTTAGTCTCTGCAAAACAATCAACCACTGGCGCACTAAATCTCATGTGCTTATTGTCTGTTTTGTAGCAACAAGAATGCTATTACCTCTGTTCAAGATCTTGAAAGGACTAATATCAATTGTGATTTCTAGTTACGGCATTGCTTGTGGGTGTAACTCATTGTGCATCTTATTATTGCAGGGAAAAGATGATAGCATTGAAAACTTCTCCATCAATGACGACTTAAACAAGCTTAAAACTGAAGCCTTCAACCGTGTTGGGCAAAAATTATGTCCTCTGTTAAGGTTTCGATCATTCACTTCTCATTGCCCTCCTACATAAATTATATTTCGCTGCTGGGAGCACTGTAGCCATAAAAAACCTTACATTTGGTTTTGGTGCACACATGATATTCTTAGGATCGTCAATAAGGAGATATTTGAGGTGCTGTATCAGTGGATCTCTAAATCATTTCGAAAGATCCGATTGTATGGTAAACCTGACTTGCTAAAGCAACTCAACCATATATCCATTCTCTCAAGCGAGTTTTTACTAGGTTTGTCCTTACCGGTGGGGATGGCAATTTTAGACACGGAGGGTTATGTAAAATAAACTATATATGAAGATGAAGGGAACATAGAATCGTAGATTGAGATAGCAAGACAAGAAGCATGACTGATTGGTGAGGATCTTAAAACGTGAAGGGAACATAAAAGGTAGACTGAGTTTGGTCGAACTCTCAGGTACTCTGTTAGCTATCATTGAGCATTAGTGAGCTCTTTGCTTTGCTCTTCTTTATCTATAGATTAGATCATTCATTTGACTGAACTATATTATATCTCATGCCTCTGTTTTATCGTGTGAACTTTTCATCTCATGTTACCCTCCTAATTCATTGATTCTTTCACTGAATCTCAATATATGGCCTCATTCTTTTCATCAACTCATTTTTTCTCTCTATACTTCACATACATCCATAGTCATATTAATTTTTACATTTTCTATTACCTACTTCTTCTCTCTAATTTTTCTAACTTCCACTGAGGGAGCCATAATATGATCTGAATCGTTAAACTAAAAAAAAATATGATTCTACACGCGAGAGAGGAATTAGAACAAAATACTCTAGACCATTTATCAAAAAAAAAAAAAACTATAGACAGAGATCATAGATAATTAAAAGGGATAATGAACTTATACCCCCATAAGATCATAGAGTTTATCAACAATTATCTTGCTAACTTCTTATAGAATATAACTAGCTATTTCCTGTCACGCCCAAGGAGTTGAGCTTTCAAAATTAATTCATCATACATTATGTGTAGTACAAACACAAACACGTATGCAAATCTAATGGAATAGATTCAAAACAAAGTCCCTTCGTGTTAGTTATGGGCTGGCAGCCCTTAACTCCCGCAGAGGTTGCAAAGCAAGCTGCAACTGGGCAGTGCTCTGCCGCCTATGAATTTGTCCGTGACCGGCAGGAATTGTTTAGGATGGTAAAGGAGAATTTAGAACTTGCCTCCAACCGAATGAAGAAGAATGCCGATGCTAGGCGAAGGCCATTGAAGTTCAAAGTGGGGGATCGTGTGATGCTTAAGCTTACCCCGCAAATCTTGAAGAAGATCAGACGACCCTTACATAAGGGACTCGTCCAACGTTTTGATGGACCCTTTAAAGTCGTCCAGCGTATCGGCAACGCCGCATACCGTCTTGACCTTCCAGAAAGATTAAGGATACACCCTACCTTTCATCGTCATGGTAGGACAAGTGTAGTAACTGTTGCTGCAGTGGCAGCAATTGTAACTAGTTTACTCTATGCCGTATACAGTAGTATTAACTTTATAGAATCATAGTAAACAATTTGATGTTTTTTAGCTAAGTAATCGACTTGCTGCTCTTTTCCTGCTACAAATTGAATTCGCAACAGTATATAGATACAAGTTTGAAACTCTCTATAGCAGGGAGGGATTTAATGGCGTTGTTCATTTAATATGCTTTATTTTAGCCAACAACCGGCTCTCTATCTCATCGTAACTTCGTAAGTCATAACAACAAAAGGCGATCAGAATTTACTTCTTTTGCTAGATCAAATCGGAATTGCTTTCACATCTAAAGATTGTAGGAATTCATTAATTTATATGTTGACCATGACATTACGAGCTAGTACTGCTGTACTTATCATGGGCACGGCAGGGCAGAATGATGCATGCCCAGCATTTGCGTATGATTTATTAGGCTGTTGGTTTTCTCCCGTTTTCCTTATCGTTTATATAGTGTGGTTTGTAAAGGGCCAGTTGAGGAATTGCAGGTTGCTCTAAATTTGTCGAAACATCGATCAAAAAGTTGGAAAATGCAGAGAGGAAATTCTTCGATATATAAAAGAATAGAGGAAATTAAGCGAAAGGACAACACATCAATGTGAGAGTTAGGATTACGAAAATCAATGCGATTAGCAAGATTTTTGGAGGAATTGTTAATCAGCTGTTACATCCGAATGTAGTCAGTGACTATATTTGAGAAATAATTGGGAAAATTCACAAGATATCTGTTTAAGTTTCTAATTCACAAAATATCACTGTTTTTTTCGTAATTCAGCTTTAAACATGCTTAAACGTTGTCTAAAATTGATGAAACTTTACATGGACGATGATAAAATATTATATTTTGGTTCAATATCAAATTTGAAATTTTTTAAGCTCATATGTGACATGTGGGACCCAATGAACATGTGACATGACATGTAGTAGTGTTTAAAGAGACATCAAGTTTGTGTGTTTGTTGAGAGAGCCATGACTCAGTAGCAAGCCTGGAGCTATAGATCTAGGGGGCAAGGATTAGATCTAGTAAGAATAGTGGAAACTAGAGCAGAATATTCATGTGGAAGGTCTTTTAAAATGTAGTTTTGAAATTCTCTTTCTTCAACTGTGTGTCCGGTCAGGTTTCTTCTTTATAGAGGCTAGTTGGAGATGGAGTTGACCGATTTGAGCATTAGACTTAGCAGCAAAAGCCTTATTAATATAAGACCATACACGAGTAGAAGAGGTATATATAATTCACCACTTGTCCCAAAATAGCATCAGATAGGGAGGTGAATAATATAGAAAGTACCAAATGATCCTGTTGATTCCAAAGAGAAATAGCAGGATTCTCAGATCCATCTGGATTAGGACTTGGACATTTGTTAGATCCGTCAACAAATGTGTATAGATCACATCCTTTAAGAAAGGTGAGGATGACTCCTTTCCACAATCTGAAATTATCTCTTAAGCTTCACAAGATTAGCCGCAACTGATAGGATAGATTGTGATGTTGGTTGAGTATGCTGACTTTGGTATTTTGTCGAGCAGGTTTTAGTAGAAGATTTTGAGGAATCAACACCAGATCCAATAGGCGTGTTTATCCATGGATGAATCGGAAGGATTTGAAGGTGAAAAATGAAGAAGAGGAGATCTGAATTGGAGCTAATTTTGAATGGAGGCGTGAGTCATTCACGATCTGAAACCATATAGAACCGTAGGTGAGAGTGAAAATGAAATATTTACTGTTGTATTGATGTGTGAATTACATACATAATAGGACTGTATTTATAGAACAGTAAGTAAGACAACAAGAGTAATGGGTTTTTATATAACTAGATAGACACTGGGCCTATCGAGGCCCACTATTGTA
The DNA here is from genome assembly GCA_023374045.1 of Limonium bicolor. NCBI lineage: Eukaryota > Viridiplantae > Streptophyta > Magnoliopsida > Caryophyllales > Plumbaginaceae > Limonium > Limonium bicolor. The sequence goes on along the minus strand of CM041779.1, from coordinate 28,109,251 downwards.
ACTGGACTTTCCGGTGAAAGAAGAAGCAGAATATCACAGAGATGAATTTGTCTGGTAGGCTAGAAAAAGCAAAGCAAGAAGTCGAAGTGTATATATGAGTCCAAGTCCTGATATGGTGAAGGAGCATGCAATGCAATGCAGTGCAGTGGTGTGTATTCCAACAGAAAAACTGTTGACTAGACAAGCCAAAATACTAGTCTCCGAATACAGGAGAATAGTAATAATAAAAAAACTGGTCCACCTCTGTACACTATATAAAACAACTTCTGCAAGGCTCAGCTGAAAATCCTCATTCAAAATTTGGCATTAACAACGACAACAGTGATTTCTGCACTCACGAACCCCACTCGATTACTTCTCCTTAATTGTTCCGGTCCTTATGAGGAGAGACACTGAAACCCCCACACCACCAATGGTAGCAATTCCCTACTACTGTTCGATAACCCCACCCTCCCCATGACCATGACCCACCCGTTCTTTATAGACCTAATTTATTTTAGTCCATTTTTGTTTTGTTTTTGTTTAAGACGTGTCAGATTCTTGACATTGATAAAAACCTCCGAGCTTCTTTATTCAACGATTATGAGACTGAAGTCTATATTGTTTCAGTACAGAAATCATATATGACTATGAGGGAGTTCTTATCTGTCCAAAATATATGAGAGGGCGAATAAAAGAGAGAACGGGAAGAAGAAGCGGGGGGAGTGAGACAAATTACAACTGTACCCTCCTAATATACAAACTAGAAAAATACATGACATGTGCGTTACATAATAAACCTAGAATACAAACTATGGTTTATACATACATGTCTAATACCCCCCCTCAAAGAGTACGGCTGATGCGGTAGCAAGACGTCGTGCTCTTTGCCTTCTATCACGTGCTCCTGTGTTTGGGCTCCTGCAAACCTAAACTTTGAAAAGAATTTTGATATACCTTACCTGCGAGCGGTTTGGTCATCAAATCGGCTAGCTGATTCATGGTGGGAACGTATTGGACTTGAATCAAGCCCCCCTGCAACTTTTCACGTACAAAATGACAATCTAATTCAATGTGTTTAGTTCGTTCATGGGAAACAGGATTCCTAGCTATGTGAATAGCTGCTAGATTGTCACATTTGAGAGGTATTGGGGTTATGTGTTCAAGGCCTATTTCGTTGAGTAATCTAGTTAGCCAACTTAACTCTCCTGTAACCTGTCTCATGGCTTTATACTCTGCTTCAGCAGAGGATAGAGATATTGTGCTTTGTTTCTTGGATTTCCAACTTAATGGAGATCCTCCAAGGAGGATGTAATAGCCAGAAACTGATTTCCTTGTGATCGGGCAGGAGGCCCAATCGGAATCACAATAAGCTTCCAAGGCATAGTCGGGTTGTTTATTAAAGAATAGGCCAAAACCAGCTGTGCCCTTTATGTAGGATAGGGTATGGTAGGCCGCCTTGAGGTGATCGGTTGTGGGGCACTGGAGGAATTGGCTGAGGAATTGAACGGCGAAAGCTATGTCTGGTCTTGTGTTTGTGAGGAAATTTAGTTTTCCAACGAGACACCTATACAAGGTTGGGTTTTCAAGCTTGGAGCCAGAATCTTTGTATAGCTTGAGGTTGAGAGGGAGAGGAGGACTGAAGGCTTAATGTTGGACATCTCAAAATCATGAAGGATTTGGTTAACATAGCGTTGTTGAGTCATGATTAGACCATCCTCTGTTTCTAAAAATTCCATTCCCAAAAAGAAATTCAATCGTCCAAGATCTTTGATTTTGAATTGTTCGTCAAGTTTTTGTTTTAGGTTTTTGATCTTTTGCATCTTTCCAACAACAAGTATGTCATCCACATATATCCCTAAGAGTGTGATGCTATTGGTCTTTTTGTTGACAAAGAGGGAGTGGTCGTTTTGAGAGTGATGGAAATCAAGCTTCTTAAGAAATGTGGCAAGCTTCTCATACCATTGGCGAGAGGCTTGCTTGAGGCCAAATAGAGATTTGTGAAGCTTGCAGGCCTTATTTTCCCCTTCTACGATTAAACCTTCTGGTATACTCATGTAGACGTCCTCGTGGAGATCTCCGTGAAGGAACGCGTTGTTTACATCGAGTTGATCTAGAATCCAACCTTTCTTTATAGCCATTATGATGAGGGCTCTAACCGTGGTGAGTTTTACAAGGGAGAGAAGGTTTCTTCGTAGTCCAAACCTTGCCTTTGGGTGAAACCTCTTACCACTAATCTGGCTTTGTATCTCTCTAGGCTCCCATCAGCTTTGAATTTCGTTTTGTATACCCATTTGCAAGAAATTGGTTTCTTTCCCTTAGGAAGAGTAACAATGGACCAAGTGTTATTTTGTTTTAAGGCAGAAAATTCTTCGGTCATAGCCTTGACCCAATTTGGGTCTTTGCTAGCGGCCTTGTAGTTAGGTGGTTCGGTGTGGTGTTGTATTTGATGTATGAGCTGATTTGTTGATTTGGGAAGAGAGCAAGAGAGGATGGTTGTGGTTGGTATATGGTCCGTAAGGGTATTGATGGTGTTTGTCTTATGTTGGTCCAGATGCTGATGAGTGAGTCTGGTGTTGAGGATAGCGGAAAAAAGGTCCTTATTACTGGAGGTGTTGGAGCAAATGTAATCATCATATCTGGCTGGTGGTTTTGAGATTCGGCTGGATCGTCTTAGAGTAGTGTTATCTGTTGGAACGCCTTCAGACGGGGTAATAGGGTCTGGTTCTATGACCAGGGGTGTGTCACTCTCTATCGTGTCACTTAGAGGGGGTTGATCTTCTCTTATCTCAGAAGGCTGAGACGTGCAAGCATCGTCCTCTAAGTTAGTTAAGGTGGGAGGAAAGAAAAAATCGGTGTTTTGTTGAGTGATTTGTTTCCATGATTGGTCTTTTAGAGGGAAAATGTCCTCAAAAAAAGTGATATCTCTGCTAGTTTTATGTTTGTTTTCACCGAGGGGTACGACTTTGTATCCCTTGGTGTTTTTGCAATTTCCAACATAAATGCAGCTAATAGATCTAGGATCAAGCTTTCCTCTGTTTGGTTCAATGTTGGTTGTATAGCAAAGACATCCGAAGGATTTCATTTCATTGAAATTGGGTTTGACTCCATAAAGTCTTTCATAAGGGGTTAGGTTGTGTATGGCTTTGCTAGGAGTTCTATTGATTATATATGTAGCATGTTCAATGCAATGGCCCCAAAAGGTGTGATCCAAACCGGATTGGAAGAGAAGGGCTCTCGCCACTTCCATAAGGTGTCCTTGCTTTCTCTCTACGACACCGTTTTGCTGAGGTGTGTGGGGACAGCTGGTTTGATGTATAATGCCTTTCTTAGCAAAGAAAATTGATCCCTCTTGACTTTTTCCCAATTCCTTGGCGTTGTCACTCCTAACCATTTGAGTCTTTGTTCATTTGTTTTTCAATGAGGTTTATGAACTTAACTATGTTTTGAAAAGCCTCACCTTTCTGTTTTAGGAGGACAACCCATGTTCCTCTACTATAGTCGTCGACTATAGTGAGGAAATATTTATGTCCTTCCATGGTTTCGGTTCTAAGAGGGCCACATACATCTATATGTATTAAGTCAAATGGGCTGGTAGATTTAATTTCAGAAGTTGGGAATTTAGTTCTTTTTCCTTTTGCTTTGTAGCAAACGGCACATGGATATGGAGTAGTTTGCAAACGTTTTGGGATTTTTATTCTCAATATCTTGCTAATCTTTTGCAGGGGCATGTGGCCTAATCTATTATGCCACAAAAGAAATTTTTCAGAGCAATCAACATTATCAGAGACGAGATTTTCAGAACAAAGATCACCAGAACAATCAACAATGTGCGATTGCCTATTACATGAAGTTGCAAAAACACTAGATTGCAGTTTTACTTTCTGAACAAAATTTCCTACAGCACTCAAATCGACAAAATACAGACCAAGGTTTTTCTTCCCAATTTCATGACAAAATCTCTCTTCACAGTCCTGCAGGCAGCAAACATTATCGTGGAAAATCACAGATGCATTCAGATCCTCAATCAGTTTGGACACAGAAACGAGATTGAAAAAGAAAGAGGGCACATGTATAACATTATTTAGACAGATCAAGCCATTTACAGTCAGATTACCAACAAGGCTCGCATTCCTTTTTGTTCCATCAGGCAAAGATACTTCTCTATTTAGAGGTTTGCAATCAGATAACAAAATTTGATTCCCGCTTATATGGTCTGTAGCACCCGAATCCAAGATCCATAAATCACGCATCATGTCTATTATCGAATTCGCATCAGAGATCAAACATGGGGAAGAATTAATGGATAGATTGAACTTACCTGAAAATTCTCCGAAGTTTGTCTGTTTAATCCTTTGTCCATCGTCTTTCTGCTGGTGGAGGAAACTAACGAGTTGCTCCAGTTGCTCTGAGGTGAAGCCTTTCACCGGCGATTCCTCTGAGTAGCTTCAGAAATCTTTCCTCCTTGCTGGGCGACAACGGACCCGACGCGAGCTTGTTTTTTCTGATCTTGGTTTGGAAAGCCGATGAGCCACCAACATTCGTTGCGTGAATGACCCAATTTTCCACAGTTTACACACTTTGGCAAATCTTTCTTGTTGGCCCCCGAAGAGTTTTTGGGGATTTCTTGCTAAAGTTTCTGGAATGGACGTGCTAGGAGTGGATTTAGGTTTACCTTGCGACAAATTTGTATTCGATTTGCTGAATAGGGCTACAGACCCGTCTGTCTCGCGGCCCACGGCCTAGGGCCTCCACGGGGTGCAGAGGTATTCAGGTGGGATCCGGGGAGCGCTTCTGGATTGTTGTTGTTGTTCTTCTTGAATAAGAATGGAGAGTACTCCTCCAAGCTTGGGATTTCGCTCATGGCGAAGATCTGACCCCTGAGGTGGAGATAGGATCTGCTAAGCCCCATAAGGAAGTGGACAATTTCTTCTTCCTCGCGGCGTTTCTTTTGGTTGGCTTCGGATTTGCAAGACCCGCAGCACTGACAAACATCGATGGGTTGAACTAGTTCAAATTCTGCCCAGATCTCGCGTGATCTCGCGAAGTAGTCACTTATTGATTCTTCTCCCTGTCTGAGATTGGCTATTTGGAGTTTTATATTGTGAAGTGTAGCAAGATTCTTCTTCTCGTACCGCTTACAAAGCCAATCCCATACTTGTTTTGGATCGTCGGTGTAGAGGATTCCTCTAGCAATATTGGGCGCAACGGAATTGACGATCCAAGAAACAATGAGGGAATTCACTCTCTTCCACGCAGCGGTTCGTACGGTGTCGCTGGCATCGGGACGCTTGATCGTCCCATCTATGAAGCCGGCTTTATTTTTCGCACTCAAAGCAGTCCGCATGGTCCATTTCCAGGCGGTGAAGCCCTCGCCTGTAAACTTCGGAGCCAAAGCCTGCCCAGGTTGCTCATTCGAATGCACAAAAAATGGGTCATTCTGATCGATAGTTGTCTGCGAGGTTGCTGATGGTATTTCTGGAGATTTGTTGCTCATGGTTGATGAAGAAGGAGGTGTTGCTCTGATACCATGTCAGATTCTTGACATTGATAAAAACCTCCGAGCTTCTTTATTCAACGATTATGAGACTGAAGTCTATATTGTTTCAGTACAGAAATCATATATGACTATGAGGGAGTTCTTATCTGCCCAAAATATATGAGAGGGCGAATAAAAGAGAGAACGGGAAGAAGAAGCGGGGGGAGTGAGACAAATTACAACTGTACCCTCCTAATATACAAACTAGAAAAATACATGACATGTGCGTTACATAATAAACCTAGAATACAAACTATGGTTTATACATACATGTCTAATAAGACGCCCTGCCCTGCCCTGCCCTGCCCTCAGTGTCCTTGAGTAGAATAGATACTAGTGCAGTATCACTCTCGTGGTACTAGTTACTACTAGATCTTAGCAATGCAATGAGTAGATGTGCATTACCATGATGACTGCCATCAATTGCAATTGCAAACTCTGTCGATATCTCTGTTTTCTGGGGAAGAGGGAAGAGATTTTGACCGGTCGGTCCCCTTCTGCAGCCTTTTTTTTCAATCATTAATTTTAACTTGAAATATACTCTTGTCTTACTACTGGAGCTTAGCTAAGCTATCATTGCATGCGCTCTCGTGCTCGTTTTGGTCCGCTCCTCTTCTCCATCTTTTGTTTCTGAGCAAGCTTGCAATGACCAAATTACTAATCTCAATGCGTAAAAGAGAGGTCAAAGTCCGGGAAAGAACAAGATCATGGTTCATCGACAACGTAAAAGAAAAGGCGCCGGAAACCCATGCGTGAAGAGATAGGAAGACAAGAAGCTAGCTATATGTAGTAGTAGTATGTGTGAAGTAAAAGGAAATATGGTAGCGTGCATGGCGTCATGAGTGGTTTGACTTTGAGGACCAAAAAGCGGAAATAGAAAAGCTACTTTTACGCATTTACATGGTACAAACAACAACAGGATATTTAATTTACATATTTCCTCATTTTAAACTACTTTCAGAGGATATAAAAGGGTATATTTGTTTCTCTAATCAGACTTATGTATTTCCTTATGCAATTGGCTACATTTTAATGTAGTCGCCTCTATACGTTTTTTCATATAATTTGGGCTTTTGTCATTCCAATTATGTGTTTGTGGGTGTAACAGTCAAATACTATTTTACAATCAGTTGTACGGTGCATCGTATGATCGTTCATTTTAGATTTAAAGGTTGTTTAAATGTTTGTATTGATTGTTCATATTGATAAAAAATTACACGTGTTAGTATACTAATTGTTCAACTTTATAGGATATTAATTTGTTCAAACTAATTGTGAAGATTATTCGAGGATGTACATAAATATCGTACAACTGATGGTATGATAGTCGGCTTGTGGTGTAACAGGCCTAGTTGGCTCTCTATACATATTTATACTTTAAAAAAATTATACTTTCCGTATAATATAAAAATGTATATATGGAATTGATAAACCTTGTTCTTTTACTATACATAAACTTTATCACTATATTTATAGCCAAATATAGTTTTTTTTATAATTTTTTTATGGCCAAATATACTTTTTATAAAAATTTTATGGCCAAATATAGTTAATATACATATAGCTAAGAATGATTAAATGGAAACTCATCCTTGTTTTGCACAATAAATAGAGCACAATATACAGCCTCAATCCGCAACTTATTACTCTCTAATTGTTCCTTTTTCAGAAAAAATTCTTCCAATAATCGTAATCAATCTTTGGTGAACATTAATTGTTTATGTCACTAAATGGCATACATTTACTTCAAAACCAAACAAATTCGTTCCCATCGATCCCATGCATCTTCAATAGTAGAAAGAAAAACAAAATAGAAAGAAAACTTTTGATTTATAACAAAAGACACATTAAGTTACAACTCTAACACTACACACCACCAGTAATAAAATCTAATTAATTAGCTAGGTTTAATACAAAACATCATTAATCAAACTCACCTACCTACCTAGTCCTACTGCAATTACATCTTAAATACTAGTAATACTGCAGCTTCCTGCTTTTTTTACAACAGTAGCAGAGTCTTGAAATTAAACTAGCTAACTAGCTACTTCTACGACAATAACCGTGGCTGTTTTGGGGTGGTCCCCACGTGGAACTCACGTGGGTTCTACATTCTACTCCAATACTGTCACATATAAAACAACCACAAAACAGTGAGATCAAAACAATCACAAAACAATCATACCGAAAGCAGCCTATATGACTAACTATATAATCCATGCTTATATAAACCTAATAAGTAACTAACTACAGATAACTTACACTTGAAACGAATTAAATCGTCCGTACACCTTCGGCGAAGCATAATACCCACCCCGTTGAAACCGTCCATTACTACAATTATAGTTATAATTATAACTATCATCATTATATCTGCTATGATTATAGTTATTAGTACCATAATTAACATCCTCGAGCGACTGCTGCTGCTGCTGCTGTGGAGTCGGTGGGAAGAAGAAACTGTTCCAGATATCAGTAAACGCTCTTATAATAACACCATGAAGACACGGAGAGTTGAGTCGAAGGAAGCAATTAAGTAGCTCTCGAAGTTGGTCCTTAGTGTAAATCTCATTCTCCACTATCATCTGTAACATTGAAGCTCTGAAATCAATGTACGGGTCAACTGAGTCCTTCTCCACCGCAAGTGTACTCTTCTTCTTCGTCGTCGTCTTCTTGTCAGTGGTAGTAGCAGAAGCGGTTGCGGTTGTGGTTCTTCTCCGGCGACGAGGATGAGTGGTGGCTGACCCATCTGCAGGGAGGGAAGGGGAGGAGGAGGTAGTAGTGGTGGTGGTGGTGGAAGTTGAGGAGAAAGGGTAAGATGAAGAAGATGAGGAAGAATGTGAGAGATGAGTGAAGAGGGGTTTTGATGAATAAGGGATTGGATGTGAGTATGATGATTTGGGTTTTGGGTTGAAGATTGATAAGAATTTTGGTCTTCGACAGCTGCAGCTTAGGTCGACTGAAACTGTGTTGAGTAGCAGCTTTCTTCTACTGCTGCTGCCGCTGTTGTTGCTGTTGCGGCTGATGCTTGATCTGGGTATTGACATTTTTGGGACCGCTACACAAACAGAGAGAGAGTAGTGTGTGAGTGTGAAGGAAAGGTGGAGAGTGCTAGCTAGCTAGCTCTGGCTGGCCTCTGGTTATTGGTTTGAGAGAGAGAAGGAGATGGCGGATATGGTTGTTGTTGTGGGGATTGGTGTTTTGTGTGTGAAACTGAGTAGACGACGAATTAGAAAAGGAACCAGCAGCGTCTGTATACCGGTTATATATAAAAAACAAAGAATCTTCAAGTGGGGTCTAATGTGCGTGGTATTGCTCAAGTTAAAGTCATATGATAGGATATGGGTTTGGGTTGTGGTGGTCATCAAGGATGTAGGAGTAACTTTTACAAAAGGCTCCCGCCATTTGATGTTATAATTTCTTTCTCTATTTTATTTTTATATCCAACAGTTGATAAATAGTATGGTTAATAAGATGAGAAATAATAAGATTGGTATTGAAATTAATATCACCTATTATATACTCCCTCCGTCCTGAATTGACCGTCCTGTTTGCTTTATGGCACGTTTGTCCACTTCAATATTAAGCATATAAAATAAAATAATTTTATAAAACTAAATTTTGTAACATATAGTTTATCATGTAAGGAATCATATGCAAAACTTAAATTTTCAAAATTAATTTATCTTATATGTTAAAAATTGATGTCAAACGACATGTCCAAATAGTAAACAGGACGGTCAATTCAGGACGGAGGGAGTATAATTAGGGTAGAATCATCAACCCAGCTGCAGAAGCACATGAATGTATCAGCTTATTGAGATAATTAGATTGCCACGTTCCGAATCCAGCCCAAACCAAAGCTAATATTCTCAGTCAAATCCAAGAGCATCTAAACCATTAAGTGGTTGCACAGGGTGATTATAGGTATTCGGCACATAAGAAGACTGGGATCTATTTTGTAGGTCTCGATGAGGAGGGGCTTTAGGAGAGGTTGGTGTTAAGTTGATGATTTTTGGTCAGGTCGGTTGTTCTCGAGGTGGATTGACTCTATAGGAGTATGTATAGTTTTGTAGGTTGTGTCGGCTGGTGTTTGGTCATGTACTAGCTTATCTAGTTCGTTATGGCAACTTCTTGGCCTGTAACATCTTAGGGTCCGTTCGTTTGTCGTGGTTATTTTTGTGGGTAGATTAATGTGGAGATTAATCTTATTTCAAATCCACACTGGTATCAGCATTAATCTACGACTCAAAGTTAGACTGTTCGTTTCACTCATCATCTGTAAATGTGAGTTTTTCTCTCAAATGTCCCAAATACCCCTGTCTGCTATACTTGGACTTCTCTTCCTCCTTGGCGTCCCCTACAGTTAACTGGTTTGTCCTTCAACTTCGGTGCCGCACTGGTTTTTCTTTCTCCACTGGTTTGTCTTTCTGGAACTCCTCCTTTGAAGCTAAAATCGAAGTGGATGCTGAAGGTGTAGAATTTTGAAACTTTTCCTTCCCGTTCTCAGCCTGTGACTACTTGAAAACATCTGTCTCCTTGGAGACAAATTGGAAGGCTGATTCTAGACACTTTAGGGGATTGAAGGGGTCGCTGAGTACACTGTTGAACGATGCTTCTGAGGTTGTTGAAAAAATCTGTCTCCTTTAGGTATTTAACATGGACTGCTCTGGACGGAAGGGTAAAACGGTAAACGGGATTTTACAAAGGTAGCTTATTTTTTCAAACTCATGGTTTTGTAGCTTTTTGATAAATGTGGTTGGGCAGCAATTCGTGGATCTTTATGCAGCCCGATTCGTCAATATGTCCCATCCGACATTATTCATTAAGTCCATTAATCTGATATATCCAGATTAATTCGATGAACGAACGGGGTCTTAGTCTTGTTGTTGTTGGCTGGGTGGAAGTATTTAGATGGAATTATAAGTTGTAATGGATGTGGTGGGCACTCTTTTTCCTCCGTAGATTTTTTCCCATTGGGTTTTGGTTAGGGAGGTATTAATGAAGCCCTATCGCAACCCATCCATCTTTTATATTTAATAATATGGCTATATGCCTAAATTATAAAAAAAACCTATTAGATATAATTTTTAAAATAAAATAGAGGAGAAATACTAAAACTAACACTTAAATGGATGTTGTCATGAGTATTTTTCCAAAATAAAATTTTTCGCTTGGAAGCCAAGTCCAGCGGTATGCATACCATGCATTTAACACGCAAGCACACACATCAATCGACAAGGGACAACATCTAGGCAACCAAACAAGCAACACTCATGATCGGCGTCGGGCCAAGGCCCGACCAGCCTAATCGAACCAACCATTGTGCCACAAGCATGACTAAGGGTGGTCTTGAACCGCCCACGGTGAGTTCCCACGTCCTCACACCCCTTTTCCCGAAGGCATGGATGTGCGGGGCACCCCACTTAACGAACACCTTCCCTAGTGGAGCAACCCCAGTGCCAAGCACCTTCAGTAGGACGCACTAGCGTGGGCAACGTTGTGCACTCACCACCACCCAGACCATCTTGGCCATGTCGGACACAAGTCCCAACTTAGTGTGTCGCCCCTCGCACTCCCGTACTTGCCCATGTGCGGAACCATTCATACGACAAGCGCACGCTGGCACAACTTAACATTAGGGACACCGGCAGGTGGGGCCAGGCTCCACAACCGTTGGAGCCCACTACTGAAATACCCAAGAATGAGAAAAAAACCCTAAGTCTTGAAATGTTAGAATTCTTAAGAGTCAGGAGAGCACTGAAAGCCCCGGAAGTGCCGGGAATGGCTCCGGAAAACCCTAGAAACTATTTTTAAGGATGGGAACTTAAATGGAGACATTATAATCTATGAAAATTGGTAGAAAACCCTAGAGGACCTTAGAGAACCCAAAAATATGCTTTAAGGTATTTTAAGTGATTTTCCTCCTTAGGGTGTATAGTTTGTAACTTGTAAATTATAGAAATAGTTATTTAGTAAGAGTTACACATACCTAACACTTTAGTACATAATTTACATTAACTTTAGGCAATTATATGCAATTAAACTTTGGAATTATTAATAGGTATTATATGTACAAGTATAAGACAATTTTGGTACCTTTAACATAAAGAAAAATGACCTTGTGATCATGGCTTGGGGTGGCGAAAATCAAGGGATTAAAATACTTCATGTTAGCCCTAAGTTACACTTTGGAGTCAAATTATTGAGTAACCAAACAAGGCATTAGTTGCTGGGACCCACAAAATCCTTAAAAGTTACTTTTTATCTCAAGAATTAACTAGCCTATTCTAGGACCTTCTTGGCCGGTTTCTTAGTGCCACATAACCCCCTTAGTTGTCCTAATATGATTTCCTTAGAAGCTAGACCAATTAGAAGTAGAAAAGTGGTGTAAAGTAATAATTAAGTTAAGTTAGAAAAGTAACTTTAAGGGATAAGGGGAACCGACCTTGGCATTGTATCTAGCCTTATTTTAACCCCCTAACACGTGGGTAATGAGAGCAAAAAGGTGAGCACACTTAATTAGCCAAAAGAGAGCAAAGGAAGAAGAGAAAACTTGTAGGAAAGTGACCAAGGTGGTGGGTTCTACTGAAGGAGCTCGTAGTCTCTAGTTGCCAAGGTGTTAGTGAAGTAAAGTTAAGGGAAAATGGATAGAGGAAACCAGGTAAATCCTAAGTTCAACACTTGTTTGTTGTAAGTGCTGAATTTTGCTCAAAAAAGTGTTTTAAGGCCTTAGTGTTCAAACGGTTTGGATTTTTTTCCATAAAATTTTGACAGGTGATAACTAAGATCTTTTAAGACATTTTGGTGAAGGAATCATTGGAAAATCATTTATAGAACTCCTTGAATGTGGAACGTATCTTTGTATTTAAAATGGTGAATAAACACTATTAAAGGCTATCCAAGCTCGTGGGTAGGCCTATAGTGCAATATTTGACAAGTTATAAGGAAAAAAAGGTGATTTAAGGCTTATTTGTGTCTACTGAGACTTTGTGTGTGAAACTGAGTGTATGAACCCATTATTTCGTGGGTAAATGACCCTAAGATAATATTATTTGACTTATATGAAGGTGGGGGTTCGAAGTCAACTTGGTTTGACTTAAAGTTTGTATTGTTCAAGCATGAAATATAAGTATGTTAAGTATGGAAATGAGCTTGTTTCTTGCTCTTGTGGTGGTGAACGAATGTTGCTGATGTTTTGGTGTGTGATTTGGTGTTTGAATATCATTGTAAAGGTGACTAATTTACTTGGAAACTTGTGATGATTATGGAACATGTGATCATGGATACTGGTGAGCCAATTTGGCCGATTACTGATTATTTTCCCACTACCAATGAATTATGGGCTAAGCTTTATGATCTACTCTAGGAGTTCTCTACCCCAGGGGGTGTGCACACTTAAGGACATAAGGTGAGGTGGTATTTGTCCAAGGGACCGAGAGTTTGGAACTCTTTGTCGAAAGACCAGTGCCTGAGGATTGGTGGAACTATTTTGGTAGAAACTATTATGTATATAATCCATGATACAAGGTGGAACTAATGGAACTATAAATTTGGTGGAACAAGTGGAATTATATCTTTGGTGGTATTACTGTGATTATGATTTATATCATTGTTTTTGTAACAGATGGAATTATAACTTTGGTGGAATTATTGTGAATGTGATTAATATCATTGCTCTTGTAACAAGTGGACTGTGAAAGGTAAATTAGGGTAATACTGATGAATTAATTGTGGTGATTCTGATGAATCAATTGTGGTGGTTCTGGATGAAATATTGTTTGTATGGGTTGTTGTGTTCTTTTATTATATCAAAGGATTTATTCAAATGTATTTTACAAGTTGATGGAGGATTTACTCAGCTTCGCTGACGTTTTCTGGTTTGTGCCCTGTGGCCCCTTTGTGTGATTGTTTGTTGGCCACAGATTAAGGTGAAGATGGATTCTCTACTTGGATTGCTTGAGCATAAAGTATGGGACGCGGGGAACGATCACATAGAGTTTTAGAAGTTGGATATCTTGTATAATGCTGATGAGTTGTGTAAAATAATTATGCAAAATTTAGACTTTGTATACAGTCATATGTTTTGTAATGAGTGGGTGAGTGGTGAGTAGCCTTAGCATCCACAGTTGGTGTGGATGTGGCGGTAGCACTCCGGTTCAGTAAGACTTCCGCTGCAGTATTCATGTAAAATATAAGGAAAATTTAGGGTGTGAAAATCGGGGTGTTACAACTACCGGGGCTACAGATAGTGGGACATGTCTAAAGACATGTTCTAGGCACTCTCGTGACTAGCGGGTGCTCTCCAGGCACCCTGGGGGACTCACGACTAGTTTACCTAGCCACCGGTGAGGACTGCATGGGCCCAACACCGCCAAGGAGTCCAAGTGTCCCGACATCCCCCATTCATGAGTATAACATAGCCTTTGAGGCCCTCGGGCACTTAGGTGCCCAGCTGGGACACAGCTGTGTAGGCTGCCTGGGGACAGACCAGGCAGAAACTAACCAGCCCCCTAAAGAGGTTAATGTACTTTTCAGGCCAGACCAGACGCATACATGCCCCTTTGCAGCCAAAACCCGACATAGTCATGCGGCACTTCAAAAATTCACTAAAATCAGATGCAATCTCCAATTGCCATGAAACTTTGCCAACATCCCTTATTAATCAAGGGTAACATTCTGCGGGCAGTGTCTAGATGGGCGCTGGGTGCTTGCGGCAGTGTCTAGATGAGCGCTAGGTGCCTGCGGCAGTGTCCAGATGGGCACTGGGTGCCTGCGGCAGTGTCCAGATGGGCACTGGGTGCCTGCGGCAGCGTCCATGCACCATCATCTACAGCATAAGGGACAGGGCGCCCCAGACAAGGTCTGGGCTTCTGCGACCCCATACCATTGCGCCCACAAGACACACAACAAGGCTCACGCGGCATCGGCTGCGCACAACAAGGGTCGTGTGTCCTCGGCATCACGCCGCTAGGCCCGACCGTCAGGCCAACCCCAAAGGCTAGGTCATGTTCATGGCACTCGCACAAGGCATACCAATTTAGATCTCCATCACATACAACCAGACAAGGCCAACAACAAGACTTGCCATAGTTGTCAAGCTGTTTGCCCAAAAATGTGCGTGACAGAAGTTAACAAAAGAAGCATTTGCTCACAAAATACACCCATCAATTTCAATATTAATTTTTAACATTTCTCCTCTGTTCTATTTTCATTTTGAGAGCGGTATCTAAAAAATGACCTCAAATATACACAATAGGTTTTAAATTTCACGTCGGGTCCCCAATAGGTTGAATTAGAAATGAGAATTTGTATCGTTCCAATTTTATCGATGTCGTCCCAGAAGGGACCATACACTTTCTCAAAACTGCTATGCATGCTATATGTTTTTTTTTAAGCATGCAAATAAGTGGTGAAATCCCGAGGGGTTTGGCTGGCTTGCTTGCTTGGTAGAAATGATCTAATAGAGAAAAATAGTAGCAGTATTAACGTACTAGCTATATACGATTTCAATTCCGGCTACATGGTGTGGGTCTATTTATGTTGTGAATAAGACCAAACTTACATTAAAAAAAAATTCTCGTGACAGTACTTACTTGTTGCTCCACGGTACTAAACAACAAATATGATATCATATGGTACCAACCAAGTCGACATGCAACCACAAAGCTTATTATAATAACAACAACAGGCATTATTTCATTTCGGTGTACATGCATAATTGCATATAGTAAGAAGAGACAGACGACTTACATTTATGGCGGATTTAATGAATTTCATCATCAAACGAGAAGTAATACGTACCATGCATAATTTAATGAAACTTGTGCAATTAATTACTCGGGATACACAACACAACTATGGTATTGAAGTTGTAAAATTAGTCAAGCAAGTGATTAATGCAGATTCTGACAACTAGGCCCAAAATAAGTAAATGAGTATTAATTAAAAAACCACTCGATGTTCTGTTTTTACTCTCTGACACCATGGCTTTAAAGTCGATCCAGCCGCTTCATAACTTCAATTTTTATAGTAGTATCTTCCAGGGATATGATCGGATTTTCTATATACTCCCTCCGTCCTGAATTGACCGTCCTGTTTGCTTTATGGCACGTTTTTCCACTTCAATATTAAGCATACACTACTAAAAAACTCTTTATTACTAACGAATAATTAACGACAGATTAAATCTGTTAACAAATTTAATAATTAGTAATGAAATATTAATGAAATGCTAACGTATAAATCTAATTCAAATCCACTTATGAAAAATGCTGATAGATTTATATTTCGTTAGCAAAATTATTAATGAAAATAATAATCTCTAAGTAATTGGTGACAAATAAAATAATACCTAACAAATTACTAATAGATATTAAAAATTTGTCACTAATTACCTAAGAAAGTAATAATCCATTACTAAATTTATTAAAACTTTTTTTGATTAATTATATGAAATCTTATTTTTATCACTATTTATTAATGATTTTACTTTCATCAGCAATTACCAACAAAAAAAAAAATCTTCCACGACCAATTACCAACGAATATACAATCACATCAGCGATTACTCTTAGAATTTACATAGTGTAGTCCTTTTAACCGTACTCCTTTTTCTTTCTCTTTTCCGTACTCCTTTCTTTTTCTTCTATCTTTGCTCTCCAACTCTCAATACTTCTTCGTTCTTCTTCTCGACCTTCATTCTTTCCCGTACTGTCGGTAATCAGTTTGAATCACAGAGATCCGGGTGCACTCCTCTCGTCTACCAAATCTAGATGTTTTCAATCTCCCTCACTTGGATCTTCTAGCAACTCTCCTCCAAACCGGAAATTCTTCGATAAATCGACAAATTGACCGGGAGTGTAACTGGAATCAGAACGGCTGCGTTGCTCAGCTACGAGGAGATACAGAGGATGAACTACCTCCACGCGGCGATCTTTGAGTCGATGAGGTTGTACCCGCCGGTACCACTGGACGAGAAGCTCTGCTTAACCGACAATGTCTTGTCGGATAGAACCAGGTTGAGGAAAAGCGCGTCTGTGACGTATCACAGTAACGCGATGGGGAGAATGGAGGGGATTTGAGGGAAAGATTGTGAGAATGGAGGGGATTCAGCGAAGACCAGGTAATTTGATCTCTAATTGTACCAAATCCTGTTTTTTTTTTAAATTTGTCATCGCATTTTCTACGGTAATTTGATCTCTAATTGTACTGATCATTATAAGCTATTGATGCATCAGCTTAACGACTTGTGGATTCTCGTATGCTATATGTGTAAAGTTAATCTACACTTGTATTTATCATTGTTGCTGGTCTTCTACGGGAGTTCATGGTTTTACATGAGCACTGATTTTTGAATTTTTTATTCTAATTCTTTGTACTTAGGTTTGTTTGGAGAGTGCGCCGATACTGTTCGTGAAAAATAAGAGCTGAAAACTGACAGAGAATCTATTTTCATGCCAATCCTGCTGCTAGTGATCCATCAACTACCAGAATGATAAGGACACGAGCGGAAGGTATGTTGTTTTCTTGAAATTTTCCATTTGGAAAAAAAAAAAAAATTCATATATGCTTGCTTTGTCTAAGTTCTCAGTAATGTTATTTTAGCACGTAGCAGCACCTGCAGGGAGTGGGTTGGAAGAGTAATACATGAACATTTATGTCCAACTTCAGATATCTTATCCTTAGTGGAATGGTTAGCGTAACTTTAAACTCATTTTCCCCTTCTTATCAGTTTTTTTGCTTTTGTGCTTTCTTATCTATTCTGTTTCTGTCCCATTGATTTTTCATTTACGGAAGGATTAGAGTTTGATGCAACAGAAGAGCCACCATCAGTTTTAGATGTTCAAGTGTTTCGTTTTGATAATCCATTTGATCAAGCCGCCTCCCTTGGGAATGCAAAAATAAATTTACTGAAGCATACATCTGGAGAGTTGGCTGATATGTGGATTCCTCTTGAAGGAAAACTTGTCATTTCTTCACAGGTGAGGCTGCACTTGAGAATTTTCCTTGAAAACAGCAAGGGTGTTAAGACTTTAAAAGATTATTTGACGAAAGTAGAAAAAGAAGCTGGGAAGTTGCTTATATCTGAGCAAATTATTGATTAGTTTACTTCTTTGTTGTGGATTTTACGCACCTTCAATCCTAACTTTTGTTCGATAACTCTGCATTTCAGAAGCTGTTTGGTTACCACCAGACAAGTTTTTTTATTGAAGACTACTGGTGTTATCTTAGGCAGAAAATGCCAATGCAGGTGCTTCTTCTTGGATGAGTTGTTATTGTGCTGCTATTATTTTAATTGCAGTCATCACCCCTTCTTCTTTGATAAGATTACCATATTTCAGTAATTTAGGCTCTGATTCAGGCAATTTTCTGCAATGTTCTATTATTATGTTTACACGGACATTCTGCCAATCTGAAAATATAAGACTTTTTGAGTGAAATGTGATACATGTGATTCATCCTCTATTCTTTTGTGAATATTGGAAATTGCTACTAGATATCAAAAACTCTATTTGCGGTGGATCTAATAATAATATCATTGCTTGAGTGGGGGTGATTGCTTGAAACCTTAAGTGATACAGAGCCACATTATATTCGATGTGTGAAGCCCAATAATCTCCTCAAACCTGCTATTTTTTAGAACAAAAATGTCTTGCAGCAATTACGTTGTGGGGTGAGGAGGCTTCTGATTTGTTTTTGTTGTCAATCCTGCTTCTTATATTGCATTCATGTTGTAAGTTGTCTTCAATATGAGGAGATATCTTCTTTTTGTTTCAGGGAGTCATGGAGGCAATCAGGATTAGCTGCGCTGAATATCCCACTAGAAAACATTTCTTAGAGTTTCTTGATCGATTTAGCATTCTTGTTCCTGATGCCATACCTGGAAGGTGAGTTTTTCTCTGCTTGTTATTGAACTCTGATACCCTATCAGGTTACTGAGATCTTTGTTTATGATAGCTTAGATGAAGTTGCTGCTTGTAGAAAGCTCCTGGAGAAGGTGTCCTTGGAAGGTTATCAGCTAAGAAAAGAGAAAAAGGTATTGGACACTTCTGCTTAGAGTTTTGATATCGTGTACATTGTTCCTTGTGTTATGATGAGGCTACTTACAGTTTCTTGTTTACAATAGGAAATAAAGTATATTCTTGAAACTTCCAATTCTGTTTCACGCTAGCAATCGAACTTTAAGTCAACTGGAAACAAATGATCTGATGAACTCAATTGAGCTTGTGGATGCCTAATATAAGGAATATGTTGGGTTATATGTGGAGTGATGGACCAAATGGCTTCAGCTTGCGGTGAAATGAATATGCTTCTTTTTTTGGTGTGCCAGATAATGCATTTGTCACAATGATATTTTGATTGTACATGGCTATACTTTGAGTGACTTGGATTTTGATGACTGGTCTTTAAGAAATCAGAGCCATTGAAGTGGGAGCTAGTATGGTTTGATATTGAACTTATGTTTGTTTAATGATTTACCTACCTCTGAATTCTATAAGGGAACATGAACTGTGCAAGCTCTTTTGATAATGAGCTGACGCAAGAAATCATGTTTGAGATTTGACAGCGACAAACTGTCATTAGAAGACTTCAGCTGATATATAACTTTCTGCCTGTCCTTTTTTTTGTATCAAGGATAAATTACATGCTCCACAAGAGAAATGAGATGAGGCAAGCCCAACGTGTGGAAGAGATTACAACCGATGAAAAAGTTGAATTTATAGACCAGTGTACTAGTTATTACATTTGATGTGATTTCAATTTCTTGTACAGAGATAACAATTGATGTAAAAGTTGAATTTATAGATGTACAAATATTACTAAAAATGTAATAAGATATATATGTTTGGGTATATCAATATAATATTTGAAGTTCATAACAAGAGTGTACCATTGATATGTCTCAGCTTCAGATTGTGTTTGATATGGTACCAAAGGGGTGAGGGATGATATCTATATATGTTGTTATTCTTTGGTAATTACCGATAGATGATGTCTCTTTAATAATCTCTTATTAATTACCAATAAATAAACAAAGTCCCTTACTAATTGCCGATGAATTGAACCATTGGTAATTACCAACAAATAAAAAATCTCTTGCAAATTACTAATAGATAACAAAATTCATCGCTAATTACCAATGGATAGCAATGTTCATTTCATATATGATAACTAGTGACGGATATTATTTTTTCTTAATAATTAGTGATGGATCTAGTTTATTTGTTAGTAAATTTTAGCGACGGTGAAAACGCTTACGGATATGTTTTGTTAGTATTTTGTCGGTAAATTCTATTACTAACGAATATTCTTATTTTACTAACAAATTTTTTTGTCGGTAATGAGCATTTTTTTAGTAGTGATATAAGATAAAATAATTTTATAAAACTAAATTTTGTAACATATAGTTTATCATGTAAGGAATCATATGCAAAATTTAAATTTTCAAAATTAATTTATCTTATATGTTAAAAATTGAAGTCAAACGACATGTCCAAATAGTAAACAAGACGGTCAATTCAGGACGGAGGGAGTATATTTTTTATGAGTATATGTTCGGAAATACATACTCCCTCCTCCGTCCCTGATTGACCTTCCTCTTCACTATTTGGTTATGTCGTTTGACTTCAATATTTAATAAGTAAGATGACATGATTTTATAAATCTAAGTATTATAATGGAATCCTTATATAAAAAACTATATGTTGTAGAAATTTGTTTTATAAAATTATTTTATCTTATATGTTTAATATTGAAGTGGAAAAACGTGTCAAAAAACAAACAGGAAGATCAATTAGGGACATAGGGAGTAGTTTATTTATGAAATAAATAGTTATATTTTCATTCTATATTATGTTGAGTTTAAATCGTACATCTCTGCCGTGTTCTCAGTTTCACCAGTAAATCATCGATCGATCAATATCTGTAGTCAACATCGAATTCGTACATGCATATAGTGAGCTCGTCTGGGAACAGTTCCAGCACCAGACAGCTTTTCAATTTCTAAAATCAACAGGTTTTCACCAAACACCCAAAACCAGTAGCTGAAGCTGCAAAATCATCAGCAGACAGCTTCTCAATTTTTAGCAGCAGGACCTAACAATTATCTATGATTTTTAAAACCATCAGCAGACATTCCACCAAACACTAAAACTAACAGCTGACAGCTTCTGCAAAACCATCAGTAGACAACTTCTCAATTTCCAACAGCAGAACCCAACAGCAGCCCTCGGCAGCTATCCCGAAACGAACCCACATATAAAAATGCATGATTATTTTAGCATTATATTCCAATGGACAGCATCTATCATCTATGCAATGCGATAGAATTTAAATGGAACCCCGACCTGACTACCCCCTTGCATTGCATCTGAAATCTGATCACAAAATAAAAGCCAATTAACTAAAGATGTCAGACTACCTTACATCACTATCTTCACTCAGTTAGCCAGCTTTGCCTCCGTACACAAAGTTTCATCAGCGTGTGATCCTGATACCTGACCCACCTAGATATAATAATAACGTAATATAATCAAACCTTGTAGAACAGTGAGCGATTGATGTACTATTACTACCACACTAGCCGTAACAGCTGATCATCTGATTAAAGATGGAAAATCAGAAAATTCAAGTCAGCGTACGGTTTGGGCAGGAGCGAGCAGGACTGCAATCTGCACGACGAGATCCGGATTAAGCTAACAGTACAACTACTACAAAATTTCCCACCAATCAAGACCACGGAAACAACTGCGGGACCCACACCCACCTACCCACCTTGGTGGTTAAATTGGGTAAGCGAGCAGAGCGTCCAATCTTATCGATGTCCCGGCCCAAAAGCAACCTTATTGGGCCCAATCACGTGAGTGCTCTCAAATCAATATATACCAGAATGATGTGGAGGAGATATGCGGCCGGCCCGGTTTTTTTCCTGATACAAGATGTGATATGTATGACTAGACAAATCAAACGAAAAGCTTCCTTGTTCTATCATGTCTCCTAGTCATACGCTTCAATGATCAATCAATCGTCCCCCCCTTGAAGCCGGCACTGAAGGACGACGCAAAAAGCCCGGTCTTTTTCCTACGTTTACGGCAACGCAGATATGACTACTCACCACATGAACCAAACACTAACCCAAACTACGACCATCGTAAGGACTAACAACAACGCTTAAATGGAATGGAGTGTTATGCGGCAATGTGATTTTATCCTCATTTTGAGCCCATTATCATGCTCTTTTCTTGGGCCTTTATGTTAGCCCACTATACTCTAGGAAAAGACTGTAACTAGTAAACATCTGTGGGCTAGTCTGCACTCCTAAGGAATACAATCTTTTTTTCCTTTTTTTTTTTAGGTATTAACTATTAAGAAATACAATCTAGGTTAAAGGAGTTGGCAACTGATCTCTATTAATGCATATTCCGAATTCCGTATCGTCTAACTTTTGGGACATTATTAATATTTAGTGTGGAATGTGTGCCTTTGTATTTTTAATTGATTTTTGTCACTGAATCTTTCTCTGAAGGTGATTGGCTCACAACACTTTTTCAAGTTAATTAAATTGGCGGCATGATGATTCTATTTTTCTTCTTTTATTTTTGGTCACATAACTTCATGATTCAATAGACCTAACCTACTACACGGAATTGGGAAACTTATCAACGCCACATAAGACAAGAGGAAAGGAAATTAGAAAACAACTTTCCGCCATGAAATGTCATCAATCGTGGCAATTACCATTATTAATAGCCTCGCCTATTGAAGTTCAATATACTACATTAGAAGGAGCCAAGGAGGTAACATGTGTAAATACGACGACCATCCATATCCATGGAAGAGGCAACACTACAGAAAATAAACCAAATTTTCATGTTCAACCCATCTTTATTATTTTGTTGGGCAGTGGAGAGTAGTATGTATATTTCAATTGCAAAGTTGGTTCCCAAAACGCATACTCATTACTCAACCCCTTTCGTCCACACCCTACCAATATATTTTTATTGCATTTAGACGCGACTGTGCATGTGATGTGCTTCCACGAACTATACAATTTTATCTAATCCGTATCATACACGAAATCTCTAATTCATATCTGAGAAGTAACCAAAGTTCCAGAAACATATCACAAATTTTGCTTTATATGGGATTTTTTTTATTCAGGGTTACACCAATTCACCAAACAGCAAGTAAACTAACTAAAGTAAACAAGTTCATGTTAAGCAAGGCACAACTAAGAAGATGTTCAGCTTAGCAATACAATTACCCCTCTCGCTAAACAAAAGTCCAACAAATAGTACCAAAGTCCTTGTTATTAGATAGCGCAGCTAGTTATTGATCTCAGGCGTCACCAAAATATCAGTCCACAAGAAACAATTATATAACTGGTGTGGAAATAGTCCATCCCACATCGTGGGTTTGGAAAATCAAGAAGCACCCCTTTTGTTATAAAAGGAAGTGTTCCTTCTCCTTTCTCTTCATCCCTTCAACAAACAACTTAATTATATAGTTAAGTTGTATTGTCTTCTCTCTCTATTTCTAAAGTAATAGCAAAATCAGTTATAGTTCCGGTGTTTTCTTTATAGCTTTATCTAGCAGCTATTGTGGGTAATTTTGTAGTGCTTTATTGTGCTAAGAAATTACAGTCAGGAAATTCTGTCTAAGGAAGTGGTTCTTAAGCGGGACCATTGTGACCCTACCACGACCTGGGAATTTTCCTGTACGGAGTGATTTTCTAGTACAATAATTTACTCTCTTACCAGTCGCTTCCGCAACAAGTGGTATCAGAGCCAAGGTTCTGTCTTAGTATGCTCTGTGGTTGCAGCTAGGCTGATCTTCCACATCAGAAAAGCGTTCCTTTCTTCAGTTGATACGTCGTAGCGCTGCTAATAAAATTGGAGCAGAAATGGCAGGACAAATTAAAGACCCCGGAGACAGTCATCAACTTCCTCGTCATCGATTTGGACAAGAAGGGTGATGACTAAAGCTAAGTTTTCGGTGGAGACATTTGATGGTACGGGCCATTTCGGCATGTGGCAATGCGAAGTCCAAGACGCTCTCTTTCAGCAAGGTCTTGACATCGCCATTGAAGAGACAAGACCGGAAGACATTCAAGAGAAGGAATGGGAGGCCATGAATCGAGCAGCTTGTGGTACAATTCGCTCCTGCCTGTCGAGAGAAATTGTGGAAGGCATTGGAGGAAAAATTCATGAAGAAGAGCAGTCAGAATAAGCTTTTTATGAAGAAAAGGCTATTCCGCTTTTCGTTGTTTCGGGGACCACAATGAATAACCACATCACCAGTTTCAATCAACTAGTAGCTGATTTGGTAAACTTGGATGTGAATTCAAGATGAAGATTTGGCCTTAATGTTACTGGGATCTCTTCCTGATGAGTATGAGTTTCTGGAAACAACTCTACTCCATGGGAAGGACGATGTCTCTCTGAAGGATGTCACTGCAGCACTGTACAACCATGAATTGAGAGAAAAGAAAAGAGGGTGGTACTGATGAAGCAGCAGAAGCATTAGTGATGAGAGATCGTTCTTCCGCTCAGAAAAAGGGGAAGAAAGGATGGTCAAAACCGAAAGCCAAGCTCGGCAAAGATGAATGCGCCCTTTGTCGAGAAAAGGGACATTGGAAGAAGGACTGTCCAAAACAGAAGAAGGCAAGGCTGTTCAAGACGCATGTGTAGCTGAATACGACAGCGAAGGATCAGGACTATCATTGGTGGCATCGACTTCAAAAATTAACCAGGATGAGTGGATTCTGGATTCAGGAGCAACCTACCATATGTCACCCATTCGAGATTGGTTCTTTGATTACAAAGAACTAAAGGGTGGAACCGTTTTGATGGGAGACAATAGCCCATGCAAAACAATTGGTATAGGCTCAATCAAGTTGAAGAACCATGAAGGATCAACCAGAGTTTTAAGAGAAGTTCGGCATGTTCCAAACTTGACCAAAAATCTCATTTCTCTGGGACAATTGGAGTCGAAAGGATTCTCATGGGCCGCTAAAGATGGTTCTAAAGGTCGTTTCCGGAGCACTGACGGTGATAAAAGGCACCAGAAGGAGCAATCTGTATTACTACGAGGGGAGTACAGTAGTAGGAACAGCAGCAGTTGTGTTGGCTCCCAAGGAGAACGGTGACTCTCAGTTGTGGCACATGCGACTGGGGCATGCTGGAGAGAAATCCTTACAGATTCTTGCAAAGCAGGGATTGCTGAAAGGTGAAGGCTTGTAAAATAACTTTTGAGCATTGCGTTCTCGGGAAGCAAAAGAGATTGAAGTTTGGCACTGCCATCCATAATACGAAGGGTATTTTGGATTATGTCCATTCTGACGTTTGGGGACCCGCCAAGACGCCTTCCTTGGGTGGGAACCGCTACTATGTGACCTTCGTAGATGATTTCTCTCGAAGGGTTTGGGTGTATGCCATGAAGACTAAGGATGAAGTGATGGGGATCTTCCTAACATGGAAGAAGATGGTCGAGACAAACAGGTCGAAGGATCAAGTATCTCCGGACAGATAATGGGGGAGAGTACAAGAGTGATCCATTCTTGAAGGTTTGCAAAGACGCGGGAATTGTCCGACACTTCACAGTCAGGGAAACACCACAGCAGAATGGAGTGGCAGAGCGAATGAACCGAACATTGCTGGAGAAGGTTCGGTGCATGTTGTCAAATGTTGGGCTGGGCAGATAATTTTGGGCAGAGGCGGTAACATATTGCAGACATATTGTGAACCG
The DNA here is from genome assembly GCA_023374045.1 of Limonium bicolor. Lineage (NCBI taxonomy): Eukaryota > Viridiplantae > Streptophyta > Magnoliopsida > Caryophyllales > Plumbaginaceae > Limonium > Limonium bicolor. Next base: position 28,083,984 of record CM041779.1, on the reverse strand, counting down.
GTTACCGTCATCGGCTATTGGTGGAAAGACACCGCTTGAGGCATGGTCTGGAAAACCAGCTACTGATTATAGTTCTTTGCGAGTGTTTGGTTCTGTGGCTTACTACCATGTGAAGGAATCAAAATTAGACCCAAGGGCAAAGAAGGCTCTATTTATGGGGATTGCGTCTGGGGTAAAGGGATACCGGTTGTGGTGTCTAGAAGCAAAGAAGACAATCATTAGCAGAGATGTTACCTTTGATGAATCTGCGTTGTGGCAGAAGGTGACAGTAGACTCCATCCAGACAGAGGGAACTCAGAAGCAGGTGGAGAAAGCACCAAAGCAGGTGGAGTTCGAGAAGGAGATATTTGTAAACCCATTGGTTGGAGATGATAGTGACTCTCAAGGAGTAGATGAGTCAAATGAGGAAGCTCCAACAGCAGAATCAGATCCGATTGCAGAGAAGACCCAGAAGAGAGATCCGCAAACCTGCTCGTATGCGGATATGGTGGCTTATGCACTTCCAGTTGTAGATGAAGGGGTACCACCTACTTTCCAAGAAGCAAATCAAAACTCGGAAAGTAAGGAGTGGAAAGGTGCCATGGAAGAAGAATGAATTCTCTTCACAACAACACGTGGAAGTTGGCACAACTACCAAAGGGCAAGAAGGCAATTGGTTGCAAATGGGTTTTGCAAAGAAAGAAGGAACTTCAGGTGAAAACAGTGTCCGCTACAAGGCTAGGTTGGTGGCCAAAGGGTACGCACAGAAGGAGGGAATTGATTACCATGAGGTATTTTCTCCAGTAGTGAAACATTCCTCCATCAGAATTCTGTTGGCGTTAGTAGCTGAGCTGAATTTGGAATTAGCCCAACTTGATGTGAAGACCGCGTTCTTACATGGCGATCTGGAGGAAGAGATCTATATGACTCAACCAGAAGGATTTAAGGTTCGTGGTAAAGAAGATTGGGTTTGTAAGTTGAACAAATCATTGTACGGGCTGAAGCAGTCTCCAAGGCAATGGTACAAACGATTTGATTTGTTTATGAGAGGGCAAAGGTACACAGAAGCAAATATGATCACTGTGTGTATTTGCGCAAGCTACATGATGGGTCTTACATCTACCTACTCTTGTACGTTGATGACATGCTAATAGCTTCAAAGAATCAGTCAGAGATTGATAGATTGAAGGCTCAGTTAGCTCAAGAGTTTGAGATGAAAGACTTGGGAAGCCAAGAAGATTCTCGGGATGGAGATTAGCAGGACAGAAGGAATGGCAAGCTTTGTTTGTCCCAGAGCAATATCTGAAGAAGGTGCTACAACGTTTTGGTATTAACGACAATACAAAACCTGTGAGTACCCCGCTTGCTCCTCATTTGAAGCTTAGTGCCCAATTATCTCCAAAGACTAAAGAAGATAGAGACTATATGGCTAGAGTCCCATATGCAGAAGCAGTTGGTAGCTTAATGTATGCCATGGTGTGTACAAGGCCCGACATTTCACAAGCAGTTGGAGTTGTGAGCAGATATATGCATGATCCTGGCAGAGATCATTGGCAAGCTGTGAAATGGATTTTACGATATATTCAAGGTACTGTGGATATTGGTCTGCTATTTGAGAAGGATGTTACAGGTGGTCCAAATGTGGTTGGATATTGTGATTCCGACTATGCTGGTGATATGGATAAGCGACGATCACTACTGGTTACTTGTTTACTTTAGCCAAGGCACCAGTAAGTTGGAAATCTACCTTGCAGTCTACAGTTGCTTTGTCTACGACTGAGGCGGAGTACATGGCTCTGACAGAGGCTGTGAAGGAAGGTATTTGGCTTCATGGGTTGCTTAAAGACTTGGGAGTTGGTCAGAGGCACATCACGGTGCACTGTGACAGTCAAAGTGCTATTCATTTAGCAAAGAATCAAGTCTATCATGCAAGGACGAAGCATATTGATGTTCGCTATCACTTTGTGCGGGAGATACTCGAAGAAGGGGATATTCTTGTTCAGAAAATCCGGACGACTGAGAATCCTGCAGACATGATGACCAAGGTGGTGACCGCAGTCAAGTTCAAACATTGCTTGGACTTGACCAACATCCTGCACGTGAAGATGGCGCCTGAAGGCGCATTTGAGATCACTTCCTTTTTTTATTTTATTTTTTGGGAGTGAGTTTCGTTTTTTGAGTGGGATACTAAGGTGGAGAATTGTGGAAATAGTCCATCCCACATCGTGGGTTTGGAAATCAAGGAGCACTCCTTTTGTTATAAAAGGAAGTGTTCCTTCTCCTTTCTCTTCATCCCTTCAACAAACAACTTATTATATAGTTAAGTTGTATTGTCTTCTCTCTCTATTTCTGAAGTAATAGCAAAATCAGTTATAGTTCCGGTGTTTTCTTTATAGCTTTATTAGCAGCTATTGTGGGTAATTTTGTAGTGCTTTATTGTGCTAAGAAATTACAGTCAGGAAATTCTGTCTAAGGAAGTGCTTCTTAAGCGGGACCATTGTGACCCTACCACGACCTGAGAATTTTTCTGAACGGAGTGATTTTCTAGTACAATAATTTACTCTCTTACCCAGTCGCTTCCGTAACAACTGGTAGATAGTGAAATTCAACCGCCACCAAACCGTACAGTCTAGACGCCATGTGCTAGACCATTTGAGACCTTTTTTTGGGCTTCAACAATCATAAAACTACAAGTGACATTTAGTCTTCATCCTGCACTGCAAAGAGTACATATCACGTCCTCAAAATCATATAACATGTCACCATGAGCCACCACTATACTGGTCGACATTAGAGTTCACCTTCACCAATGTCGAGATAGTGGACACCATACCCTCATACTTAGTCTGACACACTATGATCACCCATCAACTCCAAAAGCAAAATTATTACCATTAGAAAAGTGATTGCGCTTACCGTGGATCTGATCATTCCACGACCACCATATAACCTGGAAACATACAACAAACTCTACCAACTGATAACTATCAATATTCATCAAAGTTAACCAGTTCAACCATTGATCGATCTCCGACTTAGAAAAATTCCTTAGTCATAAAGATTCTCAATCCTCTTCCCACAAAGTGACTATCTTTCAACGTAACTCAACAAAAAAGAAATGGACAGGCCTCTCGTATAAGCACCAAACCACTACAAAGGATTACCACTTGCCCTTTGATTGAGTGAAACATCCAATACAGAGGAAGAATGAAAATACATTGCCTACAAAACCTGGCAAACCAAGGCCTTAGAGTACTGGAGAATATGTCAACAAAACTTACCCAACAAGGCCATATTATAAACCTTAAGATCACAAATCTCTAAGCCATTTCACACCATGAACCGACGAAAAATATGTACGTAATATTCTCCACTGCGAACTAATCTGTTAATTACTTAAACTCTCAGCACCTCTCGAGCGAACCCTTAGAATCTCCATCGCAAATGCCACCTCGTCATTGTCGCTTCCCCGCTGCATTGTCACCTCGTCACCGCCTCTCCACCCACGCAAAGCCCTCGGGAGCAGCATTCGACAAAAATTGAAAGAGGTGTTTTCCTTGTTTATTTATATTGGTTTTTCTGTTAAAATGGGTGTTAAATTGTTGTTATTGTCTGGGTGATTTATGTGTCTATGACTATAGTCAGTGGCGGATTCAAAGGAGGGGCCGGGGGCACCGCCCCCCGAAACGTTTGAAAATTTTTCAAATGTTCTTATAAATTTTTGAAAAAGTACAAAATGACATAATATTTTAAAGAGTGACAGTGTCAAAAAAAATTTTGCCCTCCCAAGACAAAGCTCCTGGATCTACCACTGACTATAGTGGATGATGTGGGATGTTTGAAATTGTTGATATTGTGAAATCCAAGGTGTTTGATAAAATGCGTCAACGAGATTTCATATGTTTTTGCTAGTTTTGTATTATTTCTATAGAGTAATTGATATGTATCTACCTTTGAAGGTTGAATCATCATATAAAAACTAGTAATAAGGGTTTAAAACCATGAAAACATTGTTTGATTCATGCTATATAATATTGTATAAATATGAACTTAATTTATCGTATGTTCTAACTCCAAAATATATCCACGGACTAGGTTAGGTGTTGACAAATTTTCATTATGTTTTTTTTGTAAATGTTGGTGTAATTTGATGCTATAATGTGCTTGTTAGCTTACTTATGTGACTAGGAGTGAAATTGATTATTTGGTATTGTTCAATTTATTTAAATTACTCATTCGATGCAAAAGTAAGGATACACCACCCAAAGGTGTTCGACAAAATAGCTATACTAGTTGTAGGTGATTTGTATGATATGTTTTAATTGTTTGTCTGAAGTAGTTGATAACTAATGATGTTTGATGGATTAATATATTCAATTTCGTTAAAAAATAGTTTAGTTATTTATTGTTAATTTTGATTTAATTTATGTAAAAGATATATGAATATGGGTTAAATCATCTTACAAACATATAATGTAACGATAGCTATATATAAAACAGTTTCGTTTATTGTTAATTTGATTTGGTTTAAATAAACATGTAATATAATTTAATTTGTGACATTACACACATATATATGATATTTATGTTTAAAAATATACACATATAGTGAAAAAATACATAATAAAACAATCAATTAGCCATATTAGTATATTTACATTTAATAAATAATACATATGAGCTTACCAAAATGAGGTTTATTATCAATAACGTTCATCGTGATATGGACGAACATTCTAATGTTTTTTAACTTTCATGTGATGTGTGTAGAATGGACCAAGAATGAATGTACAGTCGAAGAGGATATTATTTCAAAACCAAGGTGGATATAATAAATTTGGCGAAGTGGCCATCGATCATCAGAAGAGGATGAACGGAAATCGCTGCCGGAAATCACTACAGTAGCCATACAGCTTATGTCTTTTTCTTGACCCAAGGTTCTATACCACTACAATGGCTGACGTGGTCGTGGAGCTCGTAGTACATTTTTGGCCTTTTGTTGTTGGGGCAAGGAGTGAGTCGGGCATTTCCTATGAGCCATTACCTGGCAGCGAACGTAAAAAACTCCGACATTGGCCTATTGAATCGTCTGAGTTCTGATGCGTGAGGCCTCTTTTCTTATAGGGATGCTGCAGCTTAACCGGGCTGCTGGGGTGGGGTACATCTGACTTTGAGGTCCAGAGTTGTGACTCTTATTGTAGTTGTCACCGCCTGCGGTACACTATATCCCGACTTCCGCTGTGGCCCTTGTTCTTTCCAATCTTCTTGGTGGGTTCGTCCTCGTAGAAGTAGTCGTGGGCCAATCTGGCCATTTCCAATGTTATCTACACGACCAACTCACCCTTTATTTAATTTTTCGCCCGCGTGATGAGCTTGTCATAGGATCTGAGGATTGTCGTGATCAACTCCCTTATGCATTTGACTTTCAACCAAGCAGTAGCGGTAGGTAGAGACGAAGACCGAGTCTTCATGCTCCTCGATCTTCATGGTGGCTTAGCGGAATTGTTTGGTACACTCTTTGACATCCTTGCTAAGGTGTTGTCGCATGCCTTCGTGGTCCATGTTGTACACAATAGTGATTAAACCATCCTACTAATTATGGGCAGTTCACCCAGTCATTGTAGTACAAGAAGTGTCGTATCCACAGGGACTTCATAGCTATCTAATCAATTATAAGTTTAGTAAATGTGCAAGAAGATATATACAAAAGTGCATAAATGTAAATTGGGGGTTTTGGGGTTTTTGGGTGTAATTGGAGAAATAAAGAAAATCAATAAACACTAAACTAACTATCTAGGATGGATGTAGCCCGGGGTGGATATTTACACCCGTTCTCCCCTTACTACCGAGTGTCAACCCTTGAACTTATAGATAAACAACGGAACATTTAATTAATTAGCAACCTAATCTAGGCCTACTAACCCTAACCAACTTAAGCGGGACTTCTCAATCAGCTAAGCCTCAGGTCAATCGATAGCACGAAGCTTAAGTTCCCTTATGATGCAATGTAGTCTAATCTTAAAATCATCAAAATTAGAGTATACTATTCTAGTCTCCAATGGTTTAGGTTTATATCTCAGAATAACACTTTGATAGAATCCCATAATGATGCTAAACTAATCGATAGGCCAAACTAACCAATTTAACACATCGATGATAATTTGGACAAAACCCTAAACAAATCCCCAAATCATGATTAACAAGTTTAGAAGCCATAAACACTCAATATTAAGCACAAGGACTAAAATAAAGCATAAACATAAGTTAAAGGTTCAACAATGAAGTTTTAGGAATTTGAGGGCAAAATCCCCATCCGAAGCTACAAGGAGACTACAAAACCATTAAAGCACAAAAATGAGAGAATGAAGAAGAATTAGCCATGGGAGGTTGAAGAAATGCTTCAATGGAGGTGGGCCTTCTCCTCCTTCTCTTCTTCTTCTTCTTCTTCTTGGTCGGTCGCCTCTGGGAGAAAACGTTGTCATGTGTGTGAATTTTTGCCCGACTGACCCACCTGGGTCGGTCCCTGGGTCGGTCGGTTCTAGTAGGTTATGACCGATCCACATTGGGAGGTCATTTGGGTCGGCCAAATCCAGGAGATTCTGAAAAAAGTTTGACCGACCCACATGGGTCGGTCTTGTGTGTTGGCCGGTCTTCAAAACGCTTTATCTTCTTCGTTTAGCTCCGATTTTGGATCCGTTTGTTCCCATGCATTTGTCTTTTTGTCTACTTTATCCCTAGCTATTTTATTCCTCCTGTTTCAGTAATAATTGCGTAAAACACCAATTAAATAAAAAACTAGAGGAAAACTAGCTAAAGTGGAGAAATGAGCATGAAAAATATTGATAAAACATCTTTAATACACTCCTAAAACATGCTCATTTAGACACTCATCGGTCCACCATTTGGTTGTGAAGTGTGACAGAAACAACTAGTCAAGCTCCAGATGGACTTATCGGGTCAATGGAAGAGTTTTATGAACGCGCGAGCCGACAAGGATGATAGGAATAGGGGGCATCGGACGTGGTCGTCGATGAGAGTCATGGCCACGGTGTACTTGAAGTGTGCCAAGTGTTCCACAGGGTCCCCTAAGCTGTCGTACACAGAGATATTTTTGGCGAACTTAGTAGGAAGAGGGGTTTGGTTCACCTCTTTGAAGAAGGGTTCATGGTCTTCCACTTTTCCTCTGTTCACGTCCGACGCTGCCTGTTGATGGGAGAAGCGTTCAGCCAGATCAGACATTTGTCGTTGCAGGGCCATGAATTTCTCCATGGAAATTGTTTGTTGGTTGTGGGAGATGTTCTAAGAGAGTACTTCTTGCTCCTATGATGGTTCTTCCATTTGGAGACTCATTTGGTGGGAGTTTGTAGGACTTTGTAATGATGGTGTGAAGGCTCCTACAAATGCCGCCAATGTTAGAGTACAATATGAGATATAGATTTAGATTAACTCATTTAGATGCTCTGGATTGTGATTATAGGTTTATGACTATGAACAAATAAGGTAACACAGATATTTGCGTGGTTCGATCTTAAATGATCTAGTCCATAGGAGGTGATAGAGGTTTTAGTAATTAAGATTGAAAGAATACCATTGAGGAGAGAGAGTATCAATGTATGCATGGGAAATAAATGGGGCATTGATTGCTATTTATAGAAAAAGGGATAGATGAGCAGCTCGCTGTTCATTTGCTGGCCCGGTTCGTGATGTGGGCCTCCACGTGAAGTAAGACTAACGTCACCCGTGATGGCCCTGTCTTGAAAGAAGCTTCCTTCCCTTACCTGGTTGCCCGATAATCATGAAAAGGACACATCAATCTTAGGGTATTTAATGATGTGTTAGGGAAATGTGCAAGTGGTAATGACAGGTTGTCCAACGAGACTGATGGAAGGAGATGTTAGTGGCGTGCGTGCTAGGCCATGAGTGCTTTACGTAGTATAGTCGTGGTCATCGCAACGGGGAGAAAGCCGAGGTAACTGGTTGGTCCCTGTTGGAGAAACCCTGCTGATGTCAGACCTAGCCTTCGCTCTGAGACCCGGGTTTATGTTGGATAAGCCCGACTTCCTGGGCTCAGTGGCCGGCCATCTCATTCCTCGGTTGTTGGTTCCTTATTTAGGGTACATGTTTTGAAGTATAAAAGTGTGATTATTTTCTTTTAATGACATGGTTAAGGTGAGGTTAATTACACAGTACCAACTATGGCCAATGTGGTCTTCCTAATTGGAACGGGTGGGACCAAGCCAGAACCATTTTTGTTGCCTAACTTGGAACCAGTTCAGAGCCGGATCCTTCTTTAAAGCGGTCTCAAATCTTTCATTTCAAAATTCGGACTTGAACAGTATTTGAACTTAGCCTAAACCGGTCCAATAGAATCGAGGGGACCGGGAGCCGTGTGGAACCGTCTTTGAACCGGTTAAACCAACCAACCACTAGGAGTTTGAAATATAGCTATTGGAACTGGAACTAACCTGGAACCAATTTGATTCAATACAACTCTTTTTGTGTATAACGGTTACACTTCTCACAATCTCTATAAAGAATTCCCCTTATCATCAATTCTATCATTAGTCTTTAAGTATTCTTCACATATTAATCTGGACTTGAACAAAAATCAGACAAAAAAATAACTGTACAAAAAATTCAAAACAGAGCCGGAACCATAACTAAAACAGATTTCAAAGCCGATCATGAAATGACAGGAACTAGTAAAAACCTCGAATCCACATAACAAGAAACCGGACACCGAAATGGACCCGTGGGCCATCAATGCAATGGTGAGATCAGTTGTCATTGTCTAATCTAAAATTCAAATATGTTTAAAGTAATAAAATCCTAAAGACAACTCCATACTGCTGCGTGCAAAACCCCGGTCCATCCTCCGGAGGGTCTTCTATCGCAAGCAAGCAATCAAACTTTCTCTTCTGCACTTATCTGATAACTACTACGAAAAATGTCGATGAAGTTAACTACTTGGAAAATTGTCGCTTGTTAAAAACAATTGTTAACCAATCCATTTTTTTTTTGGAAAAACATTTAACCAATCCAATTGAAATTGGTTTAAATCGAAAAACTAATCCAATTAAATATTATTCTTGCTTAAGAAAACAAACTAAACTTCATCCGCTGTCTAGGCATTTATATGACTTTTCCGCTAAACCCACCCCCGTGAGTCTTCCCCGTTCTAAATACATCATCCCTTTTTCTTTTCACCCTCCGTCTTCTACTTGCGAAATATCAAAGGCGCGTGGGCGGAGTTGAAGATTTTTTACGCTACAGAATGTTCAGCTGCAATAGATAAAGTCCGATCAAGAAACGTTCAATTGTTAGGTCTAATATCATCTTTCTATCCGGAATCTCCATAGTTGACTGGTTCGACCTCCTCTCTTTAATTCACAGGGTCTTACTTCTTCGTTCTTTCTTGCTTCTCATAACCTTTGATTTTTCTGCTTTCCTTTTCCAAGATTTGATATATAAATGGATTGAGACGAATGTTTTAATTTTGAATTGGTAAGCAGTTACCGTGGATTGCATTTGCAGTATCTCCTTTCAGTTTTCCTTCCATCCTCCACAACAAGTAAACGAGACATTTCCCTTTCCGTCTGCCTCTACAATCAATTCTTCAGTTCCGATCTATCTCTTCTTACAATTTAGTTCAAATAAGCTCCGATTCTTCGCTTCATTCCTATCTAGTGTTCTTCTCGCCTGCTTCAATCACTTTTCTTTGAGCCAAGGACCGACAATCGCAGCTATCGAAAATGTTGGGAGAATTCATCAGCAGCATACTTGTGTAAGTATTTGGATTCCAGATTCTGATTTATCGGTTGAAGTTACGGTGTCCTTACTTCCGACTCTCAAAACGGTGAACAGTACTAGTCAAAATCTATCAATCTAGGTTTTGAAATTGGATTTGCTCTGATAATTTGGCAGGATTATTCTTGGATTCGCTTATCCAGCGTTCGAGTGCTTCAAGACTTTGGAAAGGACAAGAGTCGACATGAACGAACTTCGATTCTGGTGTCAATATTGGTAAGTCAATTATCAGACATGTTCATCATCGGAGCTTAATCTTACAAATGCAGATGATTAATATTTTAATGCTAATAATAGTTATCTACTAGTCTTTTTTATTAAGTCTGATCATCTAAATAATGGTCGTCAACTTCGGTTGCTTGTCGGTTTTTCGGTGCACTTTCGATCTAATAATTTTCTGTCACTTGGTAGTAGAATTCAATAAAGTTCCTTAAACATTTATAGTTTATCAGGACTTATTGATTTGGTTGATAAACATACAAAAGAAAGCGCTTTAACACACCATGAAATATCCTAATCACTTACTTTGAGTATCTGGACTTTACCTTCCAATCAACAATTAATAAATAAATGCGATAAGATAATACTAGTCGAAAAGGCATGTATGATTAGCAAATGTTGTACTTCCTTTATGAATGCGGTACTTCACCAGGTTTCGCTTTCTTTGATTAAGCTTCTTTTGGACGACTACTTTTTCAGTCCTCTGTCACTGTCACTAGCTGGAGAGGCGTTGATCTGCCTAAATTAGTTCTTTGATCGTTAGGGTATTCATCAGAATCAATACGCAAGGGTTGGGGGTTAGAAACTGGTCAGGTTTTCGCCTAATTTACCAACATCCAATATGCCCTCTATATTTGATGTATCCCGAAATGTTGATAGAGATATGGACATGTGGATAAGAACTGTGATTAGGATGGATAAGAGTTGAACTGCGTTACGTTACGTTTGCCGTGATTCTTTTATCTGTAAGCTAATTCTACAAGTCAGAGACATGTTGTTTGCTCGTTTCTTTGTCTACCTTCCGTGAACGTACGTTCAATGTTTGATAAAGCATTTATTTTGCTGGAGAAAACAAATTCAATACGTTATACTTTTGATAAACATTATAGTATGCCAACTATCATGTGCCTGTAAGGAGTAATTAAGCAACAGCACAATAATGGATTGGTGTGGGATTCGGGCCTCTTCTAAGTAACCATAATGGTTTATTTTCACGGCTGCCGCAAAATTATAATGGTTATGAAGGGAGAGCATCGAATTAGCTTTTTAATTGGCTCTTCTTCAGGGATCTTTTTTAAGTTTTTTCATTATTAATTGAGATTAAGTTCTCGTCTTTTTTTGTTTGTTTGTAAATTGCAGGATCATTGTTGCTATACTATCCGTATTTGAGAGATTTGGTGACATATTCATCTCATGGTATGCGTCGTCCAGCTAACATGCTTCTTCTTACTGTTGTTTTTACGTCAAAGAAGTTCCTTATTCTTGCTTTACGTGTTTCTGTTTTGCAATCAATCTGATTCACTGGATACTCACATTACGCCTCGTTTTAAATCTCCGTTCAGGGTGCCAATGTACGCGGAGCTGAAACTGGGGTTTATCATATACCTGTGGTACCCAAAAACAAAGGGAACGAGTTACGTCTACGAAACCTTGTTGAGGCCATTTGTTGTCAGGCATGAGACAGACATCGATCAGTATTTGGAAGAGCTGCGGTATAGGGCTTGGGACGCAGCCATTTTTTATTGGCAGAACTGTACCGAACTAGGACAAGGGGCGTTTTTCCAGGTGTTTGACTTCTTGATGAACCAGTCTTCTAGACTCAGAGGTGGCGGCAGTAAGGTAAAACTCCTTAACTAACTACTTACATTTACTTATCAAAAAAAAACTACTTACATTTTCTGGTGGTATGGTATCTTTGTTAACTTCCAATTAGGCAAGATATCCTGGTGACAAGGCTACAATTAATTAACTTAACCTTATTAAAGTAACACTAGATTGGAGGAGATCTGATTTAGCTAAATAAGAGATACATTGTTCAACATTCTTGTCTGTTTTTCTAGGGAGATATAGTAGTGGGAATAATCCTTTGTTTGGCTAGGATATGTTCTTTTTTGTTTTTTTTTTTGGTAAAACTAGGAGATATGTTGGGACACACACTCTACTCTAACTCTAGAACCCTCCATCCTGCCTCATGGAAAGGAGGAGAATATTTAGGGCATCCACAATAACAAGAGTGGATTCCACTCTCAAAATAATAATATTTTATTCTTCTCCTCATAATCTCTCTCTTCTTTTGCTAAGACACCCATATTTTTTGGGTTCTTAAGAAACTCTCACACAACTTCTCTTCTCCATGTCATATTTTATCTTTTTGTTTTATTAATTTAGAGTGGATTCCACACCATTGTGGATGCCCTAATAGGAAACCAAACTAGACAACTTTCGGTCTACCGTGTAGATTCTAGGATAGCAAGAATACTAATAATACGGGTAGCACATGTGGTTAGCTGGCTAACTCCTTGATTCATGTAGGACAGGGAGGTCAAATTCCTTGAGAGTGTTTTGGTTGTTGACTATAACTGTGCATCGAGGATGAAAACCGCAAGTTCTGAAACCGTGTTTTCGTTTTACAGTTGATGGAATATTTTGTACAAGTATCACTGATACTTATTTTTTACTTGTGAAATTTTGCCTTGCATCTTTATTAAAATTTTGAATGAGGAACAACATTTCACATATACACAGTACTTTTAAATCTCAATGTTAATGAATGATTTTGTACTATTCTATCTATTGCAATCTTAGACGTCTCTGGAAGCTAAATAAAAACCAACACCTCCATATACATCAGTGAGAGCAGCACCAATAATTTCTAACTTCTGTTGCACTCTGCAGAGGAACAATATCGACCGGAACCAGCCACCCTCAGGTGGAAGAGGCCCTCCACCACATCCCACTCAGTTGGAAGAGGCCCTCCACCAGCATCCCCACCACCACCTCCGCCTGCAGTACCAAGCGACTTCATTCCCCCATCTCCACTTCGTCCAGCTAATCCTGATCACTTTGCACCATCATCTCCCCTTCACAATAGAAGGCGGGCGGCACCGGAGCCGTCAGCTCCACCGATGCCAGGGGCCACGGCACCATATTACCGGTCAATGGTGCAGCCCCCGAAGTCACAAGTCGTGAAAGTGGACCCCGATGAATCCCATACAGAATACGTCCACATAGAAGAGGATGATGCACTTGGGATGGAATCAAGCCCAAATCAGAGGACGCACTTTGGCGGGCTAAGGCTTAGGAGATCCAGATAACAATGATATCGATGTTGTGATGCGATGCTCAAACTGACTAATTACTGTAGAAAATTTGCACCTGTACAGAGCAGAGAACAATCCCAGTAAGAAAAATTAGGAAAAACAAAAAGATTTTTTTTTTTTTTTATGATGTTGGACTCGATTCTTTTCTTCTTTTGTGATCCCCCGTGAGGGAGAAATTCGGAAGTGAACATTTGCAGTTCTAGCAATTTCAATTTGATTTTTCGATTCTTAGCTGTATGTGCAAAAAATTTATTGAAGGGTGCTAAATTGAATTTGATAATATCTACCCGATCTTCCAAAAAAAAGTATATATACTCGATCTTGTTGCTAATGATTCAACTAGTATTTTTTGTGTAGAGAAAAGAGAGCGAAAAAGAAAAATCAAATGCTAAAAGTAAAAGAACGCAAGAAGAGACGCCGTTTAAAAAAGGAGCGGGGGACGTGGCGTTACCGTTTTCGTCATCTACAGAGTAGAAACCAAAGCGCATCTTCAAACCAGTTACAGTTACAGATACGTGACCACCAATGAACCACGAACATCTTAACCGACCGAAACAACGGCCTGAGGAAATCACAAGTGAGGTAATTCCAGAACCGTCTCCCGGAGATAGAGGGACTAGACTCCATCGGCTGAAGGTAAGCCCAGGCAGCCTGTTTAACTAACCGATTCCGGATCGAGATCTCATGGGAAGCGATCGAGGAATTACCAACAGCAATAGGAGCTGCAGCAGCCAAGGACTTAGAGGGAGGCGACGAGGCGGAGGTGGAGGCGGAAGCAGCGGGTGCTGCAGCAGTGGTAGGTGAGAGAGGGGATCCGCCGGGTATGATGTCTTTAAGGAAGTGTAGTTGTTAGATCCAAAAGGGAGGAGCTCGAAATCGGTTCCGGTGGAGGAGGGAATGATAGACCATGGAGGGAGTGAGGTTGTGGATCGACGACGGTGGCGGCCGTTTGGTGTGAGGTTTGTGGAAGGGGAGGAGTTAAGGTATCGAGAGCCGTCGGGTGCTGTTAGGTCGAGTGAAGTCCTTGGGATGAGTACGGACTTGGGGCGATTTGCGGTGGTGGATGAATCGTGTTCCGTAGTGATGTGGTTGTGCTGTTGCCGATAGGGGGATGGGTTGGTGGTAGGAAGCGGGATAGATGACCGCCGTTGTTGGTTCGCCATTTTTTGGAATTTTTTCTTGTCACTTTTGTCAGTCAGATTGGGAGAGTTGGTTTGTTCTTTCTTCAGCGTCTGTCAGGTTGCAGAAATTGATGAAGTTTAATTGCGTTTTGAATTGAGTTCAGAGAGAAGCAGGAAGGAAGGAAGAGAGAAATCAAGGTGAGGTTGTGGGTGGGTTTTATACTCGTTTTTTAAATTCAAGAATGGTCAGTTTGGAGTCTAGTGGTGAGTGATGCGTTTCATGATAAACGTTTCGGCTGATGATCAAGTGTGTGGTTTGGGATTTAAGTTTCTGAAGCTATGGATTTTTTTTTTTTTTTTTGGACAAAAGAAGTTATGGAAATTTTGAGGACGCGGAGAGCGCAGAAGCACCTAACAGCTGTAAGGTAGGCTTGGATTATTTATGGGTCATCTGTTTTGGTCCATCTCTTTCGTTCTGTTAGTTTTCGTGTTCCGTACAGGTTTGGCGTTTCTTAATGTAGCGAGATCGCCCACTTTTCAACCTTTTTGCTGTTGGGGATATGTTTAATTAGTGAAGTCACGTGAGGAAAGTGGTTGACTAGACCGCTTGTTGACACCTCAGAAAGTAAGCGCACAACTGCAAGTTTGTTTTTGGCGTGAAATTAGTAAATAGAAAACTGGTCAACAATTATAGTTTAAAAAGAAAAAACAGGCAAGCCACCGGTTCCCCCTTTTTGACAAAAATCAACCACCAATCCATCTGGTGGAGATTTGAATAAGAAATTTCTTGTTGTCTCTCCATCGTCCTTTTTCATTCTTTCTTATATGAGGGGACAAAATGATGGGAAGAGGAAGTCACGACTTGAGCTAGCCACTCACGAGATCAGGAACAATGGGATAGGTCACTCACAGCTGGATATAACACAAATACTCCCTCCGTCATGAATTGACCGTCCTGTTTACTATTTGGACATGTCGTTTGACTTCAATTTTTAACATATAAGATGAATTAATTTTGAAAATTTAAATTTTGCATATGATTCCTTACATGATAAACTATATGTTACAAAATTTAGTTTTATAAAATTATTTTATCTTATATGCTTAATATTGAAGTGAAAAAACGTGTCATAAAGCAAACAGGACAATCAATTCAGGACGGAGGGAGTAAGTAGGAAGTCCGTCCATTGATCAATGGTGATCAATACGACGCGGGCCGGGCTGCAGTGTTGATGCGTCATTTCGAAATTTATTTGCGTATTTCCTAAACTCATTATTCTATTCATACACTTTGGATCTTGAACAGCCCGACCCTGTGGCTCTGTTCGGCATGACTGTTTTGGTAGCATATTTGGTAGTAGGAATGTGCTGGCATAAATACAGCATATTTGCTGACAGGAATGTGCTGGCATAAATGCAGCTGTTTTGAAAACTGCTGTTTGGCAGTGCAGCATATATGCAGTATGTTTGGTTAAGTTAATTATACGTAGTGCGTTTATCGTTTTCGTATTACAATCATAATTTATTATATTACACTACGTAACTTTATTTTGTTAGTAAAAATAAATAAAAAAAATTCACAAACAATAAAATTTTTATTTCTATTACTTAAGCAAAATTTGTAACTCCTAAACAATATATTTTTATTATCTAAATTTTATAATTCTTACAAATATAAAAACGTAAAAAAAGAGAAAAAGCGTTTCAAATTTTCTGATAATGTTATGTGAATTTATTTAGTGAAATTAAAACTTTTAATAATATATAATATTTTTGTAACTTTGTATGTTAATAAATTTATATGCATTCATATTTCTATATACTATTTTAATATTTTAATTTATATATCAACAAGTATGTATATTTATTCATTTTTTTTAATTTTATTAATCTATGTGGTATTACAAATAATATATTATAGATTTGTATTATAAATGTGATTTTTTGTCAATTTGGCTAAAAATGTAGTACTATTTTTTATAAATTATTTAAAGCATTATGTAATTTGTAATAAATAAAGTAACTTGTAAAAAAATTCTTTTTTTTAAATCAATAGTCACAGTAATTGCATTATGAGGTGAGTAAAGAAACGGAAGTGAAAGCACAAAAACGAAAAAGTATCATTTGCTGCGGGCATTTATGCTGACATTTATGTTGTCATTTATGCTGACATTTATGCTGTTTTAAGCGAACAGCAAAAACAAATAAAGGAGTCCAAAATAGCATATGCTGTATATTTATGTTGTCAAAAAATGCACATAAAGTGCAACCCGAACGCATCCTATGTGGGCTTCATTTGTGTGCATCGAGGGCTAACACTTGCAAGCCAAAGGCATTGCTATCACATAAGTTCATAAAAGTGAAGATGTTTCGTACCTCACAACGTTTCCCGTATTTTCCAAATCCTAGGCTCACTGTCTTAAATCCTATTATCTCGTCATTAGAGCGGTACCGTTCTGATACCACTTTTTGTAACACCCCACCCATAATCACGTAATAATCACTCTCGTAGCAATTATTAAAAACGTCTCACAGCGGAAATCACACGGTAATAAATCTCACTTGAGTGTCACATGTCATTACTCGCCCATGCGAATAAAGAAGCATAAATAAATAATAATGAAACAACATTGATAATATATACATAACTGCAGTGATAACGAGATACTAACCTATAAATCAATCTAAAACCAAAAGTAATCCCAACGACAAGTGAGCGTCTAAATATTCCCGATTGTATACAACGTCACTAACCAAGTAAATCAAATCCATCCTAATACAATACGAGTTCTCGTGCGGTATTTCAAATGAAACTCTAACTTCCCGGGTCCCGCACTTCGGCTTCAACGGTAATCATCACCTGCACAAATATCGTAAAGGCTCAGCGATAAACACTGAGTATGCCAAGTTTGGACCCTATTGGTCACTTAATAGTCATGGTCGTCATTATATTAGATTCATTACATGTTTTTACCGGTGTACAGGTATATTAAAGCAGTAAATACATGCTCGTGGCAGTAAAGTGAAACAATTAAGGCAGTCACTACAATTCACACACAACAGCACATACATAACTCATTTTAACCATAACAAACGATAAACATATAGCCATAAAGTAACGGTTTTGTATTCAATCTTGACATACGACCCCCCGGGCCCTCACATAACTTTGCATTTTTTTTGTTAGCACTGTCGCGAGTCAAGTTAGGACATCCCGAAATAACTCACATGGACGGTGGTCCCACGTACACACGAGGTGCTCATTGCCCAGAGGATCAGGAGATCCCGGGTCTTTCTCTTTGCCTTTTTAAAGGCGTCCACAAATGGCCAAGGGCCTGGTGCCAATAATAGCACACTCTGCCTGACGATCTATATAGGCTCGATCAGGATTTAACAAGAGTAAACCGATCCGGGTGTTAACTCTAGAGATCTCTATGCGCAACCAGTAGCTGGTGGCTATCTGGGTTTATATATATATATCATCACACTCATATACTCTCCTACACTTGATTAAAATTAATGAGTTACCCAAAGTATAGTCTTAGGTCTTGGAGATCACATTTATTACTTAGCCGCCCTGTGGGTCTTACGCATTCCTAGAAGCTTTTTCGTTCTAAATGTTGAGCAATTGGCTGAATATGTACAGAGGCTTTAATGATGCTATCAATGGATTCACTGATAATGGATGGTTAATGTTGCACTGTGATGGGGATGAAGTAATAATATTTGTGGATTAACTCAACAATGGTTTTGCCTCCACTTCTGGCCAAGCTAACCTCTTCTCATTATGGGTGGAGTTCTTTGTGCAAAAGCATCCATGCTACTCCAGGCTAGTCTTCAGGATGCTACTTCTCAGTTCTCTAAATTTTTTGTTCCTTGATGTTGCTCCCTAGAAATGGTTTGTTGTAAAAGTGGTCTAGTAAGATAGTGACAAAAGGCATAGGGTCCTTATTTCTTGTTTAAGGGAAGTACACAGAGTTTGATGTACCTAATGTTCAAGTTATCTTGTACTTTACTTACATGCTTTTCTGTTGATCCTGTGGCTACCAGAATGTTCCTCCTGCAGTGCTTGTCTGATTCTTGAGGGAACATCGATCTAAGTGGGCAGATTTTAGTGTTGATTTATAAATTGGTGTTGCCATGAAAGCTTGCTCATATGCATATCCCAGGATGAGACCAACTCGTTTCATTGGCAGCCATATTATTATGCCTCTTGGTCATACAATCAAACAGAAGAGGTAAATCTAGAATTAAATGTTGATATGAGTTTGTATACTTTTTAATCATTCAATATACAGTTCCTGTCTGATGCACTCAAATGGTAAAGAATATTCATGTTCATGCTAATAGTTTCACACATTTCTTCTAAGTAGGCGTTGGAGGTTGTCCGGCTTGAAGGCCATGCTGTTACCCCAGAAGAAGCTTTCATATCTAGAGATGTGCATCTTTTACAGGTATTTTTTGATGGTTTTTAGATATATTTCATGGTAATAACACTTGTTTAATATGGTTTTATGCTCTCTTATGTGTCTTAGTTCATCCCTGTTTCTCCGGTCATGGTGTGTAGCTATGTAGCGGCATTGATGAGAATGCAGTAGGTGCATGTGGCTGAGCTCGTTTTTGCTCTGATTGATGATATATGTTTCCGATCATCCGTGCCATGAACATTACACTCTGAAACAACTTGCACTTTTTTCTTGGTGATGCTTCTGAATTGCTGCTGCTCGATTTCATCTAGTCTGTAAACTGCTAGGCTGATATGCTAACATATATTACATTCGTTTAAGGGGACTACCCACGAAGATTGCGGTTATTATATGTTTCAGGTTCCAAGTGATATTTCTAGCGGTACAAATCACTCAATTAATAAAAATCTACTTTCGTCGAGTGAAAGAAATACTAATGGTACTCCTTCTTGCTAATAAATATTTTCCGCTTATATCTTGGATAACTATTACTTATTTATCTTCTAACTTTGTGATAATATTTTTTTTTGTACAGGTGCTGAGTAAAAGAATGTGGATGAAGTCAAGACTATATTTTTAGAAGTAGGAGAACTATGAAGGAAGAAAGATAGTGACGTGTTACATTCTAAACTGTTTAAGAATAATATTGTATTTTTGACTTAAATGCAACTTATCTTGATATTGATTACGATACTTTTGGAGGATAATGATGAATATTAGTGTTGAACTTGCACTTTTGTAAACTCTTAACATTTTTAATGCCATTGGAGCTTATTGGTTACTACATTTATTGTTTGGAATTCAGATGTCATTTAATGAATTATTGTATATGATCAACAGGTAGTTATGCGGCATTGAATTATATTTTGTGTTAGTAAAAGTTTTACTAACACTAGATTATGAGTTAGTATAGCTGTTTCAGGATGGTTTATTCTGTTTTTATAATCACCTTTTACTAACATAAATTATGTGTAGTATATACGTATACCGACACTTAGCTTTGTGTATACGTTAAGTGTTAGTATAGATCTTCTGTCTTTACTAACTAAGAAATAAGTGTCAGTAAAAGCTTAGAACCCTTTACCGACACACACTGTATCTGTCAGTATAGACCTATAGTATCTGAGGATATACCGACTTTTTATGTGTGGGTAAAGGTCAACTAAGTCTATACTAACACTTTTGGTGGCAATACTGACACAAAAAATGTGTCTATAAATGGCATTTTTTGTAGTGAATATTAGGGCCAAAAGTTAGGCTTAAGTTCGGTTAGAAATGAAAAATATGAGTTAAAGTAAGAGTTGGGGGTAAAGTAAGAGTTGGGGTAATTTGTAAAGATTAAAAAACTTTAGGGTCAAAACTATAATTTCTGAAAAACATGGTGTAAGACAAAATAAATACGGTCAACCTGGGTAAGATTAGAGTGTCGACCAAAAATAAGGGAGAAAAGATTGAAAATATAAATTATTTAAGAATTGGGGTGTATTTGTAAGTTTATAAAACTTGTAGGGTAAACCGTAAATTTGGGTAAGTTTGAATTGTAAATTAAAGTGAAAGAATTGGTCTGTTTGAAATTTCCAAAATTGAAGTTTAAATTGGAATTAAAAGATAATTGGAATGAGTGGTCCATCGTAAAGTGTAGGAAATTTATGAGGGTCAAACCATAAATATGAGATGTATGGTCAAATCAGAATTGGGCAGATTAGGGGCTATTTGATAATGTGAAGGATTGAGATTAAAACTTTGAAATAATTAAGTTAGAAGTTGAAGTTATAAGATATGTTGAAATTGGAGGTAAATTGTAAAGTTAGGTAAATGTTTGGTGGTATAATGAAGTAATAAATAAAATTGGGGTATGGATGAGTATTAAGAAAGTTGAGAATAAGTTTGGAATAAGATTGAGGACTACATAATAATACATTAACTATAAGGATTATAACGTATATGTTAAGGCTGGGAAGAACTTAAGGAATTTTATAAATCCACATGAAATGATAAGAATACTTGGAATATGTGGAATTTATACTAAGATTTGGGGATGTAGTTATGTATGAAAATTATTAGGCAATAAACCTAAGTCATCAAAATAATGTTTAAAGAGGTATATAAACCAATACATAAATGGTTAGAAGATTGTTAAGTTGACCAATTAGTATGTTGGCCACGTTGACCTAATTAACTAAGTTGATCAATAGGGTCAAGTTGACCACTCATTGAACTACATGAAAATTATAAGGCCTAAGCCCAATTATACTTAAGGTCAATCAAGTTAACACCATATAGTAAATGAAATCTATATGAGTGTATATACATATATATATATATATATTTATGTACATATGATTAAAAGAGGTAATTGACAAGAGTATAATACTAATGTTGTATAAAATATAATACAACTTAATTACTAACAATGTTGGAGGATAACTAGCTAATCCCATATCCGTATACTTTAAGTAAAAACCCGAACAAAAACGAGTGACAAATAGGGGTTAATTACAAGGGATTAGTCACTTCAAGAAATACCGAAATGGTTTAATGGATTAGAGTATTAATACTTAGCATCATATCCAGAGCTATGATATTGGAGGACGGGCGCGGGACTACAATTTTTCTCTCTTGTTAGTGTACGGTATGGTTTCTTGTAACCTGCGTGTTACCGAGATTTCCCTCGGCTTATGTGCTATTTGTTTGTCTGAATGACCATAAGATTAATGCATGAAATATGGATTATTAATTGTTCTACGTTTTATGTTATGTCTCTAACCTTGACCATCTATGTGGTGTACTACTAACTACACAATATAGTAGACTTTAACACACATAATGACCATATGATTATGGCTAGACATTCCAAGAGGATTGTGTATACGAACTTATCTAACTCCCTGAACATTTAGTCGGCATCCGAAATGAGATGATCCGAACTAACGTGCTAGTAGTAGGATATGATCCGAAAATACTACTAACCAACTTGGTTTATTGGAGGAGAGAGAGAAGTCCGGGCGATTCTGACAGCGCGTGTATTAGTATTGGAGGGTGTATCTGCATCAGATCCAACTTCCTTGGTTATCCTAGAGTCAGAAAGATTGGCTTAGCGTCCTTGGCCCATGATCATTGACGGGAGAATTCGACTGTACGTCAATTGACAGTGGTTTGCTCTATTGAGGCTATTACTCGAGGAGCAGGGTTCATAAAAACCCGATTGAATATACGTCACTTTGACCAAAGTTTGCTTCATTGAGTTTAATACAATATTGATAAGGTTATAAATACCCGAACACATTTGATAATTAAGGATGGAAAGGAAACAATCCCAATAAGAGGATTGTATTGACAATATCAACGTCAAGGTCGAAATCGAGAACTAATTAAATTCTTAAGATCTTAGAAAGGAAGGAGAACTAACTCATGTTATTGATGAACTGATCCCATTGTGATGGATTATTGTGATTGAGTATTTGTTATTAAATGTTGCCATGTTGTATGTTTACAGTATTTCTTTATACTGTTTGAAATAAAATCAACCACATGTTTATCGACCAATTAGTCGTGTGTAGCCCGGTAGCTAGTGGGTGCACATTATCATACTCAACAAGTTATGCTGAGCCTGTTACGGTCTCTATTTTTTCAAGTATACAACGGAAAACGTCGTTGGAGTCCGGGACGGGTAGTTAGTTGTATACTACCATTGGGTTTGATATTTGAGAGTGTACTTTTAGTTAAATGATTTTGGTATATTAATTAGATTGCTCACATGTAATTTAATTAAGAGTTGTATAATGTCGATTAGACTATCTCTCGGTCATCATAACATTTATTCGTAAATGTATTTGGAAGCCTTGTTACTCACATGGGTGAGTAACGGCGGTAGCACCCATGTAAAATAAATTGTATTTATATCCGCTGCATACTACGAGCTGCTTATGTTAACGATTTGATTAAGACGAGATTACGTGGTATGGGTGTTACAGTAATGATTTCAAAGTCTAGACTCCATAGAGACGACCTGGGAAGAGGGATGTTCCAAGTAACAGGGAAAGGATGGGGTGATAGGTTTAAAGGTTACTGGTCTAGGGATCCACGGTGACTCCCAGAAATCAGCAGTCTTACTGTTCCCTATCTGGAACCTTGCACCTTTTTTCACTAATAGAATGTCTGAGAAAATGGATCTCCGTGTGGGACTAACGTGGCTTTTAAGATTAGCATCTAGGATGTCATTTGAAAAAGGGAAGTATAAACTTTTTAGAGTTTTGGATAGGAAGGATTCAGGGGCTTGAAGAATGTTCCACACCTGGTTAGCTATAAGAGCTTTACTAAAGAGCGAAATTTCTTTGAACCCCAAACCTCCCTTTTGCTTGGGTGTACAACTTTTCCCAACTAAGCCAACATATGCCTTTTTTATAATATGTCCCCCTACCACCAGAAGGAAGAAAAAAAGAATTAAACTTGGAAACAATGGTATTAGGTAGTAGGAAAATGAACATTGTATAATTGGGTAAGTTGGAGGTTGAAATACCCCAAACCTTGATATGTGGTTTAAATATTAAACTATGGTATGTAAAGGCTAAAAGTGCCTTAGAAACATCATGAACAATTTAAACCATAGTAAAATGCAATAAAGCACTAAGATACAGTTTGAGCAAAAACATGCTTTAAGCTTGGAGAAGTGAACTTGGTAAGACCCAAAGAGCCTACCAAGACTTTATATACCTTCAATTATGACTCAATAAGGCTAATTAAGTCCTTAGGAAATTTGGTAGACAATTAAACCAAACAAAACACAAATAAATACCTTAAAGCCAATATGGGCGAAAATGTGCTCTAAGCTTGGGATAAGTTTGGTTAAGACCTAATAAGCTTACCAAGACCTTGTTTATATGTTAATGAACATATTAAATCAATTACTAAAGAAACCAAGCTTGAAAACAAGCTAAAACACAAAATGTGCTTTAAGGAGCCTTAAAGCACATTTCTGAAAAATTGTCTTGTAAATGAGTTTTGAGTGGCTAAATGTCCATCATTACTCTTTAATCAACATGTTTACTACTTAGTATCACATTAGGAAGTCTAAATCAATGGGAAATCAAAATTTCACAATTATGTGCCTTAATTTGTGAATAGTGCTCAAATAGTGCTAGTTTTGACTTAAGTCAACTTTGATTAGTTAAATGGTCAACAAAGACCATAAATATCTTTTAGAATGAAGGGGGCACGGTTTTTAGAGTGTGAGTCACCATACCAAGCCAGCAAACTAAAGAAAGAAAAAGAAATAAAGTAAAGTTACTATTTACCTTTATAAGTCAAAATATCTTAACAAAGCATACCTCTCACCTCCTTTCTTCATTTCCTCTTGTTCCCACCGTGTTCTTCCTCCATTCTCCCAACCAATCTCGTTCTTGCTACAGCACATCTCTTCTCCAACTTCAATTGCTCACCAAATGTTCAATATTTCTCCAAATCAAAAACTAAGCACATATTTGTCTTAGTTGAGTCAAGGCCTTTCATCCTCTCTTTCAAAATTTCAAAAGCTCATGTTTGATGCCATGAAGAAACT